>JBBBDQ010000924.1:692500-1292500 GCA_037127315.1 Ascarosepion bandense | reverse complement strand
ACCACATAAAATTAAAGACAATAAGTCAAAAAATATTGCCTAACATCAATATTTTAAACTTGATTGTTTCTACTACTGGGGTATTTGTGAGATTTTCTACATATTCAGATTTTATCTTACATAACTGTTTCAACCCAAGCAAAGCAATACTGCCATTGGTGTGCAGGGGGGTTACAGTGAGAAAAAAGGAAAGAAAAAGAAAGCGGGAACACAGTACCTTGGATGTAGAAAAAAAAGGATGAAAGAAACTTGGGAATCAAGTAGATAGATGGCAGTTGATGTTGTATTTAAACTTTTGGAGATTGTAGCTGTCAGGGAAGCAAGGGAGTTCCATGGGTAGGAAGTGTGAGAGAAGAAACTGTTAGAGTAGAAGTAGCAGTTACATTTGACTATTTTGCCAGTAAAAAAGGTAGAACCTAGTTACCAATAGAGTAGCATGAGTAAATTTGTTTGGTCAGGGTACTAAGGCCAAAAGCTCATTAAAGCAGAAGCCATGATAATGTTTGTAGAAAAGACAGAAGGAAGCTACATCCTGCTGATGAGAAAGTAACTGAAGTTGAGCTGCCATATCAGGATTGATTACATTGCAGATCCTTCTTTGGAGTTTGTCAGGAACCCCCAGATGAATTGCAGGAATACCTGACCAGATATGGCAACAGTATTCAATGCATGGACAAATGGTAGAGTTATAAATGTGTAACATGGATTTTGGGAAAAAAAAAAGAAAAAAAAAAAAGAAAAAAAAGCCCCACTTGGCTTGACACAGTGACCGAGCCTTTTTATCAGCAGATGTAACTATTGATTCAATGTAGTCATTCCATTTGAGGTTGTTTGAGAGAGTGAAGCTAAAGAGGTGCAATGTATTGCATTCTGGAAGATTAGTGTCGTCCATGAAGATAGAAGGTAGGAAAGTTTCTCTGTGGTGTATAAGGGATAGCAACTTCATTTTGGAAGCATTAAAAGTTACAAGCCACTTAACCCAATCCATCACAGATTGGATGTCCTTTCCAAGAGCAGCAGCGAGTCTTACTTTGTTGGCGTCGGCAGATTTCTTATCAAAATAGGAGTAAAAGATGGTGTCATTTGCATAGATGCCTACTTGTAAACTGATTACATCATTGATGAAGACCAGGAAAAAGGTAGTATCCAGGATCGAGCCTTGAGGTATGCCCACGTTTGGATGAACATTACAATTACATCCTATTACAATTCTCATTACTACTAATCTACACATGCTAAGTTTACCGGAAGTACCCAAATGTACTCACACATTTCTCATGCTTACAGCCAGGAAACACCTGAATACACTACAATTGGGTAGCACTGTATTTTAATGTACAGCTCTTAACACCCATCAAATGATCAACTAAAGGGACCAGAAATTTGTAACATTTTGAGAAACAACAATTTTTACAAAGTTGTAAATTTCTAAAACTATATCTCATAACCAGTAATTCTAATGTGGATCAAACTTAATATCATTTGAAAGAGAAATCGATTTGCTTTCACATAAAATCAACATAATATTTTATTATCAAGGGCTTTTGAGATATATCAATTGCACTAACATTACATATTCATATTTTTCAACAAATCAGTTAGGACTCCAAAGATTTAACAATTGAAAGGGCTGATAGAGTCAGCATTCATATACTCACACAGATTATTATATCTTACTATACACAAATTCGTTAATCCACTAGCATATCTGTCTTTAATAACATTATTATTTGGTTTGTGAGGCTTTTGACAAGGTCTGAATATACTTCCTTAGTTCTATTTGTTCAGACCTTTACTGCTAAAACCCACCATTCCACATTAACAGGGATAGTTCATATCCATATCCCCTTTCTATTTCATTGATAAGAAGGAAGTTCCAGTCAAATGAATTTTCCCTTGAGAACTTTGTGGAACAAACTCATGAGAGAATACTTTCTCCAATCAATACACTCAAACTCTTCAAGTCTTTGGTCAACAATTATCTATCCCATGTATTCCCAGAATTTGCATTTACTTTCTCTTATGTTCATACAATAACCACCTACCTTGAGTGGCTTTTAGACCTTGCATTGGTTAAGAACTTAGTAATAAAAAAGATTACAATTAGTATTTGGCCACTAAGTCTTTCTTATGATCACATAATTGCTAAATATAATGAAAAAAGAAAAAAAAAGCAGTAAAATAGAAGTTAATTATTTTGCTCAAGAAATAGTGTCCTCAACCATTAAAGTCAACTCTGTGATTTTGAGCACTGACAGACTTGAACTCATACCTATACCTTAACCAACTTAGACATGAAGGCTATATGGTTAGATGAAGCCCAAATCTATAGTTCTTTAATCTATTTCTCCAATTTTTTTTTCAACACACCATATTACTATTTTGTAGTAACAGCAACAATCAAGTTTTTTGAGATTTTGAAATCAGGTATTTTCATTATTAATTTCCTAATTTTTCATTTCTCATTGCCATATTCTGGCTTGCATCACAAAGAAATCTGGATATGAAGAGACACCTTAACTCGTCTAATTCTTGCAGCCATCTCAGTGAATTCATGCTTTTTTTTGGTCTTATATCTAAACTTAATAGCTATCCATTGTCAGAATTCTACATTCTCAGGGCTCAAACCACTGCCATTCAGTTCATGTCATCAGAGATCTAACAAATCGTTTGCCATTCTGGGCTAGCTTACACAATCTGTAATAATTTTTAACTACTATATTTGATGGCATACAAGATCATCCCCTTTGGTCAAATGTTATATTGTAGTACTTATTATTTATCATTGTCTTTCATTCTGGCATGTTTACACTTTGTGCTGAAAAGCACCCCAAAGAAAAAGAAATAAAGCTGTATAACTGTTTTATTAATGTATTTGAAAACATTTTAGACCCCTGCAGCTTTCCTACACAAAAAATAAATCAAAATAAAATCACCGAGTCTTATCTGTGAAATTATCTGACAAAATAAGGTTTATCCAGACTACTGATACTTGTACTGATCCTAACTCCATAATGCTGTAATAATCATTGTAAATTGATGACAGTGTTTTACATGCCTTTAAATATGGTAACTGTACTATTTTGGTAAAAAGAAGATAGCATTAAAATCTCAAATTCTAAGTTTTATGACCACGAAGAAAGCTGTGGCCTGCCCCACCTCCTTCAGTCCTCAGCTTGCCCAATTCCCGGGGCTGAATCGATAGATTGATCACCTCGGACCCCAGCCAATCTTATTCCACATTGTGTTTGATCTGATCCTAAGATGAATGAAGCTGAATAACCTTCAGGAACTGCTGCAAATGAAGTCGTTCGAGATAAGGAAGTCACAAGAAGAAAAAATATCTTCACAAAAAAAAAACTTCATATCTTCAATTCTTTGTACAAGCTTATTCGTCCCAGCAGTCAAACTGTCTACTTCTTGCAGACAGCTATCTTCCCAACCCTCATCTGTGGTTGAAATGTAACACTTCAGCTGACATAGGGTCCAAGTTGGAGTTGTTCTTAGGCAGGCAGTCATGTGATGTCAGGTGGTGAGCTCTTGTCTCAATCACAAATCTCTGGTGTCTTCAACCAAAACTGCTCTGCAACTCCCTTTGGCTGCTTCTGGCCCTTGCTTATATGGATCTCCACTCAAAACTGGTGTGGGGTATGACTGGTCAGTGAATTACTTAATTCCAATAAAGGTCTCTTTGTTCTCTGGCTTTTGAAGATTAATTATTTTTTTTCAATTTGGGAGTTTTTCCTTTCCATGAGCAGCAGTCATGGACATCGATCTGCTCAATCAACTCCTCCTTTTCTTCATTGGTATCTCATACCAATACCCTTCAAATGCGTGTACAAATTCTCCACCTTTCCTTAGTTTTCCATCTCTGCTCACTACCAATCAGTCCTCCTTCAATTGATTTGATTCATTGGGCTCAGGTCACATTTACCTCCAGTCATCAACTAACTTATTTCAAATTTTCTCCTATGCAAGGAAAACCCTGGTCTATGGTTGAAATATACCATATATCTCTCTTAATTTCTCATTAAGATCATTAATCAGATTCTCATTGTTTCACAAAGAAATACTTATTTCCAACCCCGCTTATAGTGCAATCTTGTTCACTGTCAACTTTGGCTGGTCACTGAGAAACTTATTTTTCACTTGTATAAAATCTCTCCATTCGGTCTTGAATTTTAATAACTTGTACCAAAAGAGAAAGTTATTAATCGATTGTCTATATTTACCACATGGCCCTTTTTGCACTCTGCCTCTCTGTGAGAAATTTCTTTGAAAGATTTTGCTTTTTCTAACAAAACAAAAAAATCTTTACTTACTTTATTTGGATGTCTTTTCTTCTATCTTTTAACTGTTTAATGCCAAATAGTGTTACAAAGCAATATAGATAGAAAATAAAAAAGTAATCTCAGATAGGATTTGAACTTGCACGCATATCCTTAGAAACCCATCTGACATGGATAACTTTCTAATTTGGACACAGATTAATCCAGCCAGCCAAAGTTAAATCTATTGTAGGTCTACTAACTAGTAATAGCAACCAAAAGTCCAAGTTGTAGAAAGTTATTTTTTCAATGAAAAAAATTATTGTATATATTTGAGTATTGTCAAAATTTTTAAGATCAGTTTTTTCACACAAAAAATTTAGGGAGTGGCTTGCACTACACACTGGTAATATTTTTTTGATGTCCAGTTGCACAATACATAGATAATTCTTTTCTGGAGAGGTTAAAATTCATGCAAAATATTTCAGGGGTTGCACTACACACTAAATCGCCTTATACACGAGTATATACTGTATTTGAAATATCTTAATGTATTCTCATGAGCAATCATCTTAATTAAAATTGAAGCAGGTGCTTTACATTTTGAAAGTAATAAAATTAATTATTAGGTTGATTCATAACTAATTACCATTTCAGAAAAGCAATTGTAATGATATATGTATCATCCAAAGTACTAATCATGTGTAGCACTTAATAAATTTACTGTACGTTATGACAGGTGTTCAATGCAAAAGACAGTGGATTTACTAGTGAACTGACTTATCCACAACCAACTGCAAAAGCTGATCTCCATGAAAGAAAGGTAATTTTGTGCATGTGGTGGAATTGTTAGGGTATTATTCATTTAGAGTTCTTAATGAAATACTAAAAGGTACATTTATATGTCCAGAAGCTGCAAAGTATCCCCCCACCAACCGAAAAATTGGTTGAAAAAAGCATCCTGTGCATGTCAATAGGAAGAATGTTGTTCTATAACAACACAAGGCCATATGCGGCAAGAATACTTAAAGAAAAACAACGTTGGAATTTGGTTGAGGTGTTCTACCCCATCCGCTATATTCCCATGACTTGCATTTACTAATTATAAGCTTTTTTGATCACTGCTTTGGTGGTGGTGGTGGTGAAGGGGACTTTCTCTAATGAATACCAGATTCAAGATTTTACCAAAAATCTTGACATCAAAAGATCAGGAATTTTACTCAAAAGGTATCTAAGAGCTGCCTGATAAGTCACTAAAAGTCATTTCAAATAATCATTAATATAAAAGCAATTAAACTAAATAGAAATTATTTATGACTCAACCTAATAATTTCAGCCAGAAAATCAAAGAAAATTACTATGCATGTTAGTGATATCTCAATACAAGACGTATTAAATTTCCAATTACTGATTAGTCAAGTATTAATTGCCTACAAAGACGTTTTCAACATTTTATTTTTCTTAAATGCAAAATTAATGAATTTTCCATAACAAGGGAAATGTAGTAAGAGAGCATAATAACCGAGACTGGGCAACATTTGATGACAGAAATATATTTGGGTTTACCTTGAAACTCCAAATTTTGGAAACAGTATATTGTTCTTTATAAAAAGAGTGAAATTTTCAGCCGAGTTCAGAAGTGGTGAGCTGAAAATAAAAAAATAAGAAATCAAAAAGACAATCATTTGTGAACTGTTCTGTATACATAATATACAGAATATTAAAATTAAAACAAATTTATGATAAGATCACACAATTCCATAAATCAAAAGCTTTTGGTCCTTAAAAGTATCCTGATCACCATGAATTCTAAGCTTAGTATGAGATTTGCTTAGCAGTGTAAGGTAATGTTAATTTTTGGCTACACATTCTCTACTCAACCTGGGTCGAAATCAATTCATGAAGATGGCTGACCTATCTTTAAATTACTTTCATTTTTGTGATGTATTACTCAATTTTCTTGTAACTATTTATAAAGACTAATCACATTTCAGTAAAGTGTAGAACTTGTGACTACTTGCAAACAGAATTAGTTCTGCCATGGTACATGCTACAAATAAGTACAATATATTTTGTCTCATTATTCACTTATATTCAGTTGTCCAGAATGTCACAACTTGATACATAACATTTCAGAATCCATGCAGGAAGAAAATAATTTATATTTGTTAATTTTTTTCTATAAAGTTGTGTATGTGATGCTGCTTGTCTTTGTTCTGCTGAAATAAAAGTAAACTGCAATGTTTAGCCATTTCTTAAATTTACTAGGACTAAGTTGTATAAGGTTGATGTCTTAAATGTCTGTTCTTTCCTGACCCTGATGACAACAGTTTAAATAAATCAGTGGATAATAATTTTTCATCTTAGAAATTAACAGGAAAAAAAAAAAAAATGATCACATTCTACCTGTGATATCTCAGTTTGAATTAAGAAAGAAATTAAAAAAAAAATTTTTAAATTATCATTCATTTATTATGATTTAACAGCTTATCAAACTTTTACATCTTTGCAAGAATTTTTGGGAGATAATGATTTACTGATAAAAGTTCTGCTAATTAACCCATAGCTGGGTAGAGAAGAGGTGGATTTATAACTTTCTTAAAAGTATTTACACATAAGTGAATATAAGAAACATGATTGGAATTGGAACTTGGCTCTTAGATTTTCAATTTCAACTTGTTATCCATTACAACACCCACACAACCAATCTTACAGCAGCTTGTATACGTAAATAGTCACCCATCTATTGGACCTTGAATAAGTTCTTGCTGTTTTCAAACAGATAGTGTTCT
Source organism: Ascarosepion bandense (assembly GCA_037127315.1). Classification (NCBI taxonomy): domain Eukaryota; kingdom Metazoa; phylum Mollusca; class Cephalopoda; order Sepiida; family Sepiidae; genus Ascarosepion; species Ascarosepion bandense. The sequence goes on along the minus strand of JBBBDQ010000924.1, from coordinate 1,285,440 downwards.
CATAACAGCATGCATGTAGTTCCAGATGGTAATGCATCTATAAGGAAGTACTATAAGTAAGCTTGAAATTCAGTGTATGTCATTTTGCCAAAGTGTAAACAACTTTGTTTTTCATAGTGTTAAACTACCACACTACTTTATTTAAAAGAAATCTGCAGCTGCAGTATACACAACTCTTGTTGAGATTTATGATGACTATTCTCTGTCAGAAACAACATGCAGAGATTGGTTTAAATGCTTCAAAAATAACAATTTTTATGTTGAAGATAAAGAACGCTCTGGCACGCCAAAAAAGTTTGAAGACAAAGAATTGGAGGCATTACTTCATGAAGATTCATGTCAGGAACAAGCTGAACTTAGAGAAGCCTTATCAGTTGATCACGCAACAGTTTTAAAATGTTTGAAAGCATTAGGAATGATTCAAAAACATTGGTTGCGGTACAAGTTGAACAGAGAGACATTCAATGGTATCTTGTCATGTGTGACCAGCTGCTTTGACGGAAGAAAGGAAAAGGTTTTTGTACCATGTTGTGACTAAGCATAGTTCATGGGGTAAGACTGACCATGCATCAACATCAGTGGCAAAGTCGAATATTCATAGTTTGAAGCTTCTGTTCTGCATTTGGTGGGATTAGCTAGATTTAGTTTATTATGAACTGCTCAAAATGGCTCCTATATGAGCAAAGACATGACAAAGTTATTTTGCAACATAACTCTTGGCCACATGTTGCAAAACAAGTGAAAGCCTACTTGGAAATGCTTAAATAGGAAGTCCTATCCCACCTGCTGTATTCACCAGACATTGCCCTGATCAATGGCACATGACCTGGCTGAGCAACACTTTCTTTCTCATAATGACGCCAAAAAATGGGTTAACTTGTCATTAGCCTCAAAAGACATGTTTTTCCAACATAAAATTCAAAAGCTGCCAGAAAGATGGGAAAAGTAGTGGCTAGTGATGGACAATACTTTCACTAAACATGTTTCTTACTAATTTTTGTAAATAAAACATTACTTTTCATGAAAAATCAGCAAGAACTTATTCAAGGTCCTAATGACCAGGCTCAACATTTCTTAACTTTGGTGATTGAATGAGAACTGTTGTTTCAATTGATATGGCAGTAAACCCATCATCTATTTATTTTAAGATCATTTCTTTTAGTCATAAATTTGTCTTTAATATATTTTATTTTCACGTATATAATAAAATCATAGATGTATATATTTTAGTAACATTCAAAATTAAATTATATATATATATATATATATTAGAAAAGTAATGTTTCATTTTGACATTACAAGCAGGAAAATAGCCTAGTAGATTAAAGCATTGGCTTGTGAATTTAGTGACATTTTAATTGTGAGTTCAATCTCTGGGCTAGGCAGTGTACTCGGAATGTGGAAATGGAACAAACAATAACAGAGCAGTACTAAAATAAGGACTAGAAGAGATTTCACTAGACATGGACAGTGGAACGAGAACAATCTACCCCTGTAGAATACATAAAGGCTTTCAATTTGAAATCTCCTGTTGGTTACCCAGATTGACATACATCTGATGAAGACTGAAGAGCATAATGGCTGAAGCATTGTAATTACAACAGCAAAGATGAGGATAATAGCTGATAACTCCTCATCCAAGAAATTCAAACAAAAAGCTTTGTTTCTTGAAATCTTTTTGATGAATCACTTTCACCACTCTTAGTTTATAACTAGTTTTACTTGATCTTATGACCATTTGTTTATCACAATACCAAGTTGATACACTTTCCCTTATTACTTTTATTACTAGTTTTACTTAATCTTATAATTGGTACCTTTTACCTGAAATATATGGGCACATTACCAAGTGGTCAGAAAGTTTACTTTCTTATTATAAGACCTGAGTTTGATTTGTCAGAGAGACAACTTCTTGATTTTATTGGTCTGGGGGAGGTGATCACAACATGCAGCACCTTTGGAAAGTACCTGAAAACCATGCCACAGGATGGACCAAGCCTTGAGTGGAGCTGAATAGACAGAACTATTTGAAAGCTATCAATGGCGGTGCTAGCATGAAGTCATAAGTCATTGTGACTGAGGATTTGTATTGGCCTTATTCAGACTACTGATTGTGTCAGATAATGCACTCTCGAAAAAATTGTAATTAAGTCTGCCCAGCACACTCATAGTATAAACCATAGATGAGCTCCGTGGATGTTAAACAAAAGATGTATCTAAGCAGGCATCTGCAACAGGAATTGGTTAACTGCCTTAGTAGACAAGCATACTCAGATTATATATATATATAAACCTAACACTCTATAATATCAACTATGAACATGTTAACAACATGCTTACCATATTTGTTACATAACATATACTCTACAAACATACATAACACTACATACATTCTGTTACATATAAAATAGCATCCATCCTTGATAATGGCTAAAAGTATAGCCAAAAGCATTGAGATAAACAATACATTTGGACAATTTTTATATAACTTATGTGTTCAACAGAAAAAAATCATAAGATCACATGAAAAATTACATAAAAAAAAACTTATCCATAATACCTCATCTGTCATTTTTTAAAGAAATCTGCATAAAAGGGAGATTGCTGCCCAAATATATATAAATAAATAAATTGTCACTTAACTGATTGGCATCACTTCCATCATGCCAACTTTGAAGTTTCATGAACATATAAGAATATGTTAACTCATCAGGGCTTGTCTGAATTTTCTGCTGATATTTTTCAATATTTGTGTGCTTATATTCTGTTGTAAAACTGGTATTACTTGTTACTTTTTTGTCTAAGTCTGTGATTTTTTTTTTCACTCTTTTCGCTTGATGAATGTCATGTCATGTCATGTCATTTGGTTATCTCTTTTTTTTTCTTCTACTTTCTTCTGTTGTCTTCCAGTTTTCTGCTAATTTTTAAAGAGTGCTGGATTTTCAGGGATTTATTATTCTATGATGTGTTGACTGCTTGGATTTAAGGATGATGGTTGAATGTTTGCATGTGCATGTGAGGGTGTATGCTTGCAAACATGTCTGAGAGGGTGTTTATGTAGCATACATACCTGCATGCTTGTGGGGGCTAATTACAAATGAGTTTTTAACGTAAATTGGTGCATTTTTTGGTTTTAGATTGGTTAATTGTATTTTTGCATTTCTTTATGTGTGACTATTTGGTTTTCATTTTTATTATTACTGGTGTGTATATATATATATATATATATATATATATATATATATTTTCATTATTTCATTTTTCTACTTTAGTAGTTTGCTTTGGTTTTTAAAAAGTGATTATTGCTAACTTTTACTCCAAACACAGTTTAAATTTCTGCTATTGCTATTGTGTAAGGTGACTTTTTACAATTTTCCATTTAATTTTGGTGGTGATATTTTATTCTCTTTGGCTTTATATACATTGTGATAAGGTGTTGTTTATGCATATTTCTGGATATTATGCATTCAAAAACAACCTAATAAACATAAATAAACTAGAAACAAGAAAAACTAACACATTTCAAAAACAACTAGAAAAAGACTTAAAAATAGGCAAATAAAAAAAAAAATACATATACAAGCTAGCATATCTACAACTATTTACAAAATAAAAAATTGATGAAGTTCTACAAAGCCACCAGTAACAAAACAGAAAACAATATAAACAAGGAAGCAAAAAAAAAAAACATAGCTAAAACTAGACAAAAGTATCAAATAATTACCGAAAGTGGAATCATTCATCAAATTAAAAGATCACAAAGATAAATTCTTTAAAAAAAGACGTACACTAGTAAATTCTACAAAAAAACCAAGATCAGAAAAATAAGTAAGCAAATAGTAGAAGAAATATACACAAAATTAAGAAGCATATTAAACATAAACAAATAGAAAAACACAAACAAAAAACAACTGGTTTAAAAACATCAACAAAGAAAACTGCTCATTTATTTATACAACTAGATATAAAAAACTTTTATCCATCCATTAATATGCACACACTGAGCAATGCATTAGACCTGGCAAAACAGAAGCATCCCATACAAAGACTTTTTCTTCTATGTGCCCTGTCCCTTAAGGAAGTAAGCGATCATGGCTTTCCACATTTCCCTATCCCTGGTGGCTCTGAGCACGCCTTCTCCTGTCACACCATGCAACCCTTGTTTTGTCATCCACCTGATTAGGTCCTTGAAATATGTTATCTGTTGCTTTCTCCTGTCTCTTTTTCCCCCTCTATCTAACCTGTTAGTATCAGGTTCTCCAAGCCCTCCTTCCTTATTTCATGTTCCAGGAACTTCAGCTGTCTCGTCCTGATGCTCAGTATTAATTTTCTTTTTATTTCCATCATTTCTAAGACCTCATCATTGCTCACATGCTCGATCCATGATATTCGCAGCATCCTTCTGTAGAACCACATTTCAGTTGTTTCAAGTTTTTCCGTCATCTTTGATGATATTGTCCAGCATTCACTGCCATATTGAAGAACGGACATCACATAGCAATCCAGTACTCTCTTCCTTGTTTCTAGCGAAATTGTCCTGTTTCTTAATACTTTACTCAACTTCAGGAATGCTTCCAATTTGCCTTCGGATCTCTGTGTTGCACTTTCCATCTTCTGTTATAACACTTCCCAGGTATTAAGATTTTTGTACCTGTCTGATTCTAGTATCCCCAAAATGTATTTGGCATTTTACAAAGACTTAGACATCACCAAACCCTGCAGAAGGTTAATACTATACTACAGCAACAGAATAGGGATGAAAAAGTGTAACACTAACAATAGAAACAATGATAATAATCCCAACTGTGACATGACAACAATGATGCAGAAATGTATTTTCATAGGCATGCATATCATCAACAAATTAGCAATTATCATTAACAAAAAAGACAGGTTTATACAAGGATGATCTCTTAATGTTTTTTTTTTTAATCATTTCACCCCAAGCAAGGCAGAAATGCCACTGATGAGCGAGGGCTACATAACTGTAAAAAAATTAGAAGAGAGTGAGGAGTACAAACTAGTTAGAAAGGAGCAATAGAAAGCTGAGAATGCAGGTGCGATGACAGATACATAGGTGGAGAGAAAGGGAAGTATATACGGGGGTGGGGAGAGAGCTAGAGTCCAGTGGTTAATATTTGTAAGAAACATAACAATAGAACTACAAAAAAAGAAAATGAAACAAATCATAGAAATCCTCAACAAACGAGGATTTACAATAGTCAAAATCTGATCTAAAAATAGTAAATTTCCTAAATATAACATTCAACTTAAGAAAAATGAAATAATGGAAAGATGCAGACACTCAAATACACATAAACAAATATACATGAGCGAGCATACACACACACACACACATATATATATATATATATATATATACATATTGTGGTATCCTATGCAAATAAGCCGAGTTGTATTTAAGTGCTAAGCCGATAACTGTTGGCACTCCATTATGTCATGTGTAACAGTGTACCACATATTGAGTACTGGAACTGTGAGATATGCCAGACAAAACAAATAGTGTCACCAATAGGATGCTTGGATCCCGTGGACAATCCTGAATATGCTGAGATTTGGTTAAAAGCCTTTGCAGCTACAGCAAGAGTGTGTAATCTCAAAGACTCAAGAATAGAAGGTGGACAGAACTAAACAATGGACTCATTTATGGCTTCTGTGGGGTGTGAGGCATTAAAGAAAATCTCCACAATGGTGTACCCACAGGAATTAGAACAGATGTTTTTTGAGGAAGTTGTCAGCATAATAAAAAGAAACATCTGGCTGAAAAGAAAACTGACCATTACTGAAAGGACAATTTTTAGAAGCCAGGCAGCAACTGGAGGAATCTATAATGCAGTATGTACACAAACTCAACGGACAAGTAAAGCACTGTGAATTTGAGAAACTATGGACTCAAGGCATGTCAATTGAAGATGAGCTGATTTTATTACAAACAATTGAAGGACACAATGACCCACAACATAAACGAATACATGCAAGGTGGCCATATGAACTTCAAATTAAGCGTGAACTATTTACAGCAGTTGAAGCAAATCAGATTTCAACCAGCCAAGAGAAGTGTTACAATCATACAGGATGAACATAACCAAAGCCAAAGTAAAACACAGTTATTGTAAAATGGCTCATGAAAAGATTCAATTCAAGTGTACAGTGGGGAAATCATGTCTTAAATGCGAAAAAAATGAATCATTTTAAGACCGTGGGAAGAAGCTAAAAACATGTAGAAAAAATGAGAGTAATACCCCCCCAACCCCTGAAAGAACAGCAGGAAGCCAGTGTATTTGCAGGAAATATGCAAAAGAATGGTAGAGAGAATGTGAAAATGAATGGCTGTATGTTTAGCCTGCAAGTTGACACAGGTAGCGAGATAAACCTAATTCTGAGAAATTTTTTGGATCAAGCTAGGCTGACCCAAATTAAAAGTAAGTGGTTTAAAGTTAAAACAATTTGATGGAATAACAATAAAGATGTTGGGTGCCTTCCGTGGCATGTTCAAAAAGGATACTCAGTTCAATGTTATTCAAATCGTGCTAGTAGCATGTGAGAAGGACCACAGATTGTTAGGTATTGACATAGTAAAAGTAGATACAGCCAAATTAATAAACTCCATGGAAATGCAAGATAGTGAGCTAGGACTTCTAAAAGGATACAAAGTGAGTATCCAATTAAAAGAAAATTACTCACCAAATACATTCAAGCTGGAAAAGTATCAGTCCATACAATGCCTTTAGTGGTAGCCAAGTTAAACTACATGATCAACCAAGGCATTCTCGAAAAAGTTATACATGTTGGAAGTAACTTGCCTCACCTATCATAGCAATTAAAATGACTGATGGAGATTTGCAGATATATGACGACTATAAAATTGAGGTAAATCCTCAGATATGTTCAAACTCATTTCCATTACCAAACATCAAAACCATCTGGGATTAAAACATTTAGTCATATATTTCAAAAGGTAATCGAAGGAATATTGTTAGGCAAGGTAACTAACATGATTATTTACCAAGATGATATAAGGGTAGAAGCAAAAACCAAATAAGCGTTAAAATAAGAAGTGGATCATATATTATGGCGATTGAAAAAACATGGATTAACCATTAATAGAGACAAATGTAACTGATTGCAAGAATCTGGCATATTTGGGCTACCAAATATCGAAGACCAGTATAACACCTGATGAAAGGCTAGCAAAAAAGATTACAGAGGTAGTACTCTTAAACAATAAAAAGGAAATGGAATCCTTTTAGGTTTGCTAAATTTTTACAGTGGATACATCCTGAAATATAGTGAACTAATTGAACCATTGACAGAGTTGTGTAAAAAAAACAAAAAAAAAAAAAAAAAAAAACAATTTGAATAGACACAAAGATGAATTAATGTTTTTATAATACTAAAAGCAATTATGAAAAAGAAACCTATAACAAGGATGTCTGATCCTAAGAAAGAGATAATGTTGCCCACAGATGCGAGTGAGAAAGTAATTGCAGCCAACCTATCACAGGAAGATCATCCAATCTAGGAGATTGACAATGGCAGAGATAAATTACTCAAACATTGAAAAAAAGGCCCTAGTGATTGTTTGAAGTATGGAGAGTGCACAAAATTTTGTACAAGAAGAAAGACCAAGGTCACTAATAAAAAGGGGAAGAGAGGAGCAAAATCAAGAACTATATAAATCAAGAGTAGTTAGATGTAGCGAAAGGAAAAAACAAAGGGATATGACCAGTCCGGTTCAGAGAGGGTGTGATATTCTATGCAAATTAGCTGAGTTGTATTTAAGTGCTAAGCCAATAACTGTCAGCACTATTACATCAAGCATATTGGTGTACCATTGAATTTTGAAACTGTGAGATATACCAGACATAACACATATAATATATATAATAATACCAATAAAAATAAAATACTTAAAAAGAAAAAAATGAAAAAATAACAAATAAAGCTGCAAACAAAGTAATGCAAAAATACAATCACAAAATCTATATCCAAAAAATGCACTAATTTACATTAGGAACATATACACAATTAGCCCTGATAACCATGTATGTGTGAGCCCATATATATATATATATATATATATATATATATATATATAGAGAGAGAGAGAGAGAGAGAGAGAGAGACAATGGCAGAGATAAATTACTGAAACATTGGAAAAGAGGCCGTAGTGATTGGTTGGTTGTTTTGTTTTTATGGCATATCAACCTTGGCGGGTCATTTATTGCCAACTAAATTTTTTTTTATTTATTTATTGCTGGTAATGCCTTTTTCTTTCAATAATTTATTGTTGTTTTTTTTTTATATAAGTTTTGTATCTAGTAATACTTTTTTCTTTTCAAGTATCAAGATTCATTGGAATTTGTTTTTTTAAGAGCAGGGTCCCCAAGTCTTACCATGTTATTTAACCCATAACTGGAGGGAAAGAACAGATTAATACCTTTCCCAAGGGTACCAGTGCTTAAGTGAATTCAGGGAATTCAACTGGAATTCGAACTCAGCTCACCAATTTCTCTTTCCGAGCTGATATCCACTGCACCATAACACACATCAGTCACTAAACGCTTTCAGCACCTGGTATTCCCAAGCGGTCACCCATCTAAGTACTGACCAGGCTCAACGTTGCTTAACTTCGGTGATCGAGCAAGAACTGGTGTATTCAGCGTGATATGGCCGTAAGCCTTGGTGTATGGAGAGAGCATATACTTAACAGTCAGATATAAGCATGCAAAATCCAGCATTCCTTAAATCAGCAGAAAACCAGAATATACCAGAAGAAGAAAAAATAAGCGAAGAAACAAGATAACGTGACACAAAATTAACAAATAACAGCAGTTCCACAACAGTATGTAAACATACAAATATTGAAAGATACCAGCAGAAAAACCGGACAAGCCCTGATAAGTGAACCTATCATCATACTTTCATAAAACTTTGAAATCAGCATGATGGAAGTGATACCAATCAGTTAAGTGGCAAGTTTTCCTTTATTAATTTTATTAACACTATCTCTAATAACAAGCACTTTACTGCAAAGCCTGCTTGCCTCAAATGCCTTTCTACTAGTAAACCAGTGAAATTCAGCAGTTTTGGCTTCTATAGATATAGGGAAAGGTATCAACTGATCTGACATGTCTTAACCACTTAACCACAAAGGAATTTGCTAGGAATTAATACAACTTTGTCTAACTGCAAATTCCTTTGTGTTTAAGTGGTTAAGACATGTCAGATCAATTAACGCCTTCCTCTATGACTATAGGAGTTGCAGATTCAGATCGTGCCAGAGGATGCATATTTTCCTAACAAGATTTCTCAAAGATTCAGGCCAGTATATATATATATATATATATATTTATATATATACACACTGTTTAATTATAAAAAACAAGAGTATCTACTTAAATATGAGTATCCATTTAATGTTCAAACATATATATATATATATATATATATAATTTCATGAACAGCATGAATGGCTTTATGTTATGTTCTCTGGTTACAGTGTAGAATGCCCATTCTCAGCGGTTACCAGATAGAACATTCTCACTGCTGGCATTATTTACATTTTGTAAAAACATTACATGCTATGGAATCAACCTTTCTCTGACGTGCGCCAATGGCCTGGTGGGTGAATATCTGCTCAAATCAGTCGAGTTTCAAACCGACCTGAGGCAAACAGTTAATCTAGCTGCACTGATGAGCTGTGATACAGCGAAACAGACCTGTTTGCAGATGGTTTATATATATATATATATATATATATATATATATACTTTTATTACTTATATTAAAGCAAAGGTATAAAATATACTCACCTAGGGAGTGTGTCATTCTCTAAAGGACACCAAGAATAAATCTCACAGACTTTATTTTCTGATTCAGAAGAATTAACACAATTCCCAGTTCTTACACCTGGAGGAGACAACAAACCATCAAAATTGTTCAATATAATAAATACCTGGAAACAACAGATTTTTGATTCTTTAATCATATAGGTTTAATCTTAATTTATGAATAGGTAGATTAAATTATAGATAGGTGCTGAAAAGTTCTCAGCTTCACAAAAAAAAAAATAAGAGAATATTTTTATTGCAGGACAGTGTTCTTTTATATTATAGAGTGACAATTTTCAGGATCCTTGAATTCATTTCTAAACTTATTGTGTGTGGCCTAAAATAGTATGATTGAGATTAATAATTCTGTGAGTTATTTCAGTGAATTTTTTTTGATGGTCATCTGAAGCAAATACTATTTCCTTTCTACTCTTGGTTATGCAATGTTGAGTTGTATTATAATTTGTAAATCACTTTACAATTGTTCCTTTGCAACCAGAAGTAGCCTTAAACCTGTCAATATTGCAACATTCCCTTGTCATAAAATCAGCATGCATAAATGAAATGGCCCCAGGTGAAGAAGATGATTGAGTAGCATCTGATCCAGCAGCAGCTGAAACCAGCCCTTGACACAGACATCAGCAGCCATAACCAGCTCACAAAACAGCCAGTAGCAGCAACCAAAATCAACCCCTGACACAGCCAATCAGCAACAATAACAACAACAGCTGCTAGTTAGCCATCATCATCTTTAGCCTTTGCTACTCCAGCTAGCTCTAACAGACTGCCTCTGACCACATTCTTGCCTGGACCATAAGTCTTATCCTACTGAACTGATATGCTGTCCTCTTCTGGGCAAAACTAATAACTTTCAGCATGACCAATCGAGGTAGTTAAAATATCTAAACTTTTTTGTCATTTGTTCTTTATAACTTTGATTTTGCTATTAATAAATTTGGCATAATTTAATCATCTTGTTCTCATTATCCTTGTCTTTGCTATATCATTGCTTCATTTTCAAAATTTGCAGTGGCTCATCTGCTATAGACGCTGACCCCTTTGTGACAAGCATGATCTATTGTCACCATTTGGCAGCTACTGTTCTATAAATAAAAGAACAATAAACATAGTATACATTAATTCTTTAGAAATTGCTTTGTTTCTGTTTTGATCACAAAACTGAGCTGTCATGGCTTTCAAGAAAATCTGAACAAGTACATGTCCTTTAAAGGCAAATTAAACCTGGCTTGTTTGTGAAGCTCTTCATAGCCAAGCAGCCAAAGCATGTTGAATTAAACAATGGTTTCTCCTGAAAAGAAGGACACTGGTTCAAATCTTGCAAGAGGGTGCATTTTCACTAATAAACTTTGAGTGTACAGTGCAGAGGATGAAATAAAATACCATTTAAAATAAATGGAATGTCTACTCAAATACAGGTATCTATTAAAACAAACAATGTTTAAAGCACTAAAAATATGCGGCTTAAAGAATAAAATCCATTAATACTTTAGATATTGCAAATTTATATATAAAAATCAGTCACAAGCATTAGATATGTTGTGATCAAAGACTAGTACATATTACAAGGTCATGGTGCAGATTTGGTTGGGGATATATAATATTTAACTTTTGAAAATATCCATTTGTTAAAAGTAAAAAGAAGAAAGAATGGTGTGAGCAAAAGAGAAAAGGAGTGAGTGAATGAAAAATGGGAGGGATCAAAGGCGGCTTGAGGATCAAAAATGCATAGAATGATGCCAGAGAAAGTAGGATCCTCACTGGATTCTCTGCTATGATAGTGTTTTGCCAGATTAGGCTAGGCTTAGTATCTTCTAACTGTACTGATATGCAAATGGAGCAAAAATAATACCAAAAGACCACCCTCTTACTTACAATTAGCTTTAGATTAGATAATTGTCATCACCTCCTTGACATTTGTAATCATAGGGTGGATCCAAATGCAGAAGCCACACTAACTCTTTTCCACAATGCTTTATCAACGGCAGCTATCAGCAATTCTGGTACAATAATATCTGTCCATTCTATGACATTGGATAATCAGTTTTTGCATTGGTGTCCTCTCCTATGTCCACCTTCAATGGTGCCTTGCATCAGGGTTTTGCAAAGGCTGTTGTGCCTTGTAATGTGACTAAACCACGCCATTTTTCTCCATTGTGGCAAGAAAAGGTTTCTAATGTTTTACAAAACTTTCAACCCTTTTCTGCATAAACTCAATTGTTTTTTGTTCTCAGTAGAAAATGCCAAGGAGTTTTCTCATAGATTTCTTAAATGCTTGGCTTCTTCTCTCTGTTTCTGCCAATAGTGCCCACATATTACATCCATATAAGAGAATGGAGACCACCAGCAATTTGTACAGACTGTACTTTGTTCAAAAGCTGATTTTACTCCTCCATATTCTTGTCAATTTGGCCACTGCTGCCATGGGTGCAGCAATCTATGTGTGGATTTCTGAGTTGCAGGTACTTTCTTTAGACAAGATTGTTCCTAAGTATTTAAAACTGGATACTTTGGTGAATTCCCATTCATCATAATGTTGACACAGGTGTTACTGTTTCCATTACTTTGGATTTCTGAGCTGATCTTCATTCCATATGCTCTTGATCTTTCAAAAAGTTTGTTGCTCAAGTCCTGGGGCTCACTGTTACTACCTGTTATGGGATCAATGTCATTTGCAAAACGTAAGTTACAGACGGATCTGCCACTGATAGAGATTGAAGGATCATGTCAGTCAAGGTTTCTTGCATGAATTTTTTCTAGAAATAGGTTGAACAATGTAGGTGAAAGTACACATCCCTGTCACACACTGACACTTGTCCAGAAGAATCTTCCCATTTGTTTTTCCAGAAGGACTGCATTTGTGTCGTCTTTATATAGAACCTTGATAACTTAGATAATTCTGTTATCTACATTGAATTCTCTAAGGATTTGCCAAAGACAGTCATGCCATGCACAATCAAATGCTTTTTTGAAATCAACTAAGTTGTGGAACACGTCTTTCCGATGCTGCAGGCGTTTCTCTATCAGGATCCAACAATTGAAGAGGTTCCATTGTACTTTGTGCAGTTCTGAAACCTGCTTGTTCCTTTGATAGCAGTTCTTCAGCCTTAGATTTCAAATGATTCAAAATTATACGGAGCATAACTTTACAAGGATGTCCTATATATTTTAACACTAGCTGAGGCTTACTTTCTTTGGCAAGGGTATTACCAGTGAGTGAGTTCACTTAATAAGCCACTTTTTTGTTCCCAAATCTTCTGACAGTGTTATGATTTTAATGGTTTCTTCATCTCCATGTTTTATCAGCTCAGAGGGAATATTGCCAGGTTTCAAGCTCTTTACTGCCAATTCAACCTCTTATGCTATTGATGAACTGGCCTTGTCTTACAGTATTTACATTATTTGAACTATTGTCCTCATCTTTGTTGTCATTTGTACATTTTGGCCGTTGTACACTCTGGTCTTCTTCAGTTGATAGGAATTTCAAACCGAACTCTTTATTACTAGTATATCATCCTCATTCCATGCGTAAAGTTTGATTGGAAGTCATGAGTTATCTCCCTCTAACCCTGCAAGTTACTTGTTCACTGTAGCCTGGTATTGAACTCACAACTCTAAGAGTCAAGTCAGGAATAACCAACATCTATATCCACTGGGCCATGTGTCCTTAAGGACAACTAAATTTTCAGGACTTATAAACCTAATGTCCAGTAACCCTTTTTTTTTACCAGAGTTCACATTGCAATTTTTTGATGTTAATGGTTTTCTCTAGTATTTTTTTTACCAGAGCTCATATTGCAATTTTTGACACTAATGATTTTCTCCGGCACTCCATATTACATGGTCTTGTCTTCTGTGGAGTGCTGATCACTCTGCAATATAAATATTGGATGAAACTGGTAATTGTATAATCACAATATTCAGTCCATCTATGAAGAACCTCCACACTGTCTCAATAATTTACCATTCTCATTTTATACAATTGTTGCTCTCTGTTGGCTGGTCTTAGTGAGGGATTTGAGAGTATTGTAGGCCAGTAAGCATATCCTTCTCAATGGTTTTTCACTTATTTTGTATCCACTCCTCTAAAGCTGCTTGCATTATTCTTCTCATGTCACTGTGCACTTCGTGATATTGGGCATAGACCTCACCACTTAAGTGTTTCTTTCCCCTCGGTTCTCTCCTCTTATCATACAAATCCAAGATTTTTTTTCATGACCACTGTTGGATTTTCCTTTGGTGTTCACCCAAAACTTCCTCAGCTGTTGTGAGTAACACTTCTTTAATGTTATCCGCAAAAGTGTCTAGATCACTGTTATTTAAATTTAGAGCTACGAACTTGCTGCCAACTTTGGCCTGGAACAGTTGAGTGACTTCAGGGTTTTAATTTCTCAATGTTGAAGTGGATGTGAGAGTCCTTTGAACGTTGCTTTTCAGCCTTTATTTAAAAGTAGTCAGCACAAGATCATGATTGTTGCCAATATCTGCACCAGGAAATGTACTTGTGTTTGCCTTCAGAACCAGAATAAAATCAATCTGGTTATGGATCTTCCCATCTTCCCAGGATCAGTACCAGTTTATGGGGTGTAGAGTGTTGGCTAGGGTGAAATGATGATTTCTGGCAAATTTGAGCAATCCGAGACCTGTCATTTCTCTCCCCAATGCCAAATCTTTTAACTGTTCCTGCCCAGTTTGTGTACGCATCCAGTCTTACCTTGGCATTCAGTCTCCTTGTATGATGGTGATGTCTCCCTGGGGGACTTTTCTCAAGGTAAATTCTAATAATTCATAGAATTCCTCAATTTCCTCATCATCATGCTCTAATGTTGGAATATAGTCCTGGATGATGGTCTGGCTGATACATAGATGGAAAGAAATCTGATGACACTGGGTGTAATTTCTCTCCTTGCAACAAATGCCACTCCATGTTGATGCTCCTCATCTTCAGAAAACCAAATTTCATGTCCATCTTGTGTAATTGTTTCTTTAAAACCAATCTATCTGACCTCAGACATCCCAATGATAATGTTTCAGCTCATGGGTAAGTTCTTCTGAGGATGTCTTACGTACAAAGCATATTTTTATTATAAATTTTACTGTCAATAACCTGATACTATGTTTCACAGTAGCTAACTTATCACACCCAAAGTGAATAAACGGGACATGTGATTGTAGTTAATCTGGCATGGTTATATTTTGCTTTTTTTGCTTCATAGTACTTTAGGTGGGCTTGTAGATAGCTTGATGGTGCCTATCTCCTCTCCAATGTGACGTGGATTGCTTTTGGTCTGTGCACTTGCACATTGTCCAGCCATTGTCTACTTGTGCAGATCAACTGCCTAGTAGTGCAGTGTAAACACTACCCCTTCACATGGTTTAGCACACCTGCTGAAGCAATTTACAGGTGAGTGTGTGTGTATATATATATATATATATATATATATATATATATATATTAAATATGAAAATATTTTTTATTATTGTTGTCTTTAAATATTTGAAAAAATAAATAGAACAAACTGATTAGTAGTAAATGTATGTTACTTTACAATTAACAAATAAGAAAATGTAAAAGAATAAAATTCATACCAGATGTCATTAAAAGAATCTTTCATAAAGAAATTGGCAACAATGAGCCAATACTCAAAGATAAACAAAATGAACACAACTTTAAACGCTTTCCTCCAATTTCGAAAATTATGACCACTATTGTAAAAACAGAAATGTTACACTTAAATATAAATAGATTAGAATTATTTGTGCCACTATATCATTACAATGCATTAAATGTTCTTTATATATATATATATATATATATATATATATAAAACTGTTAGTGAGATATTTTTAATAAATTACACTTATTTTAAAAAATAAACAAATAGGTATAAAAGAATATAAGATATGTATATTAAATACTAAAATGCATAACATAAATATTATAATAAAGAAAAATATAATTATCGATAATTAAAAACAATGAAAACTTTCCTTAAAAAAAAAAAAAATAAAAAATAAAAAATAAAATAACTTTCTTTGAGTAATGAAAAAGCACGTTCACTCACTTCAACATCAGCATTCTATAATTATAGAAAGGCTGAAAGGCTGTTCCTAGATGAACAAGCTTTTTTATATAAGGGTGAAATATTTCAGCTGAAACAAGCAATTCCTTTTATTACACCCCTAAAAAAAAAAAAAAGCACAAAATACACTTTTGCTCATACCACCTTCATGTAAAAATGTTCTTACCATTTCCACCAACTTTCATTGTCATTGGTGGACAATCTTTGTCAGTATTGCAGAAGTCTTTAACGGAAACAGCCTATTGACAAATAAAATGATACAAGAATATAATTAGAAAAAGACATGAGACTTAAGGCTAAAAACATTAGTACATGATTATCCTACAGGAAATTGTTAATGTATAAAAGCATTAGTAATTTTGAGTTCAATTCAATCTCTGGGTTAGATAGTACATAAATATATACTTATCAAAAGAAGGATTGAGTTGTAAGTTCTGAAATTACTTAGGAAGGAATAAAAACAAAGATAAGGATATTGTTCCAAAAGGATGGATAATAGTCACAAAAGAGAAAGTAAAGCAGATGAAATATGGAAAAAAAAAAAAAAAAAAAAAACAAAGAGAGAAGCCAATATTAGTCTCAAAGAATCGATAATAGCACCACTATCTCAGAAATTCATACAAAAATGAAAATGTAACTTAAAGCAAGTGGAGAAATCTGTGTGAAGTTGGTCTTTTTGGTGACCAGAAACTAAAATAATGTGCCTTTTAGGAGACAGCATATTTAATAATCTTATAAATTCTCATGTTTGATTTTTTGTTGTTTAAAAACATCTGATTAGGCCAAAATTAGAATAATGCTGTGATATATAAACAGGAGCTACTCAGTCTTCCCTTTCTGCTCTCAATAGACCCCAAAGGCGTCTGCATCCTAATAGGTGATGAATTATTTTCTACTCTACAACTTCTTTCCCACAGATAAAACATTGCAAGCCTATCACTACTAATCGCTATTTCCATGGAAAATGTTCTAATGAGCTATATTGCTTAGTTCCACCAGTTCAGACTTTCATGGCTAAGACCCACCATTCCATGCACATTTTTGCAAACAATCCTCATTCTCTTTGATTTTCATTGATGAAATGTAAGTTTTACTTGAACAGCTTTTTCCTTGAAAAACGCTACTGTGTGAAGTAGACTCCTAAGAGGATGCTTCCCTGATTATTACAATCTTAACCTGTTCAAGTCTAAAGTTAACCATTATCTTCCCCCACATATCCTCATAAACTGTGTCCATTACTGCTTATTATGTTACCCTTTATCTTGAGCGGCTCTTGGGCCTTGTATAAGGTGGTCATTATAAAAATTAAAAAAATGAAAGAAAATATATATTCAAGAATCTATCAAAAACTTCATCTACAACCCATTAAATTTTAATACATTTTCTTTACAATGAATATATAATACTAACCTGACTACTAATACTACTAGTGGGCAACCCCTGGTAAAAAACATTGTACGAATCTGTTCTTACATAAATTTCTCAAAAATAGTGGCTGTGGAGGCAGTGTAATACTTAGCAGCTTAGAATAAGAAGTCGTTGAGCTGAGTTCAAATTCTATTTGAATGTCACTCACTTTTGCACAAATACCCTTGGGAAAGATATGAATTAATCTTTTTCTCCCTGCAACTATAGGTTGAATAGTAAGGCAGACGAGGCTCTTCAAACTTAGTTGGTAACCAGTCTAGAAGAAGGAAAATTCAAAGTTCCCAAAATGGAATTCATTAGCATGGGAACATGGGGTTGTCTAAAGGAAAGAAAAATCTGACCGGAAACTAAACCTCCCTCAGTGTATAGAGGTTAGGTGTGGTGTCAACTTATTCCATGGAACAATTTGATTACAGAAACATCAGCAGAGGCCTTATGTGCCACAAGCCACCAGGTAGACAGAATTAGGAAATAAATTATTATTACCAGTAAAAATAAGTCATCAGATAAAAAAAAAATGCTTGTAGGTAATTAATATTTGCTAAACACATTGAGTGAGAGAACTCATCAGTTTTTATTATCATTCCAACTACAAGTTATCTTTACTTGGCATTTTCTGATACATTTTCATCTGTGGGCAACTATAATGGGTTTATTTGCAGTGATACTTTTAATGTGAAAACAGTGTTAAGACTTATTTGAAGTTATGAATCAACTCATAAAAATGAGTTACTGTTTAAGATGGCTATTAAAAAATTAACTTTTGAAGGCAGATTTTGTAACTGACCTCCAGCAGGCAACACATTAAGAGGATTTTGAATTTTATACATGTCACATGGTTTATTCACACCATGAATATTATGCATGGAAGTGTGTCTCACTGTCTATTTCTAGAAGTCAATAAATACAAGACAGAGACATGGCATGGATAAAATAGACTATAGAGCTAAAACGAGTAGACAGGTTCATCTATTGCCCAGCTTACATGCCTCCCTGGCCTTTTTAACAGAAATACAAATTTGTTACTCATTTCCTGTTGAGAATTGGGTTTCCAGCTATTTCTAAAATCTTCTCATTCTCTTTTATTTTCAGTAGACACTCTCTGTGTCTTAGTGGCATTATTACCTTGATTGGAGTGAGTTGGAAAAGAAGAAAAATAGAAATAAAAAAAGGAATCTTGGGGAAACTCAGTTTATTCCTGAGATTCCAAATAACTTACTGGTCAGAAACTGGCAATTCTTTAAAAATTGAAGATGTGAATTATATTTGTCTCCCACCCACTCAGCCCTTCCCAACAAATTTTTAAAAATAAAAACATAAAATAGCTAACATAAAATTGTTAATTCGTGTAACTGTGTCCATATCC
The DNA here is from genome assembly GCA_037127315.1 of Ascarosepion bandense. Lineage (NCBI taxonomy): Eukaryota > Metazoa > Mollusca > Cephalopoda > Sepiida > Sepiidae > Ascarosepion > Ascarosepion bandense. The sequence continues at coordinate 1,266,691 of JBBBDQ010000924.1, read as the reverse complement.
ATTTCAGAGAAAGGAAAGAGTGTGTGTGCGTATGTGTGTGTATACACATGCATGCAGAATGCGTGCACACATTCACGTGCAGTTTTAGAATGTGTGTGTGTGAGAATCAAAGTGTTAGAGTTTCCTTCAGCTATATTCTGAAGATGCAAAACAGTGAAAAGCTATCAAAATATACTACAATTGAGATCTGTGAATCAACGATCAATTACTGTATTTGCCGACATGATTTGCAAGAGCATTTGTGGCAGTATCACTCACTGCTAACTCAACCAAGCCTCATAGATATCTATTTCAAGTTTCTGTAGACTTCTCCCTAATTAATTTGCCAGCATATTTTAGGCAGTATAACATCACTCAATAAGTCCAAGGCCTAACTAATAAAACAACAACTTTTAGGCAAAATTTGATTCCAACGCTTCTGTAACAATTCGATGCCTTTTTCTTAGATATGTCTATGGCCTCAAAATACGCCTCAGTTTCTGTTGTGGATCTTTGTCGCCAATTTGTTGTAGCAAATCTTTGTTGCCAAGTTGTTGTGGCGAAACTTTGCTGCAAAGTTGCAGAGACCAGTTTGGCCAGAAGTAAGACATGGAAAACAGAAGGTAGGTTAAAAACAGTGTATTAGAATAGCAAGAACATATATACAAAGTAAGTGTTAGTAACGAGTAAATAGAACAATGTAAGTTCAAACGGTACAATTATGCTGCTTATTGCCTGAATCATAGCTAGCTTTAACTGTGTACTAGCTGTCGTCAACTGCCTTCTCTGGAAGTCACACAGGTAATTATATATAGTAAGAGGAAGAGTCCATTCCTCATAGAAGGGTACCATAACAGTTTCCGATATCACTTATTCATTGTAAACAGTCAGAAGTTGCTGGGGGCCAGATCTAGAGAATAGGGTGGATGCGGAAGCAGTTTGAAGTGCAATTCATGTAATTTTACCATTGTTGCGATCGACTTCTGACATAGGACGTTGTCTTAATGAAAGATCACTTTTTCTTCTTCATTTGTGGCCATTTTTTGGTGATTTCTTCCTTCAAACACACCAATAATGCTACATAATATTTGCTATCGATGGTTCTTCCTTTCTCCAGGTAATCGATAACAAAATACTTTGCACATACCAAAATATGGAGACCAAAACCTTGCCTGCTGATGTTTGCGTCTGGTCACTTTAAAAAACTTTCATCTGCTGCTGTCCACTCAGCTGCCTGCTGATTTGACTCCAGAGTGAAGTTTCATTGAATGTCACATATGTATGCAAAAACTCCTTGTTGCATTGAAACAGTTGCAAACAATGCTCTGAATCGTTGATGAGATGTTGTTTTTAATTGACCGTGAGCAAACACAGAACCCACTTTGAACACAGCTTTCTCATTAACAAATGTTCATGCAAAAATGATGAATACACTGCCTTCTGATATTTTCAACTCCACTGCTATCTCACACAACTTCAATTTACGATTGGCCAAAACGAGTTTGTGGATTTTTTTGGTGTTTTGCGGGACAACTGCCAATTTTGGGCAACCTGGGCATTCATGATCATTTGTATCTGTACAACCACATTTAAAGTCAGCATATGACCTCTTAACTGTTGTTTTTGATGAAGCAGAGTCTGAATAACACTTATCAAGCCACTGCTTTGCTTGAACAGTATTTTTCCCCATGAGAAAGCAATGCTTTATCAATACATGAAATTCAAATTTTTCTATTGTTTTGAAAATTTCCAACAGTAGCTTCACTTAACTGTAATTTGTAAACTAATAACCTGATTGGGCCCAAATTTTGTCACATGCCATTTGAAGGTTAGTACTTCATAAAAATCATATGGATTTTTTTTTATTAGTGGTTCCAACTATATGTCAGGCCAGGGACTTATTGAGTGATATGTTGATAGCTGATTATTTTATGTAAATGTGCATCTTACAAGCCTGTGAATCCAACAATTAATAAATGAATTATAAAATTTGTGAAAAATATGCACTTTACCTCTGGGCATTTAGTTTGCTCCTGATCATATGTAAGGATTGCATTTGTTGTCACAAAGACTGCATTATTTTCCTACAATGAAAAGAAATAATGAGACAAAATTTTAATTTTTACAGACGTTAGAAATATCAACGATAATGAAAACAAAGAAAGAATTTTTATTATCACTGAAAAAAAGCAAAACATGCACAGAGAGAGGCAAACAGTGCATAAAGGCAAGTGCGGCAGAGACGGCGCAGAATGGCAAGTGCGGCAGAGACGGCGCAGAATGGCAAGTGCAGCAGAGACGGCGCAGAATGGCAAGTGCGGCAGAGACGGCGCAGAATGGCAAGTGCGGCAGAGACGGCGCAGAATGGCAAGTGCGGCAGAGACGGCGCAGAATGGCAAGTGCAGCAGAGACGGCGCAGAATGGCAAGCGCGGAAGAGACGGCACGGAATGGCAAGCGCGGCAGAGACGGCGCAGAAAGGATGATCTTCAATAAGAGTTATTAATGGCTGAAAATGCTTTACCCAATAATGAAATTCAAGATATTACAATCAATAATAATAGTGTAACAAAAAGCAACTGAAATTAAGATGAAAGAAATGCATATCAAAAATTAATAGTGGCTGACAATACTTCATTTAGTAACAATAACAGAATTAAAAGATAATATTACTCCTAATACTTCTCATGTAATAAAAAAAATATGATTGAAAGATTATAGAAATACTAGTAAAACAAAAAAACAAAATAATGGTTTATCTCATAAGAATAAAATTCATCAAAATATGACTACTAGTACTACTTGTAATAAAAAGCAATTTAAATAAGGATTAAAGAAATATTAATCAGAAATTCATAAGAATTGACAATAAATAATAAAATTCAATATTACTATTAATACTGCTAAAGTAATAAAAAGCAAATAAGATTAATATGAAAGACCTTAAAGTTAAAAATTTATTGCTGACAAAGCTTCATCTAATAAAATTCAAGATAAGTGAAATTAAGATGAAACAAATACAGATAAAAATAATGCTTGACAATGCTTCATCTAATAATTTACACCTAATATTTCTAATGTAATAAAGAGCAATTAAAATTAAGATAAAATAATTCAGTTGTAAGGGAATAATGGTTGACAATGACGTCATCTAATAACGATTAATAAACCAAATTCAATATATTACTACTAATATAATAAAAATCAAGTGAAATTAAGATGAAAGATGGTGAGACATAAAAATACTAGGAAGAGGAAAAATGTGAAACAATTATGTCCTGACCCCAAAAAGAAAAGGTATTGAGCAAAATTTCATGGGAAAATTAGCTCAGGGGAAGTGTTGTAATGGAATGTCTCACACTTCCTATCGCCTATGTGGAATGACTATATTAATAGCCACATATAGTGAGCACAGGAGATACCTGTGACTTGCTTTGGCAATTACTAGCCAGCCACCAGATTCCCTGTCTTGCCGTAGTGCATTCTCTTTACAATAAACCTCTCTTCTTCATCTACGCACACATTGCTGTTCTTTCACTCGAGTACCACCTTGTCTGTTTGTAACCTCATTAAAGGATACAACAAAAGAAATACTTGTCAAAAATAATGGCTGAGAATATTTCATAAAACTCAAGATAATGTTACTAATAATAATACTAAAGAAAGTGAAATTAAGTGAGATTCATCAAAATGACTCAAGATAAATTAGTAATCTGTTACTAATGATACCAAGCCTCTTTTTATATAAAAAATTATGAATTCTTGATCAAGCCCTAGAAAGAAAACCAAAATTTATCAAATGAACTGAACTTTTGTCTAAACATTTTCCAGAAATACAATACATTTATCAACTTTATGAGAAATATTTCTAACACACCCTGAAAAACAAATAACCATCTGTTGCATTTTCAACAAAATGTGATTGATTAATATTATTCCATGGGAATTTTTTCTTATTCTTAAATATAGATGATACAATCACATTAATATCACTGCCTAATAAAATAATCGTTTTGCTACTTAACAAAATCAATACTGAACAGATTTTTTTCTACAGGGTGAGGTAGAGAGGATGGACATTTTAAAATGGCTATTACACAGTCCCAGAGGGAGGGACATTACCATTGGTCCATGGTGTCTTGGCATTTTTTTTTTTTTTAAGTTGAAGCCATGGTGCTGTGGATGGTAGAGCACTGCATGATCACTTATGACAGTTTCGAAGAATAACGAGTCTGTCACAACAGTTCAGCATGAGTTTTGTCGCAGATTCAACATTCACCAAAATCAGGCTGCTTATAACACAATCTTAGGTTCATGCACTTTGCACTCAAGGTACACTAATGAATAGCAAATTGGTGGGGGCCCCATGAATGGTATGCACCCCAGAAAATGTAGAACATGTCAGACAAGCTTTGCTGCACAGTCTGAATTGCTCTGCTCGGAGATGTACTAGTGAACTTGGCATCAATAATCATTTGTTAAGGCATATTTTGCATGAAAACCAGCATTTCCACCCGCTACAAATTGGTCAACAGTTGGGATCAGGGACTACCCATAGGGGCTTAACTTTGCACACATCAGATAGAAGCAATTTTTTGAGGCAAATGACAACCCCACTTTGTTAATGAGTGATGAAGATCATTTTCATCTTAATGGCATGGCAAATGAACAGAATTGTCATAATATAACAATATTTTGTAGCGGACCGGAGAATCTTCAAATTACTGTTATAGATTATAAGAGAACATACTAAGAGAAATTTTCTTTATCCTCGAATATGAGCAAAGGAAAACGGAGATGATTAACTTTATCAACTGATTATTAACTGTGGCTGGAAAATCTTTATCTTTAAAAAGAAAGCAGAGACGAAAAATAACATCTGGTATTTCTCTATTATTGTAAACCTGGAAAGAAGAGAAAAAAAGAGAAATGGATTGTTTTCAATTTTCACCCACCCATACAGACAGATTCAATTATGTTATTTTTTTTTGGCTGGCAAAAGAATAGGAAAGGAAGATGAGAGAAAGAAGAAAAAGAAAGAAAAGACTAAATTAGTTTCAAGCCAGAAACAATAGATTTCGGCCACCCATCTAAACATAAAAAGGAAAGATAAATTTATTTGTTATTGTTTGTTAGTAAAGGAAAGGGAAATTTCATTTTGGGTCCAATATGGAATGTCTCCTGAAAGAGTTAAAGATAAATGTTTTGATTGACTCAAGTAATTTAGAGAAAAGGTATTTTCACTGACATCAGGGTAAAACTGATAAGGCATTCTTGACACTTGAAAATATAGGTGACTTGGAGAATGGATATTAAAAACAGGTGTGTAGAAATTATTATTTGGATAATGATGTCAATGGACCCTTGTCAACTTGTTTTGGGCAAAGACAATTCACAAAGGTTAATGCCTATTGTTTAACCCCCCCCCTCCCCAAACGTGAGAACAAGAAAATTTTGAGGGAGAAAATTCAGTTAAGTCCAGCCCAGAAAAGGGGTATGGGGAGATGACATCATAAGATCGAGAGAGATTCCATTGGTCCGGTGACCAAGCCCCGAAAAGAGGGAGACGACTTACAATTGACGTCATGGAAAGAAGACTAATCCCATTGGTTAAACCACAGGCAACAACGAGTAGCAGCTAACCTCAGGATTTTATTGGTTGCCGAGACAGGGGGGGGGGGGTTAGACACCCAGTGACCGTCAGCCCCACACCATGGCATGTGCATAAATACAGGGTCCCGAAGGGACCAAAATCAGTTGGATCGGAGAAAGTCCCAAAGATGTAACAATGAAGATAGGCGCCATGTTGTTGGGCGCCAACCGCAGAGCCTGCCATCCAGCCAAAGTTACAGAAAGACAAGTGATTTTACAAACAAAGTTTTAAGTTGAGTTGGACCGAAGTTGGATCGGAGGAGAGTCCAGAGTTCAAGTTGGCCTCGAGTTGGAGTTCAAGTTCAGTTCCAGTTATCGGCCTAAAAATGTAATGACGAAGATAAGCGCCAACCACAGAGCCTGCTGGCCAGCCAAATAAAAATGAAAGTTTTGAGTTGCAGAGAGCGACAAAAGAGGCCTGACACCAGCCACCCAGAGATAAAGACAGACAAGAGATTTTGCAGTTAAAGCTTGAGTTGCAGAGAGTGACAGAGAAGTTGCAGAATGATGCTGGCTAACCAGAGTTAAAAACAGAAGAGAATTTACAGACAAAATGAGTAGTTGTAGCTCAAGCAGTAGAGTTCAATTTCCCGGTCCAGAAACGTAATGACCAAAGACAGTTCCCAACCGAGGAAGTAAAGAGACAGAGAGATGATTTCCATGCCGTTGGGTGCCGACCGTTGAGAAACCTGTCGCCAATCAACCAACCAGAGTTAAGAAACAGACAAGAAGAGAATTTTCAGACAAGTCTGAAATTGCTAACAGAGAGAATAACCCAGCACTTCGGCAATTTCCATAACATTCCGGAAAACAAACAACAAGTTGACTAGTCTTATATAATGAACTTAGACTTCTGTCCGAAGCAGCGAGCTGCGGCCAGCCAGATTCCTTGTTATTGCTTAGGAGAATAATTCGATTTATCTAAGAAACGTCCGTTCTGCTACCAGTTGATAGAGGCAGGGATGGGAAATTATCCCAGAAAAGCATATTGTGTATATTTCACTTAATTTTCCAGGTGGTGGCATATTTGGTGCTGTTTAGACCAAGAGACTATTGTGTATAATCTATATATATATAAAGACGTTATTTTACAACACTTTTCAGCCGTCGGTCCACTTATTTTCCTTGGTGTTATAATTCTTTCTTTTATTACTTAATTGTGTGCACACTTCCCGGCTTGGTTTAGTTCGGCAGAGAGACAGCTAGTGGAAACTCACGTGACTACCTTGTGATTAATCAACACAACGTGGGACAAGGGAGAAAACCGTGACAGTCAATCTACGACCAGCTGGCTGGATTGAACCCAACAGCGACCGGGGCCGGGGAGGTGTCACAATAATTGGGATTTTGAAAATCTGAAAGAACTGCACAAAAGACCACTGCACAGCCCAAAAGTAATGGTTTGGTATGCTGTTAGAAAAGCTGGCATCATTGATCCTTACGTTTTGAAGACCATAATAGAAATACTGTTACTGTGAACTCCAAGTGTTACATCGAGATGACAAACAACTTTGTGTTTGAATTACAATGAAAATATATTCCTATCTAACGTATGTGGTTTTAGCAGGATGGGGTGATGGCCCACACAGTCAAAGCATCAATGAACATTCTTTGCCCTCTCTTCGGTGACTGTCTCATTTCGAGGTTTGCTTACACTCCTTGGCCCTCTCAGTTCCCTGATTTAATCATGTGTGATTATTTCTTGAGATAAAACTTCACAGTATGTGTATATGAGTATAAGCCTCATACCCTGAACACTTTGAAGAAAGTTATTCATGTGAAAATTGCCCAAATCGACAGAGCAATGCTAGAAAAAGTGAAGGCCAACTTCCAAGAACTCCTTCAGAAATACATCAATGAAAATGGACATTATATGAGATGTTTTTCACACTTGATTTTGTTAAATGCTAATGTAATACCAAGTTATTGATGGCAATAAAATATTTTGAAGCTAGAATGAATGATTTTGTGAATTTTTCAAAAACGCTCGACCTCTCTGCCTCACCCTTACTATACTGTACAGTGCAAGTCTTTGGCCCCTTTAAACCATTGTAAATTTCTAATAACTGTCTCCTTGTAATTGGAGGTTTCGCTTGACTTGCACTCAAAACTGGAAGTGAAGACTGAGCATGAGACACTGACCCTAGGGAAGTGAATTCCATATCTATCATTTTGTGAATCCTTTTGACAAAATTTTTAGTTCTGTCCACATTTACTTGATAATATTAAAGTTAGGGCTTTTAGCTAGTCAATTAAATATTACTAACAGAATAGGGCTATTATATGTAAAATACTTTCTATAATTTCAGTAAATCTGTGCTCTCTCATTTCATCACTGTGGGTTTCATTGACTCCAAACTAATAGTATGTACTTGAATAATCAATATATATGGTCCTTATTCTGATTGACCAGTGATCAAGGCTAGCATTCAATCTTGGTGGCACTCTTCAAGCCTGATCATAACAGCTAATTTAGCTATGGCACTGTCCACTCCACATTGTGATTACTTCAGCATGAAGAGGTAACTTGTTCCAGATAAAACGTCTCCAGTTGAAATGGATCCCATAGCAACCAGAAATTTGCATAATCAAAAGATGAAAGTCTGGGTTAGTATCAGCCAGTTCTAAGATTTTAATGTTTTTATAAGAATACAAGCTGCGAATCTTAAGTTCTACTTCAGTAACAAGAAAGATTGTAGAGTTTCATCGTTGATCCTTCTTTCAAATAAAAGGTCTTAAGCATTTTTTCTCAGCAATTAAATGTCGATTGGACTTTGGCAATGTCTGTCAGAATTTAACTTCAAGATCTAACAAGTGATTTCTTTCAGGGACCAACTTCAGAATCTGGATTAGAGAATTTCTTGACAATTCTTCATAGCAAAAACCACACAGCCCCATTTGCCATCAACAAACCTGTTTGTTACTCTCCACAGTTTTATATCAATTTGTATTTTTAAGGTTTGTCAACCCTTTGAGGATTATTTAAAGCCAAAACATCTTTTAGGTTCTAGAAGGTAACTTACTGTCTAAGTACTGATCAGGTTCAACATTGCTTAACTTTGGTGATTAAACAAAGACCAGTGTTTTCAGCATTATTTGAGTGTAAGCCTACTGGTCTGGGAAGGTTGGTTCTGCTTAAACTCAAGTAGGAGGTGGTTGATGATAAATGCATGCATGCAGAACGAAAGTATTTTTTTTTCATTTTGGCCCTCTGTACATGAAATGAAGATATTAGGTAACTCCCTGCAAAACAGTGGCAGTAAAATACCTTGCTTGGGGTGATATGATTATATATATATATATATATATATATATATATATTTAAATACTCAATATATATGGTCCTATTCTGGTTGATTAAATCTCAAAAAGTGGATATGAAAATTTACTCAATTTCATTAACATGTGTGCTGCCCCATCTACTCATAGAAAAACTTAGGTCTGCTCTGGAGCAATGATTACCAGTTGCTAACCAGTCTAAGGAGAAAAGTGGAAAAGCGGCTTGGAGGAGCTGGTGTGATCTTCATGCAGTAACTGTTAATGCGGTTTCTAGATTAGTTGATTTTGTTATGACCTTTTCAGATTTTGCTTTTCTGAGGTGTGTTGCTTGACAGGTTTGACTTGGCTACTTTTTTTTTACTATAGTTTACAGTTGGAGAAGGAAGGAAGAAGGGAAAAATGTTTGTGTAACTATCTTTTAATATATGTTTTATGTATTTTTTGTCTAAACTTCATTTTGTTCTCACAGGTCTATCTAAGCCACCAGTGTCTAAATATTTTTTGCATACATTCAATAAATTAATTTGTAGTGGTTTTCATTAATCTGCACTTCCAGTTACATGGGAATAAACAGCAGCAGCTGTAAACAAAAAAGCCTTGATCAATGCAGTCTGCTTAAGGATTCAAGTTCTACATTCAGGATTATCTAATAGGATTAAAGTGGATGAAAGTGTTAGTTTCCGAATTGCACAACATAGAAATTGAAACGTCTGTCTCTGTATTGGGAAAAAGAGAGTGCTCAATAACTGAACAGAAGAACAAGATATCCCTAGTCAGTGAAACACGAACAATCTAGCACCCATATCTTAAAGGACTTTACTTTAAAATTCCCTGAAGGTTACCTGGATTGACAAAAACTTGAGAATCTTCTGGAGGGGACAATGGCTGCAATATAACATCAACAAAGATGAGGACAATAGTCTTAGTATAAATAGTGTAAATGATAACTCTTCACCCATCAAAATCAAGAGAGACCAAAAATAAATACTATTTTATTTAATGGTCCCAGACTATTAGGACAGTGATGCTGATAATTCACATATACCAATAAAAAATAGTGAAGTGCTTTAAAAGAAAAGATGAAAGTTTTTCAATCAATAAAGAAAGAAAAATGTCAGATGTTGAGATCTATGGCCAGAACAAATCTATTTGATACAACTTTTATTACAGTATATTGTTATAATTGCTTTATTTTATTACCGATTATTGTTGTTAATCACTTACTAGGTCTAATAAGATCTATGGTAAGAACAAATCTTCTATTTCATAACCTTTATGAAAATATATTGCTATAATTGTTCTATTTTATTATTAGTTATTGTTGTTAATCTCTTCAGTCAGTTAAGTGCCATATGTGATACACACTTGGGTGATTGTCTTTTTTGATCCATGACTGATAAGGCAGATTTTCCCCACGGTAGGTTACCATTTCTTAGACCAGTAGACTGGTTGCCAATCAAGGTTATAGAGCCCAAGCTGCCCTGCTATTCAACTCATAACTGGACGAAGAAGAGATGAATTTATACCTTTTTCAAGGGTATTTGCACATAAATTAATGCAAAGGATTCAACTAGAACTCTTCGATTTTTCATTCTGAGTTGATATCCATTGCACCACAACTCTCATCCCATAATCTTTTACAATACTTAATTTATAAATTAATCTTTATCAGGGATAATTAAAAAAAAAAAAAAAATATAATAATACACACACACACACACACACATACCCAAATGTAAAAGAACAAAATATAAAACTGCACTGTTCAAAACATTAGTTTAAAATAGGGCTCAATATAAAAACAGAGCAATAAATATTTATTCAACTTTTACATAAGAACATATAAGTAACCCCTACAAAATTGTACATATACCACAGTCAGCCTTGTCTGCTGTAGCTGTGAGAACCTCATATTTATTGATTAAAGAAGGGATGGAAGGTTTGCTGTTTGATAGAAGTGCCTCCTGTGGGTTATGGTGGCAGAACAAGCAAGGAAGAACTGGGGTGGGGTGGCGGTGAATGGAGTTCAAGATAGAACTTCCTGGCTGTGATGAAAGCATTGATGCAAGCTTTGACCCAGGAGGAGATATTAGAGGTGCAGTCTTTAACGGGGAAACTAAACACTTTTTTTCCAAGGGATGTCACACATAAAATCTTGAAGTGCTTCCTAGTCTGCCCTTTGATAGTAATAAGAGATTCTTCTGATTGGAGGTTCCTGAGAGGAAGGAAAGTGGAGAGAGATATTAACAGGAACCACAGCATGATCAGAGTTGCCAAGAGGGCAGAGCTGCATGGCATGGCAGGAGTCAGGGATAGAGGTGAAGCAGAGATTTAGCAGAGAAGCTTTGTCCTTCAAGCATACCAGGGGAAACGTGTGGGGAAGTTCCCCACTTTCATGAGAGAATGAGTGATTGCAAAGTACAGGGTGTGGATACCAGTAAGATCAGTGACAGAGTTTTTTAGTCACTTGGCATGGTGGTCATTAAAATCACCAAACACAAATATGTTGGCTAACAGGTGAGAGGCAATGGCCTTACCTATATTATCAGAAATACAGTCCAGCAAGGAACAGCTAGTAGAGGAAGGGGAACGGTAGAGAAAGAAAAGATAGCTAACTGAGCTTAATAGAGCAAAACAAAGATGTATGGATGGTCAGGAGATTCAAGAGAAACCTCCCTAGTAAGAGGGTGCTGACAAACTCCCAGCCATTCATGTGGATACTGGAGTCCTTCCTAAAGAGAGGAAGATAATCTAGGATTAAGAAATCAAAGGAAGGAATTGTGGGGTTCAGGTTAGTTTCACAGAGAGCTAGGATATCTGGGGGACCTTTCATGGAGGAAAGATTTCACACTGCAAAAGTTGGCATGCACACCAAAGATGTTAGTAAATGAAATGTTGAGGGAGTTAGGTGATTTTTGTGAGTCTGGTTTAGCATTGTATTTAAAGTTATGAGTATTCATCTTGTTATTTTTGGTAAGGAGAGGCCTCAAGTAGTGGTAGCAGATGGTCATCAACTATGACGTGTAGAAAAGGAACTTGCACAGACTGCAGCTTAGTGTGGCCTCAAAGTCACCCACTATAGGAACTTGCAGGCACACCTATCCATACGTGTCATGGCACTACAAGAACCCCGATATTATGCAACTGCTGAACAGAATAGCCATTCAAGATGCTACACAAAAGTTAGGGCTCCTAACTACCAGTCAAAAGCAGCAACCAGAAAACTGCTGACCCGCTACCCTCAACATGAAGAGCCATTGCCATCATCCACCCACATTGCAGAAAAGTTGCAAAAGTTCCACTATTGAGGCTTAAGGAGAGAGAGAAAAAAAAAAAAAAAGAGTGGGCCGGGAACCCCTTCCTGGATTGGAAACAAGAGATGAGCCTCTACTCCTGCTCAATAGAAGGAAGTGGAGTATGAACTGGGCAATAGTATGGTCTACTCTAATTTTAAAAAATAAAATAAAATAGAGGATATGGGTATGAATGTGCATATGTGTATGTGCATATGTGTGTATTATATATGTGTGTATGTGTAATATGTGTGTGTGTGTCTTTGATACTATCTGCAATTTCGGCATCTGTTGCAGGAAGGTGCTCTTGAAACCTATCTTCTGTTTTTTAATTCTTGACACAGAACAGTTTTAGATAACCATGCTTAGATGCCAATAAATATTCAGCAATAAAAATACCACAGGGTACCTTAATAAAAAACAGAAAATTTGGTATAGTTTATTTATTTTTTGGAATTTTTGCAGGATATTGTCCCAAGCTTCTATCAAAACAAGGACTGTATGTTTGCTCTTTTTCCTCTGTAATTGAATTTGATCTAAGAGTAAACCCCACATAGTAAAATTATTTTCATCATATAATGAATCTAAAGTTTCCTGGTGTTTTGTGCGGCATTCTGTACAAGAATTCTGCTCACCTGTGGAGGTACTGTGTAGTCAGCCACATCCCATATTCCTGGAAAATCACCTGCTATTGTCTTGTTAGCAAAAGAATAACCTTTGACTTTGGTGCTTACAGATGCTAGCACATCATCAAATTCTTGATAGCCTTTGTTGTATACTAAGACAAAGCTGAAAGATAAAAAACATGAAAAATGAATAAAACTTAAAAAGAGATCAAAGGGCACGTACATGCCATATGTAGACCATTAAGTAGAAACTAGTTGATATTGAGAACAGATATGAATATCTTAGTTTGGTTTTAGTGATAAGTAATTTTTTTTAGATAAAAAAGACAATATCTAAAGTACAATGTATTTAAGCAGATACAAATCCTTCTGTGATGTCATTAGTGGGTGAAGTTTAATGGTCATTTTCTTTACATTGACATACAAGCAAATGAAAAAAATGTGATCAAATGACAAAACTTTCTGTGACTACATAAAAACTTCATATTTTCTAATTTTATATTGAAAATTGGAGGTTAATGACTTTTGTGAAGTGTAGTCACCACCTCAGTGCATCATCTAGTGATATAAAATATTTTATATTTTTAGTTTTGTTCCATATGACAGAATGTTAGAGAAACTTTTCTAAGTTTACACTTTGACTGTTTAGATTGAAACAACAAGAAATATATGCTTCTGTAATCAATTATTTTTTTAAGTTTTAAAGGGGTTTTTTTTGTGTGTGTGGTAATTCTAGGCAGTTGTCTTAAATTCTTTTGTGGAAGCAGGCCTTAATTATTTTGCATTATTCTATTATAATTGTGCTTGTCCCTAACCTTTGTTAGTTTGTGTAACTATTATGTTCAGCCAATAGCTCATAAATAATGGGGTCCTGGGTATGATGGTAAACTGCATCTGGCAGCAAGGCCTCTGATTGGGAGGTTGTGAGGAGCATGGAACCACTTCTTAATTGCTGTTGTTCACAGGTTCGCCCTGACCCAGGGTGGTAGCACCTGTTAGGGCCCCAGCTATGGGTAAATAGTTAGCCACCAAACCGGGGTCAAAATGCTATGAAAAATGTTACCAACAACTGTGATTTAAAATAAAAATACGTTTCTGGCCTTAAATGACCCTTTAGATGTTGATAGGCTGTTAAACAGGAACAAACCAAACCATAAATAATGGGCTACTCTGCTTTGATTGCATGGAAACAGGAAAAACTACTTATTTTCAGTAAGAAAATGAAAGAAAGGGAAGATAGAAATGTTTAAAGTCTCCTGCTAATACCTCATAAATAATGGACTATCCCATTTTGATAAACAAAATGCATATCAAAGAGACTAATTGGGTTCAGTGAGAAAATTAATAAAAAGAAAGAAAGGGAAGATAGAAGTATTTAATGTTTCCTTCCAATACCTCATAACTAATGGACTATTGTTTTGATGCATAGAACATATAGAAAAGACATTATTTGGTTTCAATAGGAAAATGAAAGAAAGGGGAGATAGAAGTATTTAACAACTGTTTCAGTGAAATGAAAAAAAAGTTGTCAATTTTCATTTGTACCCACTTCTTGAAAGAATCAGCATTAATATTTATGATTGTTATTGCAATATCTTCTTAAAGTTGTTAAGCTCAAATATGTGATGGGGAATTATTCTACAGATATTTTATTGTTGTAAAACTTGCCATGAGCTGACTCAATCATTAACTGAAGAATCAATATTCATCAAAATATTAAAATAAGAAAACAATGAAATTTTCATGGGTCTTTCTAGTTTCTATTAATGCTCATTGAAAATATTTTATTACTTTATACTTGCTGGTATAAATCAGCAGAAACTGAATAGGGAACAACTTCTGTATAAAACAATGCGGTTAATCTAAAGACATGTCCATCACAGTATGACAAAAATGTGCATTTCTGCTAAACTGACAATTTACACAAATTGAAAAATGAAAGAATTTAATCAACCAAAGATTTGAAAATACATTCTTTTTAGGATTAAATCAAAATTTTCAGCAATTTTTATAAGCCTTCTAATGCTATACCCACAACTAGGAAGCCATTTCAGTTTTTTATAACTGCTTCTATGGAATTAAGGCAAGAAAGTGCCATAAATCTTAAAAAAAAAAAAAAAAAAAAAAATTAAGATGATACCCAAATTAGTTTATATTTTTTAGTTTTCATTATAAAGTATTTTTTTCTTCCTTTCTTCTTTCTATATAGTTCAAAATTAAAAACAGTGGGAAGCAAAAACATTTCATATTCATCAACTTCTAAGTTATCATGGAAAGTTAAACATGATAATCGATTTTTAATCTTAAATATATTTTAAAGGTTTCATTTTGTAATTAATCTGGGCACTTTCTTTTTTTGTGAAAGAAGAGTATAATTTTTCTAGTAATTTCTTTTTATTTCACTTCGTTTTGAGTTACAGTGTTAAATGTGTTGCTGAAAATTAGAAAAGAAAAATACTTTAGGTGAGAGGATGAGAAAATGGGGTAAAAACAAACCAATAAAGATACTGAAAAAGAGAAACCAAAGTGAAAAACCCTCAGAAAAAAAAAATTCTCATCCACTGAAAGAGAAATCTCTGAAAATCAAATAATATGATTGTCAGCATGAATTTCAAGACAATCAAGATATGACTGAAAAATTAAAATTTATTGGAAAATTCATCTTTATCCACCAAATTAAAACCCATTATTAATTAATTAGTCAGTCACTAACAATTTCAGCAAACATAGTAGCTGGTGTAACACCTGCAAGTCCCAATGGTGTGATACTATAGACACCCATGTAGAAAGAGAAGACGTAGTTTTATCTTGATCAGTGGATGGTTTCTTTTGAAGTTTGGTCTTCTAAGCAGCATCCACTTTGAAGAGTAACATAGAAGTAAAGGTTTAGATGAAGTATTTTTAGAGATCAAGTGGGAACAAAACCGGAAATAGGGTATATCCAAGTGCTAGTCAATATTAACAGTCTTCGTTGCAATTGGAGTGAGTTCTGGTCCGCCCATGGTGAGAGATGGATGTATCCATTGAGCAGTTTGGAAGCTTCCATTAACCATGTTAGGATAAATAGACAGGTGAGGAGTTGGTAGAGGTAAGAGCTGACAAAGCCCTTAATAAAACATCGACATCTAATATGAGAAAGTGTGTTCATGTTCTTATTTCTCGACATAGCATTTTTGTCTTTCGTCAATTTATCTTCGGAGCATGAGCCATGACTTTCTCTAGTTTTCAGTGCACACTGAAGAGATTGTGAATCAGAATGCAACATAATTATTGATCCGTTGGTGTAAAGCTGGAGCAAGGGTCACATTGTATGTTTACTGGGGGAGGGAATAAATATTTCTCTGAAAACTATGCTTGCCTTCTTCCAAAAGAAATCATGTCTAGTCACTGAACTCAAGAACAAGCAACATTATTTCCTGTTGCAATTCTGAGAAAAGTAGATAGTGTTGTCCGAGAGGACCATTTTATTTTTTATCAGTAATGACCTGCAATATGATATAGAATTTGTAAAAGTATGCAACAGGATAGTGCACAAATACTATTCAGACAAAAGGAATTGATATTCAACATGACACTGAATTCAGTGATGACTGTGCTAGTCGGTTCAATTGTATTACTGGTTTTCAAAGTTTTACCAGTTTCCTGTATCAAGAATAAAAGTATATTTTTAAATGAGTCATGGTAAATCCAAATCAAACAGTTTAGACAGTGAGAGAAAATGTTCTGCCATGTTCATGTGAAAGAAGTTATTATTTGTAATGCACGGGTACTGGGTTAAAACTTGACTGAAAGAAGTGAGAACATCAATTACATCAATTTTATTTTCATTATGTCCCTGACACAGATTGGATAACTACCAACTGCTAATAATTATAGAAACATCAAAGGTACAAGTAAAATCTAAGAGCCATTCAACTACAGATTCTGGTAGATATTGGTCTGAATTTTATGTGAAAAAAATGTGTTATAGGAAATTACAAAGATTGTACATATTTATGTAATAATTCCTCATTGGCATAATTTTTATGGTGGTAATGACCAGCCTGAAGACAGCAATGAATTATGACAAAAATATTGCAGAAGCATCATCATTGATTAAGTAAAATGCTATAGATATTATGAAAACAGGTAATGACTTCCCATACTACCTGCTCAAACTCGTTTGTGACCCTTATGTTACTAAACATGCAGAGAAATAGGGTTATTGTTATAACCCTGTTTAAGGGGTCACAAATAAAAACAGTAACACAGGATTAGTGTAAACAATTGTATTAACAAAGTAATGAGTAAAGGTACAATATACCAGCTTGTTCTTCTAGCAGACGAGCAAGTGGTGCAGGATATCAAAGTCGCTGTTCGGTAAGTCATTCTATGGGTGTCTAACATACCAGACTGGTGCTCTCCTGGTGACTACTAGTCACATGGTATTTATGCTGGCTGAGTTAGTCCATTACTATGTTAATGGGTAGGTCTGCCACAACAGTTATAACCAATCTTTCTTAGTTAATCATAAAGTAGGCAAGAGACATTATCTACAACTTTTCGAACAAAGGATGTTACATTTATTTGTTTTTTTCTGATATTCTATGAAAAATCTTGAAGAATAATCACGTGGCAGTTTTTGCTTCTTAGTAACTCCAGTCTGGTCTGGCCATCCTGTAAATCTTGTCTAACATTGAAATTTTATTTCAGATCAGAAACCCCTTTGAGATGGGATGCAAGTAGACCAGAATGAGCATGTTCGGCATCTCTTTACTTTTAATCAAGGTTACAAAGTTTCTCAAGACATTTGTGCTGAGTAAAGAGATGACATCATTATCGACAGAATCGCATAGAAATAGTTATCCCATTTTGAAGGAGAGGGCGTCAAACTCACAGACTCTCCAAATTCTGGCCAACCTGTTCAGTTCAATCCTTCATGAGAACTTATGGCCAAACACTATAGAATCACAAAAAGACAAACATTACCAAATAACAAAAAACACACCACTTGAGGACTTCTAACAGCATCAACAACAAAAACAAAACACAATAACATTGTTATGGTTTATAAAATGGCGAGTGTTCTAAAAATAGAAAAAGGTAGACAAACTGACGCCAAGAATTCAAAATTGGGTGGCAAAATAAGGAACCATTTCTTTTGGTAGGAGATTTAAAAAGAGGAAGACACTAGTCAGTTGATCACTAGAGTCCAGAAGGGATAGGCTCATTTACTACTAGCATCCCACAGTGAAGAGAATTTAGCTAGTCTGCTCCTGTATCCACACAAAATTTAAAGGTTGTAACTTGATGTAAAAACCTAAAGTTTTATACCAAAAATAAACATCATTAATTCAAGTTTGTGTTATCTTCTAATGATACCAAAATGAAGCAACAGAACAACATAATCAAGATTATTCATACTACTTCAAACAAAAGGTTAGGAAGGAAACTCCCATCAATACTAGAAAGAGGCATAACTTGAGAAGCCCATTTTCTTGAAAAATGTTTTAAGAGAAATATCGTGAATATCGACAGTAATGCTAACTATTCAGTCAGTGAATGTCAAATACTTCCTGCATAAAAATGACTATTCTCATCATTACGATACTTTGTATAGATTTTCATTGCCCACACATCTTATGAACCCAAACTGCTTTGTGAATCTTTTTTTTAAAAAGGTGGTAATACTTATTTTTAAACTATATTTTTAGCTTTTATCATTTTTGAAAAATTTCAGTCTAATAAATAAAATCTTAAAAGAAAAATCTGATGTTTATTTATTTATTTGGTTCAATTTTGGGAAGTGGATTGAGCTGAGAACTTTTCAGCAGCAGCTCATATTGACAACATTCAGTTTCTCATTCTTCAAAAGTTGGAGCATGTATTGGCAAATAAGGATAAATGTACCCGCAATAAGACGTAGTGTTAAAAGGACATTTTTTTCCAATGACACTGCTTTTTTTTAACTACATTCACTCTTCAGCATTAGTGACAATTGTTATTGCTTTAAAAAGAAATCATTTGAATTGGAATCAAACCTAAACATATGAAAATGAATTTATACATTTTTTTTTATTTGAGAATTAATGACAAAAATATTAAACAATTTGTTAAATTATTTATTTACAAGAATAATTTTATATTTACAACATTTTAAAAATTAATACAATTAAAACTAATGCAATATTTATCATTTATCAGGAAATGTGAAAATTTTTTATTCGTAAAACTTTTACTAAATTATTAATGTAAATCAGCTATAAGGAAATACTTATTAACCATTTTATAAAATTTGCTAATATTTTGCTAACCATTCTAATAAATAATATAGATGATCTAAGAAGTAAATAGTTTTTATTTTTGTTGTCAATTCTCAACAACAAAGAAAATGTATAAATCCACTTTCTTATGTTTGTTTTATCACAATTCTAATCATCCCATTTTTAAAACAAACATTGCAAAGAACAAAAGTGGGGATAAGGGTGGGGGGAACCATCCTTTTGACACTGATTTTTATGGGCACGTTTACTCATGTTTTTCAATGTATTTATTTATACAGTGGTTTTTCTCCTTGTCCAGATTTGAGCCTATTCAATGAGCCACCAGTTGTAGTGAAGACTTATGACACTCTAAGCGGCATTTTCAAATATCTAACTTCAGAAGCTACTGCTTTGTACTGCTACTTGGACTTATGTAGTTGCACAATCTTTGCACCAGTTTCTAGTGACTATGTTTACATCTACTGAAAGGAGTGAAATATATAAATTATTCATTGATAAGATGAAACAAATTAATTTCAAGCAGTGTCCTCAAACTGTGACAACATTTATAAAAAATTATTGAAAAAGATTAGGATTGCTGTATTTATGCTCAGTTTGTTTGTTTGTTCCTGCTTAACGGCCTATCAACATCTAAATGGTCACTTAAGGCTGGAGACGTATTTTTGCTTTAAATCAATTTTTTTTCATTCAAAAAAGTTTTGTTGGTAAATACTTTCATGGCATTTTGACCCCAGTTTGGAGGACAACTATTTACCCATAGCTGGGACCCTAACAGGTGCTACCACTCCGGGTCAGGGTGGACCTAGGAACAACAGCAATTAAGAGGTGGTTCCATGCACCTCATAACCTCCCAATCAGAGGCTTTGCTGCCGGATGCAATTTACGGTCATACCCAGGACCAATTTATGCTCAGAATGGTATTAGAAACAGTAATACAAGTGTACAAGTATGCATACCTATGTTTTATAGATTATGCAAAATCTTTTGATAAGGTACAACACAAAGAACTGTATCAACTGCTAGGTAAGCTTATCTATTTAGGAAAGACATAAGAATAATCCAGAATTTATACTGGGAACAAACCATCTGCATACAGAATGAACTGAGAATACAAACAGGAAAACATCAACAAACTCCTTGAAAATGGCTAATGAATTGGATCAAAGTGCTTGTACAATAATCACTATGGGCAGTTCAAACACTCCCTGTGTGTGTGTGTGTGTGTATGTATGTATGTGTGTATATATATATATATATATATATATATATATATATAATGTTACAGAAAATCCCGAACATTAACAAAATGGTTTTAACAACCAACATATTGAATTTATTAGTTTGAACATTACTTTTAATCAATACTTGTATTTGAGCAGATATTCTGTTTTTAAATTAATGTTTTGAACATTGCAATTATTTTCTTTGTTCCTTATTTATTTGGAGATCTAAACTTATTTATAAATGGAATTTTGTCTGTGTATGTGTGTGCCTCTCTCCCCGTTACCTATAGACTCCAAAACGGCTGAACCGATTTTCTTGAAAATTTACACAGTTGTACTATAAGCATCTGTGAGTGTTCTTAGCTAGGTTTTGTGTCGAGGTAACCCCGATAAATATTGAAAATTGATACTCAAAAAAATCAGTTTATAGAAGGAGTGGTTCAATTTTAATCAAATTTGATACACTCATAGACAAAGACATAAGAAACGATATTCAGAAGTTTCAAGGTTGCAGTTCTTACAATAGTGCAGAAAATTGATTATATATATATATATATATATATATATATATATATAAAAGGCAAGATGTTTGTGTGTGTCTGTTTACCTGCCTGTATGCCTGTATTTTTTCAGCCCTTTTAGTTTTTGCTTTGGGTTTGGCTCTAAGTAGGTATAATTGTAGTTATTAATTTCAGCCATGATACCATTTACTCAGAAGACTTATTTAGCCTTCAAAATTCAGTTTATGATGAAAAAAACTTATTTGATATCGATACCAAGAAATCAAAATTTGACTTACATCCATTCATTTTTCTTTCAGTCTATGGTTTCGCTTTAACTGGAAACAACTATTGCTTTATAGTCTTTTGTGCCAACGTCCAAAGAGTCTGAGCTCCAGGACCATGGATTAGTTTTAAAGCTTTCATTACAGCCAAGCAATGCCAGGCTATACTGCTAGTATATATATATATATATATATATATATATATATATATATATATATATTTTTTTTTTAATCATATCACCCCGAGCAAGGCGGTAATGCCACTGATGTGCAGGGGGCTACATAGGAGTGAAAAGATTGGAAAAGAGAAAGCCAGAAACCACATCCTAAACAGGGAACAAGGTATGAGCCTCTTTACCTGTTCAATAGACGAGGGTGGAGTCTGAACCGGGCGATAGTTTAGTCTATCTACTCATATATATATATATATATATATATATATATATATGAGAGATAGATAAGCATGTACATAAATTTAGTATAACTAATTAAAAATTTGTATGACTCCTAATTAAAGAGATGAAAATGAAGAAAATTTCATTCAGTTATTCAGAAACTGTTTAATAATTAGAAAATATCATGAGAAAAAAAAGAATAAAAACATGGAATGCAACAACCAAAGCTAATCTCATTTCTTTACAAAAATGTCTTCTAGACAGCTGTCAGGCAAACAATAAAACACTCAACCACCCCCAGGTAAAATAAAATGAAGGCGGGGGGGGGGGGAATGATATCTATTAAACAATCGTTATCCACAAATTGCTGACCTAAAAGCAGTAAGAGCAAAGATCTTCATATAATTTCTAGTTTTGCAGTCATATGATAAGCCAACTGACTCTCCTCTCACATATTCACATTTGAAAACACAAAGATCTAGAAGTTTAGTAAGTAACTGACAAAATCCTTTCATTTTAAGAACAAAAGAGATGGAATGCTTGTGGTAGGGGGTTACATTCAGGAAACAACAACCAAGAGTGGCTCTTAAGATTCATATTGGAAAAATCTTAATATTAGAAAAAGAAAAAAGAAAAGAAAAATTTATATAAACACCAATTCAAATACAAACAATCAGGAAAAAAAAAAAAAAATCTTGAATTAAATTTCAGAAGAAGTGACCCTTATTTGAAGTAAGATCTTTTTTTATTAAATTCCCTGGGAGCTGTCTTAAAACTGTTAATAGAAAAGCAGTTTTTACTTGTTTGTTTTAAAACATCAAATGGCTATAGCCTAAAGAGAAATGAGAAACTAAATATAGCTGATCATATATGAAAGTGATCATCAACTCCTCTGGAATGAAGTAAAGATAACACAACACTGAAGGATAAGACAACTAAAAGAATTTGCACACATGTTAGTCTCTGACAACATCTTCAGTTGTCCTAGCTTAAAGAAACACTGTCTTTGATTAAAAAAAAAAAAAAGAAAAAAAAAGAAAAAAAAAAGAAAAAGAGAGAGAACACTCAAAAATTCTACCACTTGAGTATAAACATTAGGTTTAAGATTACAAACTTTCACCAATGGATTGCAATAAAAACACATGGTTGATTGAGTAGATTAGAGTAGATGCTTCAACTAAATTGCTGAAAAAACAGCATAGTATGAAGATAAAAGGTCCCAAACTTAATAAAAGCACACTCTTTCCATCAAAATGTTTAGATTATTATTATTAAGAGGAAAGATCAAAGTATTTTTTAATTATTTTTTAAAAAGAAATTTTAATTGTTTCTAACATGTTTGAAATTTTGTGATAAAATTTTGTTTTTATTTTCTTTAACGAGAAGCCAAATTGTTACGAGTGTTTACAATGGAAAACGTAACTCACATTTTTCCAGTGACAAACACAATTTGGAAATTATGGCAAAAATCAAATAATTGTTGGATTTTAATGAAACTTTCAGGACTTATTCACAAATGTATTAAATTATTTTTTGAAATCATTATTTTTAAAAAAATCTTGTTAAAAATTTTTTTTTTACATTTGTTACCCCCACTCCATGTAAATTCATGAAATTTCAAGAAATTAAACTGTAGGCAAAATTGATTTTATTAGTTAAACACAGGACTCATTGGGGAATGTAAAACATGTATTATTTTATAAAACCATTTAGCCCCTTTTACTGAAAATATGCTCCAAATAGTAAAATAAAAACTGCAATAAAACTATGATATTATTTAATTAACTGAGCTTTTAATTGCTTTAATAAATAATATAAATCAAGGATTTTAGTCTAAAAAAATTTTTTCAATTAATAAAGAAATTTAAAAAATTTTTTTTCATTTTTTTAAAATTATAATAATTTATAAAGTTTCAAAAATATTTTTAAAATATTTCAAAGACTTGTAGATGTTAAGGTTGGTAGGTTATAAAGTGAACTAATCAAAAATTGAAAAGTTTACTACAAATCATCTAGCCATCATATTTTTAAAAAATAATTTTTTTTTTTGTATTATAATTTCTATGCATATATTAAAAGGTCATGCGTTTTGTGGTTTCTTTTGCTTACCAGAAAAAAAATTTGTACAAGTATGACACTTGTGATTGCCACACACTTATCTTACATCTATCAATACATTTCAATTTTGGTGGTAAGGCTAGAAAGTTCAACTCTGCATTTAAGAAATAGTTTTATTCTAAATTTCAGGATATAAATAAGTAATACTTGTGTAAATTAGATTAGAATGATTTAACATTAAATTTGCTAATTTTTCAAAAATAATGTATCACAGATGTATATTTTATTTTTGCAAGATTTTCAAAACTGAGAATTAACTTTTGTTTACAAATGCATTGATTGCTAAAAAAATGGCTGAAAAATTGAAAAATTTTAGATTCCAATCAATATAATTTGTTTGACATACAGCAGAGTATTTTGCTTACTGAAAATAGTGAATTTAATCATTTAGTTTTTTGCTAAAACTAAAATAAAAGTTTCAAGAAAATGATTTTTAAAAATTCAATTTAAAAGTTAGTTATCAAAAATTATTGGAGATGCATAGATTAGAGCATTGGCTAAAAAACACCTGGCAGTTTTATGTCCAATTTCTGGGTCTGATAGTAGGAAAACGTCACCTACTCTGGTTCAGTGAAACCTTACTAGGTAGGTTATTCAATGTTACCTTCTGCCTCTCTTGTTTTTAGTATGAATTCTTCAAACCCTCTTTCCTCCTTAGGCCTTAGAAATTCCAATTACCTTTTTTTGTTTACAAATACAGGTGTACTTTTAATTTCCATTTTCCTGGAAACTTTCTTGTTGCTCACATATTCTGTCCATCAATGGTGTTCTTAAAATTCTTCTGAAGAACTACATCTGTCGCCTCAAGTCTTCCCTTCAGATGTGAGGAAATTGTCCATCATGCAGTGAGATAGAGGAATAATATAGCAGTTCAGCACACTAGAATCTCCAAAGTTAAACAAAATATGTGCCTCAGTTAACAGTTTTCAAATGATGTTTGAAAGGAACTGCTTACTGATAGCAATCTCTGGAGAAATTGAATTTGGATGCTAACTACACTTTCATCATTTATAAAGCTTTGTTTAGTTTGTTTTTATCTTTTCACCTCTAAACAAACTGATAAAATCCACTAAAATGCAAAGGGTTCAAGTCAGTTAAGTGCCATATGTGATACACACTTGGGTGATCATGTCTCAAAAGAAACATGACTGACCAGGCAGAAGATTATTCTGCAGTAGGCTGCCATTACTTTCTGCCATAGACTGGCTGCCAGCCAAGGCTATAGAACTCAATCTGTCCTGTTGTTTAACCCAAAACTGGAGGTAAGAGACAGATCAATACTTTTCCCAAGGGTATTTGCATGTAAGTGAATGCAAGGAATTCAACTGGAATTCGAACTTGGTTCCTCGATTTCTCATTCAGAGCCAATATCCACAGCACCACAATGCACATCAACAAGGGGTTACTGAGAGTAAAAGATGATGATATTAAGGAGAAAGAACAATAAAATAATTAGTTTCAAAAAAACAAAAAATGATGATTGACGAATTTAAACTTTTGAAAATCATAGTTTACAGGAAAACAAGAAGCTGAAAGAGAGTTCCACAAGTGACAAGTGCAAGAGAAAAAACTGTTGGCATAAATCTCTTGGTTACATCTAACAATTTCAACTGTAAAATGACACCTAGCTGCCAATCTAGTAATATGCTTCAATTTGTGATGTCAAGATAACAAAGAGGAAAGCTTTACAGAACAATTACCATGAAAATATTTGTAAGAAATGTAAGAGAAATCTCATTCATGGCAGTAGGAAAGTGACCAAAACCAAGATGACAGGCCAGTACTGATATCATTGCAGGTTCTTTGGCTTTTGAATCTGTAGATGTATTACAAGAGCACCGGACCAAATGTGTCAGCAATATTCAAAGTAAAGGTCACACGGATAGAGCACTCAATGAAAATTGAACTCACTGATCAATTAGACTAACTGCAAAGAACTCTTAGCTACTGTTTCCTGATATGAATTTAATCAGTGCCAGACCACACATCCTGAAAGTTTTACTTTTGACACAAATGATATTCCCCTCCTTCAATGCAAGGCCATATACAAAAGAAATAACACAAGAAAAAAATCTTTCAAACTTGCTTGGTCTTTTTTCTATCTAACCTGTCATATTCTCCTAATGTTACACCAACTGATTACTATTTTTGGTTGCTGCCAAATGCTTGGTGGGGAATAAAAACTAGATTTAAGAGTTTGAAAAAATTTTTCACATCAACACCTACAGAATTTGACTAAAAAAAAAACAAAAAAAAAAAAACAAATTATTTATGACTCAACCATATAAAATTTGATTCTGATTTTATGCTCATTCACACAAATATAGCTGAAGAAAAAGGAAAAAACAAACAAAAACCAAAAACTGTAAACTGATCATCTTCCATTTTAAAATCCTTCAACACAATTTCACTCAAAATTTAAAAAAAAAATATCTAAGATTTCTAGATAAAATTAATGTTATATTTGAACAAAGCTAAGTAAAATACATAATCTATTTTTATACAAAATTCTTTTCATCTAAGTCATTGACAAAATAACTAAATATAAATGTAAAATGGCAGCTTCAATCTTTGGCTACAGGATGATTTTTTTTAAAATACAGCAAATATCTTTCAAATTTTAACGTGTGTGTGTGTTTGCTAAGTTGTAAGATTTGGTTTCTTTTTAAAAAATCAACAACTAAGTTTTGAAATTTTGTTACTTATGACTTAACAACTACATTTAAAAATAAATTAGACTAATCTGGGCTACTGAATGAAAAGAAAATCAAATCAAAATTTAATATTAAAAGTAATTTTTTCAATACATTTAACTAAAAAGGGCTAAACACCCTAATAATCTTCTAACAACAAATGACAAACAAAGTCATGATAACTTATGAGCCCATATGTGAGTAAAACCACTTTTTTAAAAAAAAAATTATGGTGATTTTGCCCAGATACAAAAAGAAAAAAAGATTTTCTTTAGTCATACAATAAAAAAAGGACTCTTTTTACACTATGAAATTAAAACAGAATTTGTTTATTTATAATTCATGTGAAAAAAAAAAAAGGAAAAGAGTATAAACGTTTGAACAAAACATTTTTTCAAGCACCTAAAAAGATTAAGCTTGGTAGAAAAAAAAATGTTCATAAACAACTGGGGACTTATATTAGTAACTAAATTTAAAAAAAAGAAAGAAAAAAATCCTTAGTAGAAAGTAACAGTGGAGTCATGAGGCCCTAATTTTTCAACTTGTTTGTCATTGTTGGGTCAACATAGTAATGGAAGTGTTTCATGTTGAATGAATCATCAAGTGAATATCATTTGTGGTATATTTGTAGAAGTTGATACCGCCTTGAAGAATTATAGTTACAGTGTGTGAGTTGTCTTGTATCATTGAGAAAAACTTATTGGTTTTGTTTCCCAAAGTACAAAATATCTGTATTAAGTTTTTTGTATATTGCCCATAGATTTTTTACTAGAGATATGGTATTTCAGAGACCAGCATCCTCTTCTCACTGCTGAAATATTAATTATCTGCTGACCTCATCTGTCCTGACTATTCACTCAGAGTTGTGTTATGAATAGTAATTAAACCAGATGGCCGCTTTCCTTACATTTGAACTGGTGAGCTCCCAACTGACTTATTCGTTTTCTACAGCTTATCAACTCTTTGCAGGTTATTTAAAACCAGTAAATATTTTTAGATTGTAAGAATTTATTTTAGATAATAGTTCAGTGATATAAGCCTTACTAATTAATCCATAGCTGGGAGGAGAAGAGGTAGATTTCTTACCTTTCCCAAGTGCAGATAAGTGAATATAACAAACTCAACAGGAATTGAAACTCAGCTCTCTGATTAACAATTCTGAGCCATTTTCCATTACACCACCTGCACATCTAAGCTTACAAGCTCAACATTGTTTAACTTCAGTGATTGTACAGGAATTGGTGTTTTAATATGATGTGTCCTTAAGCCTTGGTAGACTCCTAAGCCACTTTTTAGAATTGCTACAGGTTTCAAATCCTATTTCTCCAATTGGTTGAAAATAAACCAAAGGAGAAGTTCTATTTTCAATCCATTTTTTTAACCCTGAACAAGACACAGTATCACCATAATAAGGTTCAGAATCAAGGTTTATTAAAAAGTCCCACCCAAATACTACATTGTTTGGAAATGCATTTGCTCTAGGTAGAGGAAAGGGACCAAAGTTTTTTTTTTAGTTCCCCCCAACCCAACATACTTTTTTTTACAAATCAGAGTTAAGCTTTCTCCACTTCATTTGAGTCTGATAAGAAAACAATAGACAAAATTTTAATAAAGCTATAAGTTTCTTTTACAAAGACATTTTATAAAACTTAACAAAAATACAATTTTATAAGTTTTTATAAATATTCTGTCACTTTATGTATTTACAGGCTCAACTGTCAATTTAAGATACCTTTTGATGCAGAGCATCTGACATCCCACCAGCACTCTCAGAGATTAAATGGTCTGTTGATCGAAATAGCTATATAAATAAAGATTAACCGTAGTCGGGGGGTTCAAATTGTCATTAACAGTCTGAGTGAATTGAAGGTTAGAGTCTTGTCTAGTGAAAAGCAGACAAGAATTTTGCTCAAGCTTAAGGGCTCGGTGTTACCATTTAAATGGCCTTGTGCCACATCTACCTTGGGCATTTTTCGATGTGGAGAAGTGGTTGATACCGTGGAGTGTAACCTCTCCTCTCTTTCTAATTATTGTTGTTTTGTCTTATCTGTGTTTATCTTATTTGTTCTTAATATCCATTAGCACAGATATTGTGTTGTAGATAGTTCATCATCTGGTATCATACTGCCACCTTGGTGATATAACACCTTTTAAAGACTCAACTTTTAGTGTGACAAGATTTAATTAAACTAAACTAGGAATTATGTTGCACTAAACAAATGAGGATAGTTTGTTTACCATTACATTGGCCTTTTGAGATCCTAATTGGGAACTAAGAGAAATGCAATAGATTCATTACAGACAACAATGAATCTCATTCTTTATTATTGCTATTATAATTCTGCTTGTCCTTCCCTTTGTTAGTTTGCACAACAATTAAACTCTGCCAATATCTAATAATGGTCTATTCTGTTTTGACATACCAGAGCCTGATTTGGTTTCAGTGAGAAAATGAAAAAAAGAAGGGAAGATAAAAGTGTTTAACATCTATTTCAGTGAAATAGAAAAAGGTGTCAATTGCAAATCAATCTAGAGGCCTAAATTAGGGAGTTCGACTATGTTTATTAAAGTAGCCTTATGCCAAACATAATTTAAGATTATCAGAAGTTTGGAAAGAATAAACGTGTTTTGTTTATAGAAATAAGTGGAAAGTTATTTACAGCACAGAATAATATCAATTTGTAAGAAGTGAAATTATTAACTGTAGAAATGTTCTAAGAGAAATAGTAGTAAAGAGTTAAATAGGTCTTCGTTCCTTTCTTCCTTTTTGCGGCCAGCGAGTAAGGGAAGAGGAAGAAAAAGCCGTAAAAGAAAATTGTACTTATTGGCGTTAATTTTTAGGAGTCAGTTAAAGTGTTCTATTGTTGTTGTTGTCTTCTTTTTGTTGACAGTGAGTGGGCAAAGACAAAGAAGAGAAAGAAAAATAGCGCACGAAAAGAAGAGGGAGTGCAAATGTGTGTTGCTGTAACAGTTGTGTCCGACCAGCGGTTTAATTTTTCTTTCGTCACATCGTAGCTGGTTGAAAGTTTTCTGCTTCCTTCGTCCCTCTCTGTATTAAAGAACACTGGCTTGTTAATTTCTCTCAGTTTTGTAAATTGCTCCCTTTCATTGGTTAGAAAATAATTCAGACAGGCTTGCAAAATTTACTTTCGTCTTTCCTTCAGTATGAAGTCAATACTTTTTTAACTATTGGTCTAGAATAGATTTTCACACTGGTTTGCGAATTTGAAAATAGTGAAAAAAGTTATTTTTATTTTGTACTCACCACAGACTTACGGTAAAAAAAATGATGTGACATTTTTCAACGCACATTTGTGAAATTCAAAACAAAACGCCTACACAGTTTACATGAAGACTTTTTGTAGAATGTGCTTCTAAAAAGAATTTTTTCTATTATTTTTCTAAGACATGGGTTTCAAAGGATCTTTTCCTTTTCAATGAAGCTATCAGAGCCTTATTTTTCAATCAATCTGGTCCTGGTGTTACAGAATCACAAAGAAAGCACTGTGCCAAATAACAGAAACCATATCACTTACAACAAATAAAATAAAAAGGACATGCAACTTGAAGAAAAAATAATATAAGACTGTTAATATTCCACAGTCCACACCAATTGAAAAGAAAAAAAGGTTAAGAAGTGCACATCAACTGTAAAAAACTAAGAACAATAACAGTGAAACAGCCAGATACTGGGTTTAAAAAACTTGTTTTCCTGAATAAGAGAAAGATTTTCAATAAATTTCAACTGACAGTAAAACTGGCAGCTCGGTCAATAAATTCTGAATGTTTACTTAAGGAAATGGCTCATTCCATTACCGTTGAAATGATTACGTTTGGATGTTTAGATTTATATTTGTTGATCATAATTCTGCTTTTATTCCTTAGTTGGTATGTACAATAAGCCCGGTCAATATTTCACAAATAAGGAACTATTCCATTTTAAATGCCAGAAAAGACGTAAATGAGATATCAGAGAGATTGTTTAGTTAGAGAGAGAGAGGGGGTGATGATGATGAGTCCCTTGTGTCTAACGTCTACTTCAGTGAAATAGAAAAAACTTTTCGTTCTTATTTTAAAATAATGACCTACAGTCATCATACTTCGCAATATTTTATTTAAGCTCAACAACTAGGTACCTCCACTTTTTCGGCAAAAATTTACGATACCTAATTTTAAAATTAAAATTTTAAAATAAAAAAAACATTCTTCAAGATTTCATTTTAAATTTAAATGAAAGCTTAATGATTAAATTTATTATTAACGATGTAACCTGGAATTTCTACAGGTATTTAAGTTGTGGAACTAGCAAGAAACATATTCATTTTAAAAATGTGATACATCAGAAAATTCAAATAGGAAAACAGTGAAATCATCTATATTTAGTTATCATAAAAAATAAACATTCATTTAAAAAAAAAAAAAAAAAAAAAAAAGATTCAAAATTGGTTTTAGCTTCTCAAGCAAAAATGTGAAAGAAAAAGATAAAATTACGCTCTCACAGAAACTTTCTTTTTGTGGTAAACCTTTTTTTTTTTTTTGTTTTTCGACTTTTAAGGTTTAATTGAGGTTATTTAACACTAACAGTAACACTAACAGAAAAACATTACGAAAAAATTTAATAGCGGTTTTCGAATGATTTCTAAACTATTTCTCGAGATAGCGGATTTTAGTCAGAGAAATAGATTTTAATGATTTTAAGTTTTAAACAATTTTTAAAAACTTTTTTTGAAAATGAACTTTGAATTACCTTCAAAGAAAAACGCAGAAACCGTAGAATTTGAAATGAAAAGGGGTGTTTTAAATTTGTAAAACGTAATTTAAGGAAGACTTAGAGCTATTCAAAGCTGCTGACAATTTATTTTAAAGTAAACTAAAAATGAATTTTAAATGCTTCAAGAAAGGGATTGAATTTTTTTGTTTTTAGATTAAAAAACTCACGAAAATATCATTATTAACTTGGATATTGAAATTGTACTAAAAAGGAATAACAAAAAACAAACTTGAAACATTTTAAACTTAAATCTACAAAAAACAAATTGACTTTTTTAACCAGTTTTTCTTTAGTTTTTAAGTTAATTAAAATTAAATTTAAATAATCGAATTTGAATATGAAATTCATTCATTTGATTTGAAAAAGTTAAATAATCAGAAAGATGTACTTACCCGATGATATAAGCAATAATTATTAATTGTATGAACCGGTTAATGAGGCCCACTGTTTTGCTTTGAATGTGAACGATTTTCTGTGTGTCATACTCGAAGAGGGTGCTTACCAAAATATCGCTACAAGAAACCATTCTTGTTCTTTCACCAGCAAAAAATGAAAAGTGAAGCTTCCCCCACTTCTTTCTTCCAATAAAGCTCACCTCAAAAAGGTTTAAAGTTTATTTTCTCTCTGCGATCTTTTCCTGGTAAAATAAAAAAAAAATCATCTTACAATGATGATGAAAGAGGGGAGGGGAAACTCAAACAATGCAATAAACTTTTTTCTTTAAATAAAAAAAACAAAAAAAACTTGTCACATGATCTTAAATTAATCTTTATCTCCATACCTGCGAGTTGTTATTGCTAGTTACATTGAGTGAGTGAAATGTTATCTTCTTCATTAGAAGAAAAAAAAAATCAATTATTTTTATTTTTCTACTTTCCAGAATTACTGTCATAAAAAACACATGTGAAAAACGGGATTTTTTACGGTGCTTATTGAGGAGTGGAACACTTGCTGCATGAGTCAAGTCAAATTCAACAAATAAAAAATGTTTTTGACTTGACAAAAATAAATAAAAAATGGGATTCTGAATTGCTAACGACGGTCTGTTTGAAACGAACAAGTTCATTTTAGAGAGAGACAAAAAGACAAAAAAAAGAAAATAATTACTCAAGCAAGGTGAAGTTGTTACAATTTGTTTAGTTTACCTTTATTAATTTTTCTAACACTACGGTTAAAAGTTGAAAATGCGACTAAAAAGAAAAAAAAAAGAGCTCTAAACTTTTAAGTAAAAATAATTTCGAAAATGCAAAAAAAAAAAGTAAAACCTCCAACCATCTCTATTCCAATTATTCCGGTCTGGAGATAGATTTTTTTTCTACTCTTTTGTTTTGCTAATTAGTTGTACGATGATGACTAAAAAAATATTAAAATTCAAATATGAAACCAGACACCCTACTTATGTTTTAAATAAAACCATAAATGAGTATAGTTACTTATACTATGTCACTCACTACTTATACTAGAGACTATAAGTAGTGAGTGACATTTGAAGGTTAAAAAGGCGAAAAAAAAGATTGTTGGGGCACGGCAAAGTAATGGAGAGCTGAGTTAGAATTCGTTACATTTCACTTGCTTACGACTGAGGTCTTCTTACCCATCTCTTCTCCCCCAGCTATGGGTCACAACGGTAATAATAGGATAGACTGGATTTCTATAGCCTTGGGTAGCAACCTGTCTAGGAGAAGGAAATCTCTGAATTCAAAACCATCCTGGAGAGGGTTAGGCTCCATCAGGCTATCTTGCCCAAGCAACTGTGGTGGAGTCAACAGAATTCGTTAAAGAGGTGTGTGCTACTTTTTTTTTTTCTTTTTTTTTTAAAGTAAAATCTGAATAATTATTAAATAGGGAATAATCAACTTGATTTTCATTGGTAACTTTTGCATACATTGTCAGAAATACGCTAAGAAAAAAAATTCTGTTGTCATTAACTTGGTAAAAAATGTAACCAAACCACTGAGGACTAAAAACCTCACTATATTGATCAACCTGACCATATGAGTTATTT
Organism: Ascarosepion bandense; assembly: GCA_037127315.1. Lineage (NCBI taxonomy): Eukaryota > Metazoa > Mollusca > Cephalopoda > Sepiida > Sepiidae > Ascarosepion > Ascarosepion bandense. Next base: position 1,233,612 of record JBBBDQ010000924.1, on the reverse strand, counting down.
AGCTTGTTTAACGTTAATTTTTTGCAGAAATTATTCACTGAAAATATAGATATATATATATATTTTTTTTTTTACATTAGAAAATACGTTATTTTCAAAATATTTCGCCACGTGTTCATATTTTAAATTCTCTACAACCTTTTTTTTTTTTTTGGAGGGGGTTTGTACATTTTTCTTTCTTACATTCACTTTCTATGTGCCTTACAAACAATGAATGAAAATATTTTTAAATAAATTTTGGCTTTGGGTATTGTCAAGCTTAGTGTTTCAAACTATTTTGATTTGGTATATCACTCTACCACTTTTTTTCAGCTAAAAAAAAATCTCATATTCTGAGCTTTTCTTTGAATTTAAAATGCGATGCGAAAATAACGAAAAATAGGGTTTGAAATGCAATTTTTTAAACTTCAAAATGAGGATTTTATGTTTCTGCGATTTTGTTATTCGAAAAATATCATTTTTATTTAATTTAAATTTATTCATATTTGTAGTTGATTACATTTCAAAATTTAATTTTACAAGGAGTAAGGACAGTCGTTTTATTTCTGGTGAACGCATATTGTTTGGCAGCATCGCTTGTTTAGTTTTTTATGAATTATAAACAAAGATTGATAAAATGTTGAATTATTTTACTTACGGAAAAAATAAGTCGAATTTATTTTAATTGCGAACGTGCGATTTTTGTTTTTAAATCCAACTGCGAGTTCAGAATATGAGGCTCGTTGAAAAAAATCTTACGTAGTACGTGATGTTAAAAATTGAAACCCTGAACTATAAATTTAAATACTTCTTACAAGAAATGTCTATTATTATCTTATTTACTTGTACGAATAGATTTCTGAGTAAGTGTCATCTGAAGAAAATGCAAGCAATTAAATTTTTGTGTTTGAAACGTTCCCAAATCCAAATTACGGTTGTTGACGCGCGATATGAAGTTGAATGAACGTTCTGAATTAAATTAAATTAAAGAATGAATAATAAAAATAAAAGTTAGAATCAAAATACTTTTCTTCAGTAAAGATTAATGCTTACTAACAATAAAGATATCTTCTTAGAAATATTTCTCCCCCGCCATGGGTAAATAGAAGAAACGCGTAATTTTCCTCACAAATAACAGAAATAATTTGGTTGGGAATGTGACGCTCAATAACTGCGTGATCACCGAAGATGTTGTTCATTTTTGTTTTCAGTATTACAACTTAGAAACAAATGTAACCGCGTTTAAGACGTTTATGCAGATATATAAACTGTACAATGGCACCTAACCGTGGGGCAATTGTAAGAAAGCTAACTTCGCAGGACATTATAGTAACCCTTAATTCCGTAGCTTAGTGTTTGCGCAAAATTAAAGCTAAAATAACGCTTGTGCGCGTGCGCACTCAGTTCAAGGGGATTAACTCTTATTTCACTATCAAAGGCGACATAAATGAATTAAAGAAATTATTATTCTCATTACAAATATGACCATGATTTCATATTTTTAATTATTTTTAAAAGAAAAAAAAGAAGTAATGTGCTATTGTATTTCTACACTCATTACTTTCATTACAGGAAGTACATCACCAGAAGTTTCAGTAAAGGAAGAAAATCGACCAAAAATTGGCCGAAATTTGTTGCTTACGTAGAACGTCATTCTGCAGTTAATTACATGACTTTGTGAGAGTTACGGGAAAGAAAAAGTGCGAGATATAGTTTGTTTTTTTATGGAAATTCAGATAAAAAAAAGGTAAGTTTCTTCAATAACTAATTGTTGATTTGAGTTCAGCATATACATTTGCACAGAGATAATGCTATTTTGGATAAATTTGAAGAGGGAAAAACCGTCAGGAGCTAAAACGAAAATTTACCCCTTTGTCTACAAACTCACAAACATTGTCATAAAGTGTGCTGATTTCATACTGATCTAAGAACACTTAATTACTTTATAAACAAAATTCACTGCAAGGAATAATTTAACATTTTTTTGATATTGTATATTTCTTAAAAGAATATATAAATTTTATTTCAACTGACATTTTATTTCTACTTTTTTTTTAGTGAATAACTTTGTTTCATTTAAAAGATTTGTTGTTGTTGTTAAATGTTGAAAATCTCAACACTCAGATAGCAACTACAACCTGGTAGACAGATTCCAACACCTCTGTCCCCTCTGCCTTCAATCTGTCATGTTTATATCAAATTTTCAAAGCACTCTTTCCTCATTATACGCCCTAGCTGTTACTGATAAGAAACATTTTTTTTTCCTTTATGGTTTGTTTATCTTGGTTGCCTAATAAAAACTGAACTTCACTCAATTTTTGTTACTGGTGATGTTTGAGCTCTAGTAAATTGGGTTGACCAAAAAGTTTGTTTTGTTATGAAGTAGAGAATTTACTTAATAATTAAACAAACTTTTTGACCAACCCAGTATTTACTTACACTGTTTTTATTTAGTTTTTTTTTTTTTTTTAGGGATAGATTTTTATTATTTTTATCTGACAACTGAAATACGACTTACAACTCAATTCTTTCAGTCTGTCTAATCCTTCATCCTGGTTATGACAATAGACTACATCCAGCAGCAAGGCCTCTGATCAGGATGATTTGAAAAGCATGGAACCACCTCTTAATTTGCTGCTGTTCCCAAGTACATTCTGACCCAGAGTGGTAGCACCTGTTAGGGTCCCAAATAGGGACAAATTTACAGAGCAAATAATTACCCCTCAAACTAGGGTAAAAAAATTATGAAAGTATAAAAATAAATTCTTATAGTAAAAATACCAGCAAGTTATTTTAGAAAAAAGAAATTACCAGCAGTACATTTGACACTTAACAAAAACCCTCTTTACAAAAATGCATCAATGAAACGAGATCTACAATCTGATTTCTGTGTGTGTATGCCCACTACCACTCTGGCAAAGGTCATCCTATCAGTCAGGTCACTGCATACTTATATAAACCATAAATTAAAGCAGATATCATCAGATCGTAAAACGGCGCCAACTATCAATCACACACACATCTATCTATATATATATATATATATATATATATCTACCATAAACACATATACATTCTCTAACACACTTACAGGTACACACACACTCACTACAATTAATGGCAGCAGTAGCAGCAAAGTATGACCATTTGTTGAAAGGCACATTTCATGGAAGAACACGAAAACAAGCTCTCCTGCCATTCTGAAGATGAGATTTTGATCTCAAAATATTAATGAATAATAAATAGGTAATACCCAACAACTTCTTTACCTTCCTTTATTTTACTAAACATACTGTGATAGCCTTCAAGACCTAACCATACACCTAATATACACAATGATTCAAGCAAACTACAAAACTTTCATATATATATATATATATATATATATATTAATAATATTAACTATAGCAACAACAATACCAATAGTAAAACTAGTATTAATCAAGCTATAATTTAAATTGTCTTTAGGTTAGTTAGAAAGTCTTGACTCACTTAGGAAGTGGAAAGAAAACAACAAAATTTTATGGAGCAACACCAGCATTTATTCTTCAAAATAAAGTTCATCATTTTCAACAATCTTCTGCCAGTGATCAGCCAGCAACCAAATCTATCCAAGATACCAGTCCACAGGCTTTGAATCAAAAGCCTGTAAACAAATTTTCTTCAATTCATCACAATTATCAAATCATTGGTCACAATAGAGTTTAGCGTTGATGGCATGACTGTGTGAAATAAACTCTAAATGCAGTCCTCCTTGGAAATTCTACCAGGCAGAAATCAAGATTTGTTGTTTTCTTTCCCTTACTGAAGTGAGTCAAAACTTTCTGGTCATCCTAATATATCATATTTTTATTACTACAAATTTTAGGTTAGCCAGAAAGACCTGACTCACTAAGAAGGTGGAAAGAAAACAACATTTTATGGAGCAACACTAACATTTATTCTTCAAAATAATGTCCATCATTCTCAACAATCTTCTGCCAGTGATCAGCAAGCATCTAAATCTGTCCACTGGCTTTGAATCAAAAAGCTGTAAACAAGCTTTTTTCACTTCATCAAAAGTTTTGAATCACTGGTCATGGAGTAAGTGTGCCCCTGAGTAGAATAGGCCATAGTCACTCAGAGCAGCATCGGTACTGAATGATAGATGTGGAAGAATCTCAACACCATCCATCTGTTTGAACTTAGTCAACCTGGCAGTGTGTAGTCTTGCATTGTCTTGCTGAAACAAAGCCAAACTGTGACTGACCAATGATGGATACTCCTTCTTTATCTGTTTGTCATACACACAGTCTAGCTGCATGAAATACAGTTTAGTGTTGATGGTGCAACTGTGTAGAACAAACTTGACATGCAGTTGTAGTATCATATGCAAATTAGTAGAAAAGTATAAATAGAGAATAACTAGCGAAGTAAAAGGGAGAAAAACCCTGTTTTCACAAAGGACATGGAGAGCTGTGCTACAACTACTACTACACACAAAGAAATGCAAAACATAACAATGGTGTCACTGATAGGATCCTTAAATTTGTTGAACGACACAGAACGCATAGAAACATGGATATGAACTTTTGATGCATTTACAAGAATAAAAACATTAAGAGACACAAAGACTGACAGATGTGAAAATGAGATAACTAATTTATTTCTTGCTATAGTTGGGGGTGGAGCTGTGAAGAAAATTTTGACAATGTGTTACCCAAGTGAATTAGAAGAAATGAAATTTGAAGAAATTGTTGAAATTATAAAAAGAATATAAGACAAAAAAATTGGTACTCACTGAAAAAAACAAACTTTTAGAAACAAGACAAGTGCCAAAAGAGTCCATTATACAATTATTAGGATCACTATAAAAAAGGGTCAAAAATAGATAGAAGCCCACAACATGGCATGCAGAACTTTATCATACTCTCTATAACACATCGTTATTCAACATCCACAACTGTTTGCTGTACTAATGTTTCCACAGTAATAAATTCCCTAGTTATTTCCAATACTCGGCGAGTGTGTCATTTTTCTATAACCGTTTTATTCTGTCATGTTAAAAACATAACAACAATAATTACAGAAAGAATAAGCCAAGTATTGCGAATTTGAAAAATTGGGAGCACAGGAAATGACTATAGAAGATGATTTAATTCTTCTTAGATTAATTGAAGGCTTGCAAGTTCAAAACCACAAACAAAAAATACTAGAATATCTACAGAGTAGCAGAATGAGTTTGAAAGCTAGTGTCAATTTTTTGTAACAATTAGACTAGATTAGAAAATTTAATCAACCAAAAGAATTCAAGACATACAGGATGAACATAACCAAATCCATCATTAAATGTAGATATTTTGGGAAAAAATCATGAGAGAAAAATACAAATGTCCAGTTCTAGGAAAAATATGCTCAAATTGCAAAAAAAGGGATCATTTTCAGAGTGGGCTAGAGAAAAAATAAGGATAAATGGCCAAATATTTAACATGCAAGTTGACACTGGCATTGAAGTTACATTGATACCTAAAACTTTCTGGGTAAAATTAGGATTAAGAAAAAGCAGCATTCAATTAAAGCAATTTGATGGGATAACTATAAAAACAATGGATACGTTTAAAAGCAATTTTGAAATCGACAAGCATTTTGAAATAATTGCCATTACAGTTGAAACATGTGAAAAAGATCATGGATTGCTAGAGATTGATGTATTGAAAGTAGATACTAAAGAATTAAAATATAAAACAGAGCAAATTTTAATCAAATTTTAGTGAGACAGGTTTGACTATAAACAACAATAAATGTAATTTTGACTGTAAGAAGGCATCATATTTAGGATATCAAATATCAAAAGAAGGCATATATACCAAGATACAGCAACATAATAAAGCCTTTTGCAAAATTACGCAAAAAAACTAAAAAAACAATGAAATTTTACTGGAAACAAAAGCAATCTATCACTTTTGAAACACTGAAGAATATTCTGTGAAGCAAACTAATAATAAAAGTTTTTGACACTCTGAAATATGTAACACTAACCACAGATGTGAGTGAAAAGGCAATTGCTGCTATTCTATCACAAGAACACTCAATCATGTACATTTCAAGAAGGCTAACGTCAGCAGAAATTAACTACTTGAATATTGAAAAAGAATCACTAGCAATTGTATAGAGCATGAAAAGGGCACAAAACTTTTTGATAGGAAAAATCTTTTTATTAAAATTTGACCACAAACCACTAGAATTCATATTTAACCCAACAAAAGAATTGCCAAGGATTTTAAGATGGGCAATAAAAATCATGGTATTCAATTATGACATAGTATATTTGAAAAGAAACACTATCCCTCACATAGATGCTTTATCAAGATTACAGTTCAAGAATGAAACAAAAGAAAAACAAGAAAATACTGAAGATGAATTAATGCACTGGATGGAAACAGATATTCTTTCTCTAATTAAACTCAAAATAGGAACAAAGCAAGATGCAATATTAAGCAGAACGGTAAAGAGAATAAAAAATTAATAAACGGAGAAATTGTTCAATGGCAGAGCAATTCTTTAAGGTAGGTAACTCCACTCATTTTTGATATCCAGATTTTAAATTGGATTTTTCAAAATAAAAAGTTTTCTTGAAACATTTATTTTAGTTTTAGTTGAAAGCTAAATGATTAAATTTACTATTTCTTGTAAGTGAAATACTTGTAAGTGGCAATCACAAGTGACTGTACAAAATTTTTTCCATGTGAGGGGAGGTAACTCTGAAACACGACTTTTTAATTTACACATAGAAATTACCATACGAAAAAAAAATTCAAATACACAAAAAAATTTAAAATTATCTTAAAAATAGGAAAACACAACACGTTGTATTAAATATTTTGATTTTTCGATTAGTAAGGATAATCTTCGCTTAATAAGTTTTTAAACTAATCTCAACAAATCTTTGAAGTATTTTAAAAGTATTTTTGAAGTTTTATAAATTATTATAATTTTTAAAAAAATGAAAACGGTTCTTTTTTTTTTTTTATTGCAAAAAATGTTTTTTCTTCAGACTATAACATCCTTAACTTATATATTTTATTGAAGCAATTAAAAGCTTATCAAATTAAAAAAAAATGTCATTGTTATATTACATTTTTTATTTTATTGGAAGCAGATTTTCAGAAATAAAGGCAAAATTTAAAAAAAAAATAAAAGATCATTTACATTTCCTAATAAGTTCTACATTTAACTAATAAAACCAATTTTCCCAACAAAATATAATTTCTTAAAATTTCGTGAATTTACGTGGAGGTGGGGGGGATCCACTAGGTTATTTACTAGCTCATGAATTTGGTTGCATAGTAATTGTGAGTTCAATCCTTGGGTTGGGTAGTAGGGACTAGTACTAAATAAGAGCAATATCCCTAGACATGGACAGTGGAATAAGAATAACCTACCATTGTAGATTAAATAAAGGTGTAATATGACAGACTTCAAAGAAAGATTTATTGTACCATTTCAATTTTCCCCATTATCGGCATTATTATATCCATGATATAATAACATTGTAATTCATGGATGGAATGGAATGGCCGAAATAAAAGGAATGACAAACATGCTTTGTTCTTAGAAAGACTTTTATACTAGTAACACATGCACAAACTATATATATATATATAGAGAGAGAGAGAGATACACACACACACACACACACAAGTGTACCATATTAAGAATTATATATCACACATATCTACAAAGTGTAAGGAGAAATAAAAAAAAAAAGAAGGATCTTATGTATAATATGGAGTATTTTCTGTATCTGGAGAAGCCATGATTAGGACTCTAAATTCAAATGTGCCAGATTCATCTACTATGTTCCAGGTGAGGACATATTTCATAAATGGGAAACAGTGAGTTTTGGATTTTTTCAAATTGAGGAGTGCAAGCTAGGGTTTCTTTCTGTATCTAGGAAAGATATATTTTCAAAAGAAAATGGTGCCATGAACTTGTAAGCTGCTGGAAAGACAGATTTAGCCCTGGCTCAAACCAGGGATGTAGGGGGGGGGTCTAAAGAAAGCAACCTCTTGGTTTGGCTGCTGTAAACAAACTGAACTTGACTGCTGCTTTCATCCCTGTATGGTCTGACATCATTAAGTAGCCCATGTAACTTAACTCTACCAAAGATAAATAATCACCTTCTATATCCCTAGAAAGGGTTTAATTCAAAATTGCATAAAGGTAACCTGTATTGACATACATCTGAAGATGGCTGGAGGACTCAATAGCTGAAACATAGTGATAATAGCAACAAAGATATGGACATTAGTCTGAATGTAAATCATAACTCATACTAGAAATTTCAACAGAAATTAAATAAAGACATGTTGATTAAAATAAGTGTGGCAACTGGATAGGAAAAAGGTTTACATGGAAGATTTAAAACATGTTATAAAGAATCATTTAAAAAGAAATTTTCTCAATGTTCATTAAGAACAGTTTTGGTTAAGTGTCTTATTATAGGAAACTTAAAATGGTAGACTTCATCACTGTTTTGTATACCAGTGGACAAAAGAGTCCAGCAAAAGGTTATAGATTTTGCCCAGAAAATAATCAACAACTTGCTGATCTATTTGAAAAATAATTCTAATTCTCATTGTTCCAGCAAAGAACATAAAACAAAGTGAAATACACCATGCGTCTTGAGTACCACTTGATTTTATCCACAACTTCACAAAAAATGTTAAATCTAATCTTCACTTCCTTGAATAGTTCACGTCACCAAAAATTCCAAATGTAAAAAATTAAAGAGAGATAACCATTATATAAGAAAAGTGTTTACTTAAATTATGCATCATTTAAAAAATAAAATTTGTTTTTTTTTATTGTTGCTTATTTACAATAACAAATGATAGAAAACAAATCAGTCAGTTTGTGTATGATGATTATTTAATAGTGAAATCAGTTAAAGCAATGAAAATGATTTTCGTGGTGGGGGTGAAAAAAGTAAAAAATAAATAGAAAATGATTAAAATATAGATATCATGATAAAAAAAAAAGATTAATGAATTAGTATAGACATTTTTAAATATTAAATGAATTTTGGATATAAGTTATTTAAATAGGTTTGTTTTACAAAATGTTTTTACTTGTTTTTAAATATTCCTAGAATAGAACCAATGCATGATGCAATAATATAACATGAATGGAGACTTCAGTAATAAATTTATGAAGAAAAAAGTATTCATTATTGCAGATAAACAATAAAATTTTGAAATTATATATAATTTTAAAAAGCGTTATTCAGTTATAAAAGCTGTTTAGTAATAACGATACTAGAACGAGTTGCTTCCCCTTGCATGAATAATTCATTATTTTTTTGGACTCAGTACTTGGATGTGCGTTGTGGCGCAGTGGGTATTGGCTCGGAATGAGAACTTGGAGAGCCGAGTTCGAACTCCAGTTGAATTCCTTGCATTCACTTACGTGCAAATACCCTTGGGAAGGGTATTAATCCGTTTATTCCTTCCAGTTATGGGTTAAGTAACAGGACAGATTGGGTTCTATAGCCTTGGTCGGCAACCAGTCTACCGCAGAAAGCAATGGCAACCTACTGCAGGATAATCTTCTGCCCAGTCAATCATGATCGCCCAAGCGTGTTTCACACATGGCACTTAACTGACTGACTTGGGTGTGTATTGTGGTGCAGTAGATATCAAGTCAGAATTGGAGTGCCGAGTTCAAATTCCAGTTGAATTTACAGCATTCACTTACATGCAAGTACCCTTGTACTTCTCTCTCCAGCTATGCTTTAAAAAGGAAAGATTGTGTTCTATAGCCTTTGTTGTCAACCAGTCTACTACAGAACTATAATGATAACCTATTGTGGGAAAATCTTCTGACCAGTCTCATTTGAGGCATGATCGCCCAAGCATGTATCACATATGATTATTAACTGATTGACTTTTGGATGATCAGTTATGTTGTTGAGTGAGTAAGACATCTTCCTGTCTTGTCATTTTATGAGATGCTTTTGGTTTTAAGTAATGGCTTTAGTGAGCTACTGCTATCAACGATCTCCATCTTAGCCCACAGATGAAACATGGTGTCAGAAGTGATTTTAAAAGTGATAGAAATATTTTTAAAAAAATGTTCATTCAAAAAAAAATCTTTCATGCTGATGCCAGAGAGATTTGATTTTACAGAACGAAAAAGAAAGCCTGTTTGATATAAATGCCAGGTCTAAACAAATAACAACATTAGAAATTCTTTACATTTTATCAAGAATCTCTATTCACCAAAAGCACTGGACTAGATGTGGCAACAATATTCAGTGTGTGAACAAATGGTAGACTTATGTAAGATAGATTCAGGTGAAAAAAATTATCTAGCACAACTCAGTGAAATAACATTTCTAGTAGCAAATCTAGCCGTTGTTTTAATATAATCTTTCCATTTCATGTTAGCAAAAAAATGTTAGTGTGAGAAGTCTCAAAGACTCATTCTCCTGCTATGTTGATTGCAGGCAATTCAGGTGATTAAAAGAGAGCAGTTTTAGTGTGGAAATACAAATTACATAACTGGTGATATAATAATTAAAAACAACGAATATAAGGATATCAGTCTGAATTAAAATAACGTAAATAATGATAACTCACATTCCAGAAAATCAAATAGAAATTATATAATAAAATATCTAGAATTGGGAGTGCCATAATTTGTGAGTTATATATTATTTGTTTTTTAAATGTATATATTAAGCTAACCAGCAATCACTCCATTCGTACAGATGCTTGCTGATTCTGCTTTCCATTTTCAATTTAAATGAAGCCAGTTTTTCTCTGTTGTTTGAGTTTTGACATAAAGATCTATAGCAAGAGACAACAAGCTCTCTCCCCTCATTCAAAACTGAAAATAGCAATAAAAATTAATTATAAATATTCACAAAAATAGAAAACAGTAAAGTTATCCGACTGTGACACGATAACTAGGCATATATTAAGGTGGATTTGTAAAATATGTGTTTTATTATAATAGATTAAAATAGAAAATGGTTAAGAATAGAAAAATAGTTTAAAAACATGGGTTTCGTTTAACAAAAGTGAAAAAGAAGAAAAAATAAATACTTTTTCTTTTATAAGGAAATTTGTGGAAGAGAAAAGGGTATCAGATTACTGTTAAATCCTATCAGTCTTCCAATAAATATTTGACTAAGTGATTTGATGTGATAAAAGATAAAGTTTAGGAAATAGATTTTTGAGTGACCAGGTCAAAAACTGTCTTTACCACACATTAAGAAAAGATAATGGAATTTTCCCTTTCTCCAGGCAATAAAAAAAACACCTGGTTATGGGTAAAGTGTCAGGGCTATAAAAACGGCCTTCACACAAAGCTTTATTAAGATAAAAAGTTTAAAAAATCCTGGAAAATACTTGGAGGCTTAGTGCAGACATCCCGTTTACACATCAAAGGAAGCAAAATTTAAGTGCCTTGAAATTTTGGACTTACAGTCGCCAATGCTTATCACCCGGTGGTCTAGGCACTTCCAGATTATTTTAAATAAATACAAGTGATTTTTCGGAGGCGATCAGTTTCAGTTGAGTGAGTTAGTTCATCCAGGCATGTGCTTGAAGTAGAAACTCCGTTCGTCTTGAGTCGGTCAGTTTGGCATTTGATCTCCATTAATTAGAGTTAGAGCTGAGTGTCACATCGCCTGCCCCAATCGAAAGACTAACTCTAGACGAAATAAAGCATCGTTTTAACTCATCCAAGTTGTGGAAGTTCGTTCCTTATAGTTTATCTTGTACCCCCAGCTTGAGACTTTGACTTTTTCAATCAACGCCCGGCAACATCACAGTGTGGAGAACAGCTGCCGGAGAAATTGTTCGGACCTTCACTGGGGTGTTACAGTGACAAAACCCCGCACGAAACATCATTAGGTGGGAAAGTCAATCATTCTCTTTTAGCTCTGTGAAGTTACAGTAACAAGATACACAATTTCAGGCTCATAACAACCAGGCAGATAAGTACAAGTTTTGTTTTATTTTTTATACCCAGTATTTTTCAAGTAGGTATATGTAATACAAGATTAACGTATATTTACTTGTAGACATATGTAAACCTCATATTCTGCGGTTTGAATCCAGGGTCCATTGATACTTCATTTAATGTTTGTGCATAAGGAACACCTACAGTGTTACAAATGATCTGTCTATGTGAACTGCTTGTTCCATAGTGATGTTGTAGGGAGCATCAGCTATGCTTGTGAAATCACCTCATACCAAACAATCAAATGCATCACATTTGAAAGAAACAGGAGATTGAGCAAAAGATAAAAGGGTTTCATTTGTATTAAATGTAAATTTGTTTAACAATAAGAATGACATCAATTTTGTTGTTTTGAAATAAAATATATGTTAGAAAGTCCTGCATAAAGTTTTGCTCTGAATGTGTGTTTAAGAATTCAGTTTTCATACAGTCAGATGACATGGATTTGTAAAGAAAAGACAAATCTGGTGTTGCTGTGAGTGCATACAATTGTAGAAGGTGAACAAGTTTTTCCTGAGTATGAATGAAAACAGAAACAATGTCTTTGTTCCTCTTTCATTTTTGTTGCTGACAAGTAATGAAGAAAGGGATGAATCAATTCGTGCGGAGTGAAAAAATGAGTGAAAGATTATGAAGAAGTCTTGTTACATAGACGAGACATCTGCCTAATGACTTGTGACTCTCTGTGATACTCTTTCCTTCTTTGTTGACAGTAAACGAGGAAGAAGGAGAAAGTGAGAGTAAGAACATGTATGTTGCCTGGATTTGACATCCAGCTAGATGACCCTTGGCTCTCTGAAGAGAAAGGCAAAATCATGTGTATTTATGTGATTGTGAAAAATAGAATCAGATCAATATTTAAGATTTTTTTCCTTGCTCCTGATTGGCCAATAAATAAAAGGTTGTATTTATTGTTTTTTTACATACATGGTAAAATTTAGTGAAACCACTGTTTTATAAAAAAATATTTTTGTTGGTAAATGAATAATTGTGCATGTTTTTTAAATTGGCCCAAGAAAAGGTATAGGTGTGTGTAAGCTCGGATTTTCTATGCAATCAAATCTTACAAAATCCTATAATGTCACATGTTTGTGTGTAGGAGAACAGTGGGGTAAATTCTCACTGGTTTAGAATGAGTAAATTAATGACAATTATTATAAAAATTTTATTCCCTACTACATCTAATTTTGTTTGTCAAGAACAAAAACTTAGTTATATCATGTCATAATAGGTGCAATATAGCTATACAAAACAAGACTCGACCACTGTATAAAATTTTAAAAAGAAAACAGATTTATTACACAATTATGAAAAGAGTACAAATACAAAGTTTGCAAAAAAATTTTCTTTTGAGCGCCTATTATTAAGGCAGGATAACAATTTCAGATAAAAAGAATTACTATCGAAAACTTTTGGAAGAGACAATGATTTTGAAAAAGAAGAAAGGGAAAACAAATTCAAGAAAATGCAACCAACCTTGAGAAAAAACAAAAACATCTACTTTTACTTGCCCCACGAGCATCTCTGGGACATATAGTTAATTTTAAAAAGTCTCTTTTAAAATCACATTGATTGTGCTTAGGAGAGTTCTTTTTTTTTTAGCTGTTCAACCGATGGAGAATTTTCACTTGAATTCAAAATTCTTTAGTTTCTCAGCAGCTGCTTAAACTGTTTTGTTTTTATAAATAAATGAAAATTTATTTATTGAATAGAAAAGTATCAGTTTGTGGGAAGTGAAATTATTAACTGTGTAAATGTTCCAAGAGAAATTTTTCCGATGCAAGCTCATTTTTGGGTGGCAAGAAACATGATACGGGTCATTGAAAGTTGAATTTGTAGTTTTCTGCAAACCACTCTCTTTTCATTAGTTTGTGGGGGCTTACTATGCAAGGTTAATTTGGGTTTGGATTCTTACATGGCACAAGGCCACTTCCCAAAGTAACTTCCTAACTAAATCCTTACATACCACCATTATTTTTATAAGCATTGAAATCATTCATTAAACAAGCAAATGGAAAGTGTAATGAAATTGACAAAGCATCAATTTGCAACTATAAAGTGTATTTAATAATAACAAGAAATACATTGATGTTGAAAGTGTTTGTTTGAAAGTGTCTTCCATGGATTGTATGAAAATTGTGTGAGAGCTTATTGAAATGTTCATTGTATTGAAGAACACGACCCTGCGATAGTGGTGTGCTATCACGGACAGCTGTGATTGTCACTGCCTTGCTTTGGTGTTCTCTGGAACTGCTGCAACTGTCTGAAAATCGTTTAGGTGTTCAAACATCCTTACGATTTGGCGGTAAGAATGTAGTTCATTTACCTTGATTATGATTGGCTAGCTCAAAAACCAATCACCACAAGGCGTTCACTAAATTGCTTGAGCAATTTTTCCACAGTATTGCCAGTAAAAATTTTAAACTTCTACGTTGTATTAAATTCGGTAGCGACATGTAGGCACTGAAAATTCCCTTTTAAACGCCATTTTGTTGCTTGAATTGAGGTTAAATTAACTTGAAAATGTGAAATTTTGATCATTTTCGCTATAAATTGCAACCTTGAGTAGATTGGACATGCAAATTAACTAAAAACAAATGTGTATGAATATTTATTTTCTTCATTTGACAATAGCATTGTTCATCATATTCAGACGGTGGCTTTTTGTCAGTGATCATTAAGTCAAAGGGCAAGCAACTCTGTGGCAACTAATAGGGAAAGTATTAAGTATTCTCTTTTTCTTTCAGTCTGTGTAGATGAGTTAACGATTGTCAGCGAGAATAGCGGAACTGTTGAACCGTGTTCAATTCCGACCTACTTTATTGCGTCTACTTTCGCCCAAAAGCCCTTGGAAGAATTTAATTTTTCTCCGCTTAGCTGTTGATAAATAGCAGGACAGACTAAGTAGGCTCTCTGTCTGTGACAGTGTCTAGCCTTGGATAGTAGCTGTAGGACATCTCTGAATTGAAATTTAAAATTAAAAAACCATGGTAATTAAATTCACGTAATGAAAGGTGATTTGTGAAAACTAAAACTAAAGCTATGACCGTCTACGTTCTGCAGGGACATCGCATTAAAAAGTCCACTTCAAGTTCAATTGCCTCCCCGCCCACTTTATCCGATCCAACGAGCACGGAATTTTCATTTTCCATTTTTATACTAAATTACCTTCCTTTGGTAACCGCTTTGTCTCGTCTGATAAGCATTTTTTTTTTTAGATAGACTCTCTCTCTCTCACACACACACACACTAATGAGTCTATTGTTGTTTAACAGTTAAAGAAATAAAAGAACTGTTAGTGTTAAAAGTTATGATAGCTTAAAGTTTTAGCTTTAAATATCACTTATTTGAATGGAGGTGACAATTTAAAATTAAAATATTGCTCTAAGGAAAACATTTTTTCCAGTCAATTTAAATTACTAAAATTAGTTTTATTTTTTTAGCAACAATGTATTTTATTTTTGTTTATTGGAAATATTAATAAATTTAAAATAGCTTGAAATTAAAACTAAAATAAAAGCTTCCAGATATAAAATAACCACAATGACAATGGCAGTAATTCTGAATTACTTTATTCTCGTACCAACGAGTTACAATTTTTGTATTTGTTTAAAAAAGTAACACCTGGCCACTCAGCTGTTTATGTAACACCGGAGGAGGTAACTTAATCCGGTGTCTACCTGTGAAAGTCTCCCATTATTTAATAAGACTTTCCATTTCTACTCTTACAAAAAATATTTTTAATTTTTAAAAATTGATTTCAAATATTAGGTTTCGCATTTTCTGTGGTGATACCTATTAGGTACCTCCATTAATTTTCGATATCTAAATTTTAAATTGAATTTTTAATAATAAAAATGTTTTCTTGAAACTTTTATTTTAGTTTTAATTGAAAGCTAAATGATTAAAATTTAATCATTAAACTTACTATTTCGAGTAAGCAAAATACTGTCGTGAACAAAACAAGTTCTAGATTTAAAAATTCAAATGCTAACCACTAGCTCATTGATTTTGTTAGAAATAAACAAATTTATTCGAATTACAAATTTTGCTTAACACACAAAACTCGCTAAATTTCACACCTCGATGCGAAATGTTTTTCGACCAATAGAAAACGAGGAAACTCTTAAAAAACAAAATTCAAATCATCTTTAATTATCAGAAACAAATTCTTTTTACGGACCCTTTTCGCAAGCCGATGCGAAGTTTGTTTGTCGTCTAATGGAAAAGCCAGAATTACACACACCCGGGAGTGAATTTCCAAATGACCTTTTTGGTCCCCACAAACGAAATAAAAGACGGAGCAAACTCGGCTGTCGCCAGAGAGAAAAAAAGACAAGAGTAATTAAGACGTCTCTCGACAAACGTCAAGCGATCGCTATTATTGTCTATATTGAAGTGAGGGGAATGAAGTTAAAAAGTAGATTTCTCACTTGTACATTCAAGTTCACACTGCTGCACGGTGAACAAAGTAGGCGATTGTTGTTCTGTTACATGGTGACTTGCATGGAAGTCTGCTTCCTGTCCGGAGTCTAATTTCACGTTGATTTTTTCCTTTAAATACTGGCAAAAGTGGATCATGAACACTTGTTGAAATTTCTCGCACAATGAAATGTGTTCTAACGTGTTCTCACATGCCTTTGATTAAATGACCAATCAGCAATGGTTCTTCTTAAAATTAGCACAAATCTTTTAATATCATTACATGCGATTAAAAAATTCTCGCAGGAACATTTTTCTTTACTCGCATGATATGCCGGGATAAACTGTCGTATCTATTTTTTTAATTAAACATTTGCAAGATGGATTCCACAGATACTTGAAATCAGCTAATATTCCTCAAACAAAGTTTCAGAAAAGTATATTTTATTTTTGGAAGATTTTTTTTTAAATTGGAGAATTACAGGTGATGAAAGACGACTAAAAAAGAGCATTAATCAGTTATAAAAATGGCCGAAAAAAATGAAAGATTAAAAGAAAATGGAATTTTAGATTCCAATCAATATCATTTCTGTTTGAAATACACCAGAGTATTGTAGAAGTAGGAAGATGGTTAATGTTTTATGAATTGGCCTTGTGTGAAACATAACCAAACTTCCTACCATTTATCCAGAATTATCAGAAGGTTATCAGAAAGTGTATATGTAAAAGAATAAAAGTATACCCTTTGTATGTTTAAATAGAAACTTATTAATGGAAAAGAATAACATGAATTGGTAGAAGTTAATGTTCAACGAAGAACAGTATTAAGAAGTTAAGGGTATCAAGAGTTCGTAGTAGTAACTTGTGTGTATGTGGACAGAAACATATGCATGTATGCATAAGCGTTTATTGTTGGGTAGTATTATCTTTGAAGTTATCGCTCAGGGTGAATGGTCAAAAGGAATGAGGTGAGAAAGAAAGATAGAGACAATATTAGCGATCGCTTGACGTTTGTCAAGGGACGTGTTAATTACGCTTGTCATCTTATCTCTCTGACGACGGTCATCATGTCCCGTCTTTTATATCGTTTGTAGGTAATTTGGAAATTCACTTCCGGATGTGATTCTGACCTTTCTATTTTGTTTTTAGATGTTTTCTATTGGCCGAAAAACATTTCCCATCGAGGTGTGAAATTTTGCGAGTTTTGTGTGTGTTAAGCAAAGTTTGTAAATTCGGGTAAAATCGTTTATTTCTAACAAAATCAATGAGTCAGTGCTTAGCATTTGAATTTTAAAATCTTGAACTTGTTTTGTTCACTACAATACAACAAACTTCCCGCATATGTTTACAAACAAACTCAGGTTGAATATATTCTGGACTACATCAATTTTTCTCAGAGGCCTTTTCAACTCTAAATGCTCAACTTTTTTTAACCTCAAAACGATTGCAATCTTCAATAACTAACTTTGTTCAACCAGACCTATTCACTACCATTTTTGTCCCCTTCATTGACACTAATTTCATTATTTTTTTGGTTGCCTTTAACAATATCCCTGAAATGTTTCTTGGGTTTATGTCTGGAATGCTTGCCAAGAATGCTTAGGCTAGTGTTTCTCAAACGTTTTACCCTTGTAGAAACATTGAAATAGTTTTCATGTCACAGAGAACCCCCTACATTAAAATAATTATATACCATATATAGATCCACTTCGAAATTGCCATTTGGCTTATGATTAGTTTGTAGGAATGAACCAAAATGACCTCAGGTCAGATACTACTACAATGCAGAGAATACATTGTTTCCCCTACCCTCTCTATCTCCCTGACCTGTGCCTGACCTAAAGGATTGGCAGTTCCCAAGAACTAAGATACCCAAATCTTTCCCCTACTCTCTCTATCTCCTTGACCCGTGCCTGACCTAAAGGATCATCAGTTCCTCTCTGGCTTCCAAGCAGGCAACATGTGTTCTGTTGCCAGCAGACACTTAACAGTCTAGTATGTAAAAATAAGAAAATAAAATATTACTCTCAACGCTAATATTTTGTATCCACTTCTTTGTTAATTATACCCACAAGAACAATACCAAAAATATTACAATGGTGACCCGACAAAAAGGACATTACAACCTCAAGAAACGAACCAATTTTACCAGGACTGAAAGGAAAGAAACACATTTTGAAGTTTTCAGGAAAATATACAAGTAGCAGTTAATTTCACGTCACAAACGTTTTTAAAGAGAACCTTTGACGTAAGTAAAACAAACTACATTTTTATTTTCCACCCTTCTTCATAAAAAAAAAAAAAATACTTGAATATATATATATTTTTACATACAAAAAAAAAAAAAAATGGAAGAAGCCTCCTTACAACAAATTACAATAAAAACGCCGGAATTCATGGAAACGGCAGTGAATGGCTGGTTTTCCATTCTGGAAGCCCAATTCCATCTGCGGAATATTACAAATTCAACAACAAAGTTTTATACGGTCATATCATCTCTGCCTGCAGAGGTGGTAGCTAAAATACCATATCACATTTTAGACGCAAAGAACTATGAGGAACTAAAATGCTCCTTAATTGAGGCTAATGAAAGAACAAAGCCTGAGTTGCTAGACAAGTTAATGTCTACCAACACAATTACAGGCCGTCCATCTGCATACCTTCAAGAGATGCTTTCTATAGCTAAAAGGATAGGTGTCGGCGAAGAAATTGTCCTTCACAAATTTCTACAGGCATTACCCGCAACAATTTCCCCCGTCATTGCCTCCCAAAAAGAACTAAATTCATCCCAAATAGGAAAACTAGCGGACGAATTAATGCCCTTATTAAATAACATGTACGGAACAGCAACAGCATTCTCCACTCAGCAGCACACAGAAAGGAATAAAAACGTCCGTATACCGACAGGAATAAAACCCTACTTCCCAGACCAAAAAACTAAAATATGCAGAGCACACCTCTACTTTGCCGAGCAAGCAAGAACTTGCAAACCGTGGTGTAAATGGCCAAAGAAGCAGAACATCAAAATTTTACCAAGCTCGCGTCCACCCACACCACCACCAACAGCCTCGGAAAACTAGTAGCGCGAACCATGTCTGTCCCCTTGAGTTCGCCGCTACTACAAATCAAAGCACGATTAGGGACAACCATATTACAATTTATAGTAGACACTGGTGCAAGCCTCTCAATAATACCGGCGTCCGCGTTAAAAGGCGTGACGTTATACCCAACACCAGTATCACTCACCACTGCCAACGGAGAGAAAATACAATGCCACGGCCAAGCTAACCTGGAGATTGCAATACCGAGCTTAAGAAGAACCTTTTCCTGGACATTCGTGGTCGCTGAGATCACCAATCCCCTCCTCGGAATTGACTTTCTAAATAACTTTGGCCTCACTATCGACTGCAAAAACAGGACAATTTACGACCCAGCAACAACCACTACAAAGAAGTTGTTAGTAAACACTACTGCTCCTGTAAATGTGGTCATAAACGAAGCAAATATACCCACATTTATAAAAAACAGCTTAGATAAATACCCAGAAATCATCTCTCCTCACACCAACAAAAACAATACCTACTGCGGTGTTTACCACAGAATCGACACAGGTAGTCACTCACCAGTTTTTGCTAAATCCAGACAACTGTCTGCTGAAAAGCTGACTGCTACAAAAGAAGAATTTAAGAGACTAATAAATGAAGGAGTAATAACCCCTTCAGACAGCGAATGGTCAAGCCCACTACATCTAGTACCTAAACAGAGTGGAGGATATCGCTGTTGTGGAGACTACCGCGCCTTAAACAGTATCACTAAAAGTGATAGATACCCCATCCCTAATATTAATTCTTTTACTGCTAAACTCGCTAATAAACAGCGATTTTCAAAAATTGATTTAATTTCAGCTTATCATCAAATCAAGATGCACCCCAATGATATTCCAAAAACTGCAGTTATTTCACCAATGGGGCTTTATCAATATGAATTTATGCCGTTTGGATTAAAGAATTCTTCGGCTACCTTTCAAAGATATATGGACAGAATCTTTCGAGATATCGACTGTGTCTTCGTATATATCGATGATATCCTCATCTTCAGCGATGACGAACAATCTCATAAAAAAGATATTGACACAGTGTTTCGGATTCTACAAGAAAACAACCTAAAAATATCACTCTCCAAATCGACTTTCAACGTAACAGCCCTTGACTTCTTAGGCTTTAGAATTAACTCAAAGGGAATTACACCAACTGCAAATAAAGTAAAAGAAATAGAATCCTTACCGTGTCCCAAAGATGCTAAAAGCCTACGCAGATTTCTTGGTATGGTAGGATTTTACAGAAAATTAATACCAGGATTCGCAAAGTTAGTTTTTCCTTTATCTGAGAGAATGCGACTAACACCGAAAGGACTAATCACCCTGAATACATTAGAAAAAGAATCCTTCTCTACCATAACTAAAATATTGGGCAAGCTAACGGAATTACCCCATCCTCAACCAAGTTGTACACAATATCAACTGGTCACGGACAGCAGCAAATATGCAGTAGATGCTGCCTTACATCAAGTCGTTAATGGAAACCCTATACCAATAGGATTTTTCTCGAAGAAACTAACAGCAACACAGACAAGATATTCCACTTTTGATCGTGAACTTTTAGCAGCGTATTTGGCTGTATTACATTTTCGCCACCTCATAGAAAGTCGCGAAGTATTACTTCTAACAGACCACAAGCCAATATGCGGCGCATTTCACAGTCTAAAACCAGCAAAATCGGATAGGCAACAAAGACAACTAGCCATAATCACAGAATTAATCTCAGATATTGCCCATGTGAAGGGTGATCAAAATGTAGTAGCAGATTGTCTATCACGCCCAACATTTGCTGTACAGATCGATATGTACGACCTCCCAGCACTTGCAGATGCCCAAACAGCAGATACTGAAATACAGTCCTTCCCAGAACTAAAAAAATATACAATATCTGGAAAAGACCAATTTGTGTTGTGTGATACATCAACGTCATACCCCAGACCTTTTGTACCATGCACACTAAGAAAATCCATCTTCGATAGTTTGCATTCAGTGTCACACCCTGGTATAAAATCATCTATAAAAATGATTAAGGCTAGGTTTTACTGGCCTAACATGGATAAAACCATCAAAGAATTATGTGCATCATGCACATCTTGCCAACAGGCAAAAATATATAGACACACAAAATCGCCAGTACAAACATTGGAAATACCGTCATCAAGATTCCATACTGTACACATCGACATAATTGGACCTCTACCGCCAGCAAAATGTTCCAACAATCCCTACATTAATCCATGTCGATATATTTTAACATGCATAGATCGAACCAGTCGATGGATAGAAGCACAACCCATAGCAGATATTACGGCACAAACTGTTGCAGAAGCGTTTGTAAATACGTGGATTACTCGCTTTGGTGTCCCACTTCATGTCATAACAGACAGAGGTACACAATTTGAAAGTGAATTATTCATGGAATTATCAAAAATTATCGGATTCTATAGGCTAAGAACAACGTCATATCATCCACAATGCAACGGACTTATAGAAAGAGCTCACAGAACCATCAAAGCAGCTATAATGGCCCGAAAAGAATCTTGGATTTCAGCCCTACCAATTGTTCTCTTGGGAATTCGAAGTATGCCCAACTGCTCTAATTTTTCCCCTTTTTATGCGGTCACAGGTGCAAAAATGTTATTGCCACACCTAATGATAGACTCGGAAAACCCAGAAACAGTCACACAAGACTTTACTAGAGAACTACATAAAACCATGGCAAAATTTGACTTGACTGATTTTTCAAACAGAGAAAAATCAACACAAAAATCTTACATACCAAACCAACTGCAAACCTGTAAAAAAGTTTGGATTAGGATAGACCGCGTTCGGAAACCGCTAGAAGCACCCTATTCAGGTCCTTACACTGTACTCGAACGAACACCAAAATATTTCCTTATAGAAACTAACCCAAACACACATACACAAGTTTCAATAGACCGTTTAAAACCTTACATTGAAAACAAGCAAAAATGTACACAAAATACAACTACCAACAAAAATAAAGAGCATGATATTTTACCTCCTGAAGAAATACAAGAACATAAAATAAAGACAACAAACTCTGGTAGGAGAGTCAAATGGAAAAAAGATAATGAATACTTTTATTATTATTAAAAAAAAAAAAAAAAAAAAAAACACTCCGTTATCTGGTAGGAGAGTATTGTAGGAATGAACCAAAATGACCTCAGGTCAGATACTACTACAATGCAGAGAATACATTGTTTCCCCTACCCTCTCTATCTCCCTGACCTGTGCCTGACCTAAAGGATTGGCAGTTCCCAAGAACTAAGATACCCAAATCTTTCCCCTACTCTCTCTATCTCCTTGACCCGTGCCTGACCTAAAGGATCATCAGTTCCTCTCTGGCTTCCAAGCAGGCAACATGTGTTCTGTTGCCAGCAAACACTTAACAGTCTAGTATGTAAAAATAAGAAAATAAAATATTACTCTCAACGCTAATATTTTGTATCCACTTCTTTGTTAATTATACCCACAAGAACAATACCAAAAATATTACAAGTTCATGGTCAGTGAACTCATATCCTGAGTGGAAACTGTAGGGACACTGTTAGTAATAAATAAACATATAAAATACTTCTTCTTCTTCTTCTATGTGCCCTGTCCCTTCAGGACGTAGGTGATCATGGATCTCCACGTCTCCCTATCCCTTGTGGCTCTTAGTATGTTTGCTCCTGTTGCTCCTGGCAACCCCCGTTCCGTCATCCACCTGATCAGACCCTGCAAATATGTTATCCGCTGCCTTCCTCTGTCTCTCCTTCCTTCTATCTGTCCAGTCAGTATCAGGTTCTCCAGGCTCTCCTTCCTCATTGCATGTCCCAGGAACTTCAGTTGTCTCTTCCTGATGCTCAGCATCAATTTCCTTTTTGTTGCCATTCTTTCTAACACTTCGTCGTTGCTTGTATGCTCAGTCCACGATATCCGTAGCATCCTTCTGTAGAACCACATTTCGGCTGTTTTCCCAACATGCAACAGAAACTTTCCTGTCTGAGAAATGGATACTTCGCGCCAAAAAAACGCCAGACACACTCTCTTCGCTACGGACTCTCAAAGAGTCAAGACGTCTCTCTCCTCTACTCGGTCCCTTGCTTGTCATACGACAAAGTGAATTTCTTCCTTTATCGCATGCAACCTTAAAACATGTATGTAAAAATCTTATTCCTACCAAATCCAAGTTTTTGTGCTAGACATAAAGACTTAGTAACAACAACATGACATAATAAAAATTATAAAACAAGAAAACTACTGTATAATTTTTTTAAAAGGAAAAATACATTTATTTACATCACAAAAATTACTGATGAATTAATTTAAGGAATGTGTTATTTAACCACTGATTACTTTAGTTTTGTTTACTAATATCTTTTAGTGAGTTTCAGAAAGTAAACAAGAATCTACGTGGGCATTAACAGCTTCAAAAGTATTCTTCATAGAAATGTTTGAAAACATTTTCAATATATTTCTCAAAAAATTGATGAAGATTGTCACGGGGACGACTTCGCGGACTTTTAAGAAATTGTCAAGTGATATCGGAAAAGCAAGGATGACAAAACCAAGATGTAAGGTGACAAAGTTGCCTTAGCCCAGCAACTTTTATTTGTGTTGATTTACAGTTCAATACGTTCTCTTGGGTTGATGCGGAACTGTTTTTGATTGAGTGGTATCCACTGCTCATAAGCTTGAGTCGTCAGTGTATGCTGTTAACAATATGTAGGTTATGAAATGGGGCCTGAGTTGCTAGTCATTGCTGCACCGGGTGGATAGAATTGATCCATCGCTTGCATACCGTAGTCGAGTGGCGTAGACTGCGCTGTCGAAGTGCGATTCGCCCCATTTGACTGACGTGTAGACTACGTTAGCAGTCGGCGGTTGATCCAGTAAGTTTGTTATGCTGGAGTTCGCCATCGCGTCGATCTAAACTGGTTGCTGCATCGGGTTGGTGCAAATCTCATGAAGAGAGACTTTCCTGCTCTAAAAAGGGTAGTAGTAGTGACTAGAGGAAAAAACCTGTTAGTTGTTCTGAAAAGGGCAGTTGCTTTTGTCCTGAAAAAGGACAGTTACAGTAGAAGGAGTAGGAGTGGTAGCAGGTCGGAGGCGTCAGGCAGTATGGTAGCAGTAGTAGTGGTCGCAGGCGTTAGGCAGATAATCAGGCATTCGGTTCATCGTTCTAGTGGTCGTGGAGCGTCAGGCAACACGGTATCAGATGGAAGACATCAGCAGGGTGGTAGCAGTGGTTGGAGGTGTGAGGTCCCTGGAACGGCATGGCGTCCTTCCTTCGTCCAAGTGGGCCGACTACTAACTTGTTTGCCCTCACACTGCTCCTTTTATGCACCACTGTGTACGTCGCAGCTGTTTTGAGCTTCGTTTTCGTTTTGCTGAGTTATGGTTAAGTTATGTAAAAGGTGAGTGGCCTGGGGCTAAAATAAGATACAACAAACAGTTCCAAAGTGGGTGAAGTTTAGGATTTTAAATGGGCTACTTTTGCCTTATCAAAAACTAAATTAGATTTTCTACTTTAAACGATATAAGCCACTAATCTATAAACTTTTTTTAAGGCATCGCAAAATATGTACAAGTCTGCAAGATATGTTTCATCTACAGAATTCTGGAAAATTTTAAGAAATCAATGTCGAATTAAATCTTTGGATAAACTACACCAAGCATACTAATTTTTAGCAGAGATAATTCTAATCCATTTTCCGACGCCATAACTCACAAACAAGTAGTCTCCCTTTAACTGTAATAGATAAATATAAAGATAAAGGATCATATCTATCAGAAATTTGAGATGAGATTTTTTGTTTTGTTTTGGCATTTTCGTTCATAGAACTACTAACAACATTTATGATGTCCTTAGAAAGATTATATCTGTAATCTAACACCTTATTTAACTTGCAACCATGATCAACAAAATTTCTATCTTTTATCATTTGAGTCTTCTTCAGCTCTTCATAAATAACTATTAAAAGATTTCAAATGTAAGTTTCCCTCACTAATTCTGTCTATTGATTCTAGGTTAAAATACTAGAGTTTTTCATGAGAAAATTTCTAAAAATTGAGTACACTGAAATGTTAAGAAATTTAAGTGTTAGCATAGAGAAACACTCATTAAAAGATTTCAAATGTAAGTTTCCCTCACTAATTCTGTCCATTGATTCTAGGTTAAAATACTATAGTTTTTCATGAGAAAATTTCTAAAAATTGAGTACACTGAAATGTTAAGAAATTTAAGTGTTAGCATAGAGAAACACTCATTAAAATATTTCAAATGTAAGTTTCCCTCACTAATTCTGTCTATTGATTCTAGGTTAAAATACTAGAGTTTTTCATGAGAATTAGTAGTTTTCTCTATGCTAACATTTAAATTTCTTAACATTTCAGTGGATTCAATTTTTAGAAATTTTCTCATGAAAAACTATAGTATTTTAACCTAGAATCTATAGACAGAATTAGTTTGGGAAACTTACATTTGAAATCTTTTAATGAGTGTTTCTCTATTCTAACACTTAAATTTCTTAACATTTCAGTGGATTCAATTTTTAGAAATTTATTGATATGATGGACAATCACGTTATTCACTCAATAGCAATAGACCACAAATCCATAAATTAAGGGGTAAATTTTTGATTTGTTCCCCGAAGGCCTTTACCCCTTCAAATCTTTCCAAAACATCCTTAATTCCGTGCAAATGTATATGCTGAACTCAAATCAATTATTGTTTATTGAAGAAACCTACCTATTTTTCATGATATCAGCCAGAATTTTATCGGACTATATCTCACCCCTTACCACTGTTCTCAGATCTGATTCACCGCTGAATCACATGTTGCGTAGGATAATTATTTTGGCCGATTTACTTCCGTTAAACAATTACTCCGCGATTTGTTTGGTTTCGGAACTCATTTTACGCGTACTAATTGGAAAAAGAAAGTAAAAAGACCAAAAAATCGTAAAATTGCGCGTGAAGTCAGTCTGCAGTGAATAACATTTTTGAACCATGGTTAGGGGGTGAGATAAACAGCAACAAGAAGTTCCATATTTTTCTGCTCGATAAAATGAAAAAAAAGGTAGGTTTCCTCAATAAACAATTATCGATTTGAGTTCAGCATATACATTAGGGTTGTTTTGAATTATATATTAAGGGGTAAAGGCCTTCGGGGAACAAATCAAAAATTTACCAACTAAGGTAGTGCAAAGGTCATGCATAAAACAATATATATCCACATCTTCTCTGGCCTAATTAAAAAAAAAAACATTGCCTGATAGAAATAACATATGGAATAACAACAGTTTCAACATTTTTCTATTAGGTTTATGCTAGGGTAGGCTGCTTTATTTAATGAAAAGGACTACTTCATCTTAAGTAATCAATTAAAAATTATTTTGATATTTGTTTGGTCCTCATATTTAAACATAAATCTGT
The DNA here is from genome assembly GCA_037127315.1 of Ascarosepion bandense. Taxonomy (NCBI): domain Eukaryota; kingdom Metazoa; phylum Mollusca; class Cephalopoda; order Sepiida; family Sepiidae; genus Ascarosepion; species Ascarosepion bandense. The sequence goes on along the minus strand of JBBBDQ010000924.1, from coordinate 1,206,661 downwards.
AATATGGAAGGGCTCTTATGGGGCGTCATGACAAGATAAGGTAATGATAAGATTGAAAATGTCAGGTTTAAGAACTATGCCACTATTTATTTTTGACTCCATAGAATTAAATATATTTTTTGTATGTGATGTGTGCGGAATATAATAATTCCCGTTCTTTTTGTATTTTTGAAGATCATATATATTTCTAATAACAAGTAATTATAGTATTCGTGTAAGGGTTTTTATCATATTAATGGGATGTGTATATTTTTATGTGTATTTCTGTTTTTAATTTATAATTGTTTTTCTTTTGCGCGTGTGTGGATGTTCAGTAGAAGAAATTAAATGTTTATGGTTTGCGCTCTATTATAAAATGTTCTGTGCCATTCTAGCACGTGGGTTGTAATCTCGAAGAAGTTCGCGATTCCATTCTTTTGTTTTAGCATATTACAAAGATTCTGTTATGGTTTATAAAATGGCGAGTGTTCTAAAAATAGAAAAAGATAGGCACACTGATGCCAAGAATTCAAAATTGGGCGGCAAAATAAGGAACCATTTCTTTTGGTAGGAGTAAGAGTGGGAGTAAGAAGTAGGAGTTAAGGACAGTAGTTTTGGGTAGGAGTTTTGAAAAGGGAAAGACACTAGTCAGTTGACCACTAGAGTCCAGAAGAGATAGGCTCGTTTACTACTAGCATCCTACAGTGAAGAGAATTTAGCTAGTCTGCTCCTGTATCCACACAAAATTTAAAGGTTGTAACTTGATGTAAAAACCTAAAGTTTTATACCAAAAATAAACATCATTAATTCAAGTTTGTGTTATCTTCTAATTATACCAAAACGAAGCAACACAACAATTCTCTTCGTGGAGATGAATTATTCACATATTTTACTAGCGCGTGAGGAGCTTTTCTTCTTCCGGTTTCTGAGCTCTCACTGACTGACGTGTTCAGTAATTCTTTTATATCTTTTTATTGCCCACTCATTGCCGATTTGAGTTTGGCGGGAGTGGTAGTCATTGGATGATTTCACATCGCATCTCTTCTTCGTAGCATGGCCGAATAGGCATAACTTACTGCTTGGATTATGTCTGCTATTTTGCTTCCAACCTGAAGTAAAAAATGGAGAGAGAGAGAGAGAGAGAGAGAGAGAGAGAGAGAGAGAGAGAGAGAGAGAGAGGGGGGGGGGTTCTGTCACTCTATTAGGAAGAGAAAAGGGTATATTTTAATACAGCTTAATTTTTGCCTATCTGCTCACGACTATGAACCAGTTGTTCCGGCCCACAAGTAAAAATAATGAAAGTAAAAAGGTCTTTCTTTTTATGTTTTTTTTAATTTTTTATATTGTTGTGCTATTTTCTTACAAGGATGAATTAAGCTTTTGATCGACTTCGTTTATCGGTTTCTATCTCTTCCCCGAATGCTGCCAGTCTCTTGTTTCTTGCCACCAACGGTTTGTCCGCATGGGTTCCTCAGTTGGTCTACCGTCTGATCTCTCATTCCCCGGGCAGTCCACCTGCTGATCTCTCGGTTTGCAAATTGACTTCTAATATACAGAGGTTACAGAACACCTCTCAAGGCTTAATTCCATCCATCAACATTCGGGGGCGGGCGCTTTTTTTTTTTTTTTTTTGTCTCACTCTAAACATAAGAAAACACCTCCACCACGGAATACGCCTCCGATAACGTCAGCACAATGCTTCCTCCGACCAGTCAAATCCTCAGTCTGAAGCTTAAATTCGCTCTCTTTTGTATGTTTTCACCCGGTGATACCAATGTATATTGTAGTGGATAGGAAATTAAGAATTTAAATCTACCTTCTTCTTCACTTTTACAAAAATTCACAGTGACGTGTGAAATCCTGGTTTTTCCCAAATAGAAAAAGGATTGACCATGTGCTTAAAGAAAAAGTCGAAACTGGATTTCGTAAGTAGGTGTTAAACTGATTTTCTGACCAATGGGAGCGAATTGCAAGACCCAGAAGATTTAGCGATCCAGTACGAAAATCTAAATTACAATAAAAGGCTCTGATCAGCGCCAGTCGGTTAGAGTCAGATGGGAGCAACGAGATGAAACAACTAAAATGTAACGGGAGAAACCTCAACTACGACACGGACATAGGTAGATAATTTTGATGATAATTCTGGATAAAACTTGTAAGCTGTAGGGAGTTCAGTTATGTATGACACAAGGCCGAACCAAATAAACATTAACACCCACACCCTACGGCTTCAAGATCGCTTCATTGAAAACATCACTTTAGATATTTTAATGTTCAATAAAATGAATTAATGTTTTCTACTAAGTGTCAAGATCAGTAGACACTTAGATTGGTCGGCAGGTGTATTAGCGAGCCGTCCAGCTCGACCCAGCAACGACCCAGCGACTACTAAAGTTCGACTAGCCAGCGATCTCCAACGTAGCAACTCTATTTCGACCCCAGACCGATCAACCAACCGCAGACCGATCAATCGTCGACTGCTAACGTGGTTTACCCGCCCGTTACAGGATTGACCCGTACTTAGCGCAGTGGACACCGCTCAATCAACGACAGTTTCACACCGACCAAAGAGATCATTGAAACTGTAACGACATAACAAAATAAAACTTGTCAAACTTTGACAACTTTGATACTCAATATCTTCTTTTTGTTATCCTTGTCTTTTCTGTGTCACTTCACCTTTTTCTTAAATGTCTGTAGAGTCGGTTACTATACTCCATACCGACCATGTAACGATCTACTATTTCATAAGAAGTGTTATCCAGTCAGACGGTACAACATTTCTTTAAACATTAACGTTGCTTAGTCTTGTCAAAACAAACGCAAATTTTATTCTTTAAGAAATAACAAAAACTTTTGTGTAAAGTATAAAAAATTTATTCTTATCAAATCCAAGTTCTTGTACCAGTCATAAAAAGTTCGTAGAAACTACAATGCATAAAAATAGGCACAAAATTATAAAACAAAACAACCACTGTGTGAAATTTTTTATAAGAAAAAACACATTTATTTACATTTAGTCAGTTAAGTGCCATACGTGATACACGCTTTGGGCGATCATGTCTCGAAAGAGACATGACTGCCTGGGCAGAAGATTTTCTATCCTGCTCTTTAAACTATAACTGAAGGGAGAAGCGACGGATTGTATTAATAAGCAGTAATTAGTGGGGGATCAGTTTTCTATTGTTATTAAGTAATAAACTGATCCCCCATTTTTTGTCCAGTAGAAGTTTTACTAATGTTTCCAACTATTATCTTCATTCAGTCAGTTAAGTGTCATACGTGATACACGCTTGAGCGATCATGTCTCGAAAGAGACATGACTGACTGGGCAGAAGATTTTCTATCCTGCTCTTTAAACTATAGCTGAAGGGAGAAGCGACGGATTGTATTAATAAGCAGTAATTAGAGGGGGATCAGTTTATTACTTAATAACAATAGAAAACTGATCCCCGACCTTTTGCCCATTAGAAGTTATACTTATGTTTCCAACTATAATCTTCATTCAGTCAGTTAAGTGCCATACGTGAAACACGCTTGGGCGATCATCTCTCGAAAGAGACATGATTGACTAGGCAGAAGATTATCCCGCAGTAGGTTGCCATTGCTTTCTGCAGTAGACTGGTTGCTAGCCAAGGCTATAGAACCCAATCTGTCCTGTTATTGAACCCATAACTGGAAAGAAGAGAGATTCAGGAGAATTTTCAATGAAACTTTAAATTTCTCTAGTCTCTGCGGCTGGCTGGTAACAGTAGCCTTCTTTGGTATTCTCTTCTTGATGCCAATGCCTTCTTTAATGTTGACCTTTCATGTTGACCTTCTTCCCTTGCCGTCAAAAAGTCTTCTCTCCGTATCTACTGACCGGAGTTCGATCGCATGTGATGTCAGCACTTCTCATCCCAGACCCCTAGTTCCTGTTGGGATGAGAAGCCAAATTTTTGACCATTTTCATTCAATGTCTCACCCTGGACGAAAAGTGACGACAAAACTTATTTGTGAACGCTTTGTCTGGCCAAACATAATTGCCGATATCAAGCGCTGGACTCAGTGCTGCTTCATTTGCCAGCGTTCTAAAATACATCGTCATACTAAATCTCCACCAGGGAATTTCACTACACCTGACGGTCGTTTTTCTCATCTTCATGTCGATTTAGTGGGTCTGTTATCCGAAGTACACGGATACCAGTACATTCTCACTATCACTGATAGATTTACGCAGTGGCCTGTTGCCATCCCACTTCAATCAACAACTGCCTAGTCTATCGCTAAGGCGATATTGAAAGAATGGATTTCTGTCTATGGATGCCCATCAGTGATAACGACAGACCGCGGTCCTCAATTTCAATCTACGTAATTTAAGGAATTTCTGAGTCTTCTTGGAGCAAAGCACATTTCAACCACGGCATATCACCCATGTGTTAACGGCCCCGTTGAACGCTTCCACCGGCAATTAAAGGCTGTGCTAACTAGCTCCAACTGCGACAACAACCAATCCTGGATGGAGAACTTACTATTAGTTATGTTATCACTTTGTTCTTTATTTAAGGAGGATCAACATTGTTCATCCGCGGATTTTGTGTTTGGCAAACCGCTAGTGTTGCCAGGACAATTTCTGATCGCGAATTCAACTCTAGAGCCTTCATCAACATTTGTTCAGTACCTTCAGAACAAGATGTCAATCTTGTCATTTACGGCTACTTTCAGACAAAGGACATCTATATTCCTTCTTCTCTAAATACTTGTGATTTTGTTTTCGTTAGACAAGGTATCATCAAGAAGCAACTGACACCCAGCTATTCAGATCCATTTTGAGTTCTCTCTCAACATACCAAATTTTTTACCATCTAGCTCAATAGCGGTCAATCGAATATCTCGATCGATCGTCTGAAACCAGCGCACATTGAGCGGAATGCTACTTCAACTTAATCATCATCATCATCATCATCATCATCATCATCATCATCAACACCACCTAGTAGCACTCAGCACACTTCTTCAACACCAGATCACCAAGTTACAAAAAAAGAAAGGAGGGTTCACTGCCCTTCCAGATTCAAGCAGTAGTTGGTTAATTTTTAGCCAATCACATATTTTTTTTTTTAATGTAAAATCAGTTTTTCCCGCGCTTCGTTCTGGAGCCACTTTTACTCTTTAAATACGGCTACTTTTTGCAAGTTTGTCAGTAGACACCAGGCTGCGAAAGGAATCCACGTAAGTCTACTCAAACATTTTTTAACGTACACACAGACACAGAACTTTGTAATCACAATTTTCTCTCTAAACATTTTGCCAAGAACTTCTTTGGAACTTTTAACTAAAACCTTGTGTTATATACAATCATATTTAAAGTAATTTTAATTCTTCATATTATTCCTTCTTACATGAAAGCATTTCTAACACTTAAAAACATTTTTTCAAAGGAAAGAACTTTCCTCGCTCAGTCAAAGAAGAACAACTTTTTCGTCTTACTATGTATGTACTAATATTGCATGCTTTGTTTTGTTCATTGTTGTATTTGATTGAATATACATATATATTTTTTGGGTACAAATTGGAGTTGTTGTCTTTAGTATCTTGAATCGTATGTTGGATGAATCGTAATATAAATAGGTAAAGGACCTAAAAATCCTCTACAATATTTTTAGAGGTGATGAAATTTTAATCTCCTTGTCTTTATTTATTTATTTTGCTATTTCTACAATAGATATCAACAATACACTGATGAAAACCAAATGTCTGTTCTAATAGTCGACTATATTTGCATAATAAATTTTACAAATAATTTGTATTCAAATTCATAATAAAATTGCATCATTTCATTATTTTGACATTCGATTTAATGTTTTCAACATATTTTATAAGGTTTGAAAAACTCTTATTTATGTAATACACGTGAAGAGAGTGTCTGATAGGGTATAATGACAAGGAAACACGTGTATATTTTAACGACACAAGATAAGGAATTTATTTACAAATTTACAGTTTTAATTGTCAGTAGCTTGTTTCAAGACAAGTAATTATTCATAAAAAGTTTGTAGATTCGATAAATAATCAAAAGTGAAAATGTTCATATGAAATTATCAGACACTAGGTAAATTTCCAAAATTCGTTTTTCACACAAAAGTATTACAGTTGAATTCAATATAAACAAAGGTTTCCAAAATGATTAAAACAAATTGAGAGAGTTCCTTTTTTTCACAAATTTATTACAGTTGAATTCAATATAAAAGATGTATTTTTAGGTACTTAGGTTTAACCGTTGAATAGTCCTTGAAATTCTGAGTTGTCATTAGAGGCTGATAATGTATCAGCGTGTAATTTGACACCGGCGTTATTCAGATGCGTGATTTCTGCTCTCTCTCTCTCTCTCTCTCTCTCTCTCTCTCTCTCTCTCTCTCTCTCTCTCTCACCCCGATTGTCACTGACCTACCGAGCGCGTTAATAAATAGGTCAATCCAGTCACGTGATCGGATCAAACACAAACTTCTTCATGGGCGGGAAGAGACATGACAAGGGTCATTGAAAGTTTAATTTGTTATTTTTTTGTAAATCACTCTCTTTTCATTCGTTAAAAAATTAATTCACAATTTTCTTGATCTTTTCTCAGCACAGAGGCAATCTTTATTTTTTATTGGTCAAAACAGATTTTCACACTTTGCGAGTTTGTAAACCGTGAAAAAAAGAAAGTTATTTTTATTTTGTATTCACCACACACTAATCAGTTTATTTTACTGTTTTAGATAAATTATAAAACAAGTAGCGAAGTATTTTTTTTTAGTTATATGCATTTTATTTAAACTGCGACCAATTGAAAAAGTCACCAAACTCCAAAATAGGTTTTTAACCTGTCAGTCCAGAAACACTTTCCTTCACATATATCGAGGTCTTCTGTTAGTATGAGTAGCAACAGGGCCAATGCAAGGATCTTGAGGCACCGTCGATTCTAAGATACAACATCCTCCACTCTACAGCATCTCGTTTTTTTTTTCAGAATATAATATTCATAAAAAGTACACATTTTATTGTAATTTATGTACAATAATGTGCCATGCAATATAGGTGAAAATTTAACGAGAAAAATTGAAAATAAATACAATGTATCTAAAAACAAATTAGAGAGATGTCGTATATTTATAGTGGGTTATCCGTTATAGTGAAGTGTATTTGTGTGTTGACACAGATTAACCGAATTTGGCCTTGTTAGTAGATAGCCCACTATAAGAGGGGTATAAAACAAGAAAATCAAATTGTGTATAGAAACAACACACACACACACACACACTTATATATATATATATATATATATATATATATATATATATATATATATATAATTTGTAAAACGTACCAACAAAACAGTAGCACTAATCACGACCGAAATCAGAAAAACCTACTGCTAACAAATCGGTAAAGTAAGTCGTCAAACCCAAAAGGTACTACCAAATGGGTAAAGGGGAATAAAAAAAAAAGAAAAAAAAAAGAAACAAACAAAGCATAAGCTGTGTTCGAAAGAAAATAGACCCAAGTCCTGACGACCCGGCGAGTGAAACCGCGGTCGACTTTTGGCTCACTTTTAGATTTAGTTCGTATTTATATCACTTAAGGATTTTTTTTTTTTTTTTTTTACAAATAAAAATAATGTGTTTTTTTGGGACAAAGGTCGTTAAAAATGTTCATAGCAGTAATTGCCGAAAAGAGTTTGTGCGTATGTATGTGTGAGCGTTTGTTTGTTATGAGTGTCTTTGAAGTCTCCGCTCGGTCCTTCGGGTACCGGTCAGTTATTAAGTGGCTCAGTGAAGATGAGAGAGAAAGGAGAGACAACCATAATTCAATCGCTTGACGTTTGTCAAGGGACGTGTTAATTATGCTCGTATTTTCTCTAATGTCGATTGTTTTCTGGTGTCGTCCTTTTATTTCGTTTTCGGGGCTCCGAACAAGTCATTTGGGAATTCACACCCGGATTTAATTCTGGGCTTCCCATTGGACGATGAATAAAATTCACGTCAGCTTGCGAAAAGAGTCCGTAAAAAGAAATCTGATATTTATTTATTTTTGGTTTTCCACTGGAACAGTTTTGGTCATTTGCTATCTGGACCTCTGAGGGCAAGCATCCGGTCCCTTACTTGCTTGGTATCACTACATATTCCAATTTCATCAATGTAAATATGACAAAAAATTCTGTCCGTCCGTTTGTCTGAAACTTCTAACTCGGCCACATTTGTTCTCCATCAAAAATATATTTTTTTAGAATCAGAGTGATCCCTGGATTGAAAATCAGCCCTTCATCTGGTGATTGAACATCCAGCATTGAGATTTGTATCCGGATAAAGAGCGAACAGTTAAAAATTCAAATTTTTAAATCACCGAAAAAATAACAAATAGTGATTTTAAATTTTTTTAATTTACTCAACTGAGTTTAAAGTAACAAAAAACTTTGTGAATTTAATTTTTTTTTTAATTCAGTTTAAGATATCTTCTAAACTTTGTAAACTGAGGAAATTTAATTTTATTTCTTCAAAATGCCAAGGAATCGAAATTAAAGTGAGAAGATTTGTGACGTGATGATTTGAAGACCTGCGGACTTTGTGATTTGAAGAACTAAGTCAGTTAAACGCCGTACGTGATACTCGTTGGGCGATCATGTAAAGAGACATGACTGACTGGGCAGAAGATTATCCCGCAGTAGGCTGCCATTGCTTTCTGCGGTAGACTGGTTGCCATCCAAGGCTATAGAACCCAATCTGTCCTATTATTTAACCCATAACTGAAGAGAAGAGACGGATTAAATGATTATTTAATACCTTCCCAAGGACATTTGTGCGTAAGTGAATGCAAGGAATGCAACTGGAATTCGAACTCAGCACCCCGATTTGTCGTTCCGAATCGATATCTACTGCACCACAACGCACATACTCAATTGAAATTCCACGAAGTTTCTGATTTGAAGAAGCAGTTTTTCGACCCGAATTGGAATTTTGTTTGACTTAAATCCGTCTTCTGGCGGGACTTGAACTTATAGCCCGATTCAGATTTAATGAGAGATTTTGAAGTTCCTTGCAGTGAATTGGGGAATTCAAAGTTATTTCTTCAAAATCATCATTGCTGCTTTCTAAGCTAGACCAGAGATCCCTTTTAGTTTGTGGGTGAAAGCTCAATTCGCTCTCTGTAGTAGCTAGCTTCAAAATCAGCAGTGAATCTGGTATTTTAAGCAACCGGAGCAGAAAGCGGTTCCGTGGTGTAGTGGTTATCACGTCTGCTTAACACGCAGAAGGTCGCGAGTTCGAAACTCGCCGGAACCTATGTTTTTTTTCTTTAGTTGTGCATTATAGTGTATTAGATATTAAAGAAAAATCAGAGAGTCGAGTTCGAATTCCAGTTAAATTCGTTGCATTCACTTACGCGCAAATACCCTTGGAGATAAATATTAATTCGTCGGAAGGTGACAACTACTTTAATTTATTGGTACGTCCTTCTTCCTTCAGCTATGGGCTATAGCAGGATAGTTTGGGTTCTATAGCTTTGGTTGGCAACCAATCTACCACAGAAAAAGTAATGGCAAGCTACCGTGGGAAAATCCTCTGCCCAGTCATTCATATCTCTTTCGAGACATGATCGCCCAAGAAGCGTGTATGACACTTTGATTGAAAATAAATCATCAATGCTTTGCGGTAATTTTTAGCTTGAGATTTTTCTCAGTAAGAATCTGAAGAATTTTAACATGTTTAAACATAATGGATAAAAGAAATAGTGGATTTCATACAGCATTTTTTAGACTTTGCATGAGCAAAATGCAAATTCACGGATTTGGACAAAATAAAAAGAAGACCCCCCCCCCCACAAGAATAACATTAAAATCCGCGAAACATTTTTGTCCTGTCAGTTGTGCTTAGTTTATAACGTATATAAATAATTTAAATGTAAATAGAAAAGCGAATAAGATAGCGAGGGTCATAAAGCATTTCCCGGGGACCCCAGTCGGGCTTTCCCCGTAGTACTCAGTAGCACGCACCGGCCCAGAGTAGCGAGATTTTATACATCTTCACTTGACTAAGCTTGTTGCAGCGAATACAGCAACTGATATTTCTCAGCAGATTACACATCTGCGTACAGACCAAGCTCAACGTTGTTTATCTTCAGTGATCAAACGAGAACCGGTGTTTCGACGTGATATAGTCGTAACTATATAAATTCTATTTTTCGGAAATGCTTTCGTTAAACATTATTCGGTTTTTCTGCCTTTTAGTTTTCACCTTATCAGTTGGAATTTTTAATGCGTTAGTTTGAAGCTCATGTAGTAAAATAGGAGGTAAAATGTAGTAGTAAGAATTTTTCAAAATTGAATTCAAAGTAATTGTCCAAACATGAAACAATAAAAAAGTTAATTTTGCAATAACTAAAATTTTTGTGCAAAATATAAGATTTTTTTAAGGAATGGGAGAAGACGGAACGTCAACTCTCTTATACCGATTATAAAAAAAGCACAAAGACTTAAAACTACCTCGTGAAATTTGAAAGGTACGAACATAAACTGATACTAAGCATTACAGCAAAGTAAAAATTCTTAAAAAAAAAAAAAAAATGGCTCACCCAAATGTTTCTTTTCGTGCTACTTATAAGGATAAGACAAGAAGGTAACATAACATCATGGAAATAATTGGCTCTAAAAATAATCACAACACAATGTTTTTTTAAATCATGAAAGAAAAAAAAATCGTTGCCAAGAAGGTGATACGAAAATTGTTGAAATTCAGAAGAAATTGCGAAAAAAAATTAAGAAGAAAAAATGAGATGCACCCACCTTAATATATAAACAAAAAAACCTACTTTTATTGTCTTCTATATTTTCAGGGAGATTTTAACATTATTTTTCAATACACTATTACACTATTTACATTACTCGGACTATTGTCTTCATCTTAGTTACCATTTGAACGATGTTTCAGCCGTTGTACGCTCCGGCTTTCTTCAGGTACTAGGAATTTCGAACCGAACCCTTTAAGTACTATCACTGGGATATATCATTCTCATTCCTTGTGCGAAGCCTTTTTTGCTAGTCATGAGTTAATCACCCTCTAACCCAACTCTCTAAGTTACTTGTTCACTACTGTTGTAGCCTGGTATTGAACTCACCACTCTTTTCACAACTCAAGTCACTGGGCTATGTGTCCTTAAGGACAAGAACAACTGAATTTCTGAGACTTATAAACCTAATTAAAAAAAATTATTATGTTCATTAAACATTTTTACCAGTATTTTTTACTAGTATTTTTTTATGTTCATGATTTTCTTTAGTATTTTTTTACCAGAGTTCATGTTGCAATTTTTGATGTTAATGGCTTTCTCTAGTTTTTTTTAACCAGAGCTCATATTGCAATGTTTGACATTAATGATTTTCTCTGGCACTCCGTATTACTGGTTCCCATATTGTATTCATCTCTATGCTTGGTCGGCTTAAGAGACTTTTATAGTCTAGCATATGTGCTGATTCCTTCAGTTTAAGCAGTTTCCAGTGGCATTCTATATTTATTATTTCAACTTCATCCCATAAGGGGCGGTGATCCGCTTTCTCCCTATGTATGTGGTCAACTACGCCTGATTTTTCTATCTCCTCTTGTGTTACGGCCTTGCGATGTTCTTGTAGCCTTACCTTAAGGGGTCGGACTGTTTCTCCTTGATATTTCTTTCCACAGGTACATGGAATGGCATACACACAGTCCTTAGTCATGTTCTTCTCTGTTGAGGATCTTACCCTCGAGAGGTACCTGCGAAGTGTAGAACCACTTCTGAAGATCGTCCTGATGTGATTATCTTTGACTAGCAGTATAGCCCGGCGTTGCTCGGGTGTAATGAATCCTGGTCCTGGAGCTCAGACTATTTGGACGTTGGCACGAAAGACTAAAAAGCAATAGTTGTTTCCAGTTAAAGCCAAATCGTAGACCAAAAGAAAAATGAATGGATGTAAGTCAAATTTTGATTTCCTGGTATCGATATCAAATCAGTTTTTTTCGTCGTAAACTGAATTTTGAAGGCTAAATAAGTCCTCTGAGTAAATGGTATCATGGCTGAGACTAAGAACTACAATTATACCTACTTGGAGCCAAACCCGAAGCAAAAACTAAAATAAAAGGGTTGAAAAACTGATTCTGATCAGACCCGATATATATAATCGATTTTCTGCACTATTGTAAAAACTGCAACCTTGAAACTTCTGAATATCGTTTCTTATGTCTTTGTCTATGAGTGTATCAAATTTGATTAAAATCGGACCACTCCTTTTATAACCCGAATTTTTCGATTATCGATATTTATCGGGTGTACCTCGACACAAAACCTAGCTAAGAACACTCGCAGACGCTTATAGTACAACTGTGTAAATTTTCAAGAAAATCGGTTCAGCCGTTTCGGAGTTTATAGGTAACGGACACACACACACACACACACACACACACACACACACACACACACACACACACACACACACACGTTCTATTTATAAATAAGTTTAGATAAGTTCCACGAAGTGGGCGGAGTTTCGAACATGTGAAGGTGACTTTCAGTAGGTTAGTTATATCTACAAGGAAGCGACTCACCGAACCTAGGCTGCTAACAATCGGCCTCAGTGGAATATTATCTTTATAAATCTAAGGTAGACCATACATGTGAGGTAGCTTGTTGTAACGTTGAGACAACTGTCTGTATGTCCTAGGCTGGAAGTGATCCTTGTTCTAGATTAATATCTGCGATAGCTGTCGTTCCGTTTTCAATGTGGGGTCTTTCTTTATCTTGCTATAGCTACCACTTCTAACGAGGTGTTCCAGTTTCTTGGTGTATTCAGTTTTGTCCATCACTACAGTTGCATTGCCTTTGTCAGCTGGTAGTATGATGATGTTCTCATTTCTCTGTAGGGTCCTGATTGCCAGCCACTCCTCTTTCGTAATATTTGGTTTGGGTGGCTTGGCTTTCTTCAGTGTCTGTCTCACTTTCCATCATAGCTCATCTACCTGGGCCTGAGGGATGTTCAGCGCTATTTCGTCGATCTTTCAATGTTGTTCGGTTTTCTTTCTGCTTGGACCACACATGGTTCACTGAAGATGTTTAACGATCTTTTTGTTTGGTTTCCACTTCCTTTTTTCGCGAGAGTCCCCGGAAAGTTCTACGTTAAAATGAAATGGTTTTCGTCGGTGCAGTTTTTAATAATGCCGAAACCTTTCTGCCCTTTGTTCTACTGGGACTTTCCCACGAGGAAGCCTAAAAACTTTTCAGTAATCAGCCGGCTGTATACTTGTGTGCTGTTTCACTTCCTTCAGCCACAGCCAGCAGGCTTCTTCCTTTCTCTATCTATTCTGCCGGACCCCGTAGGCTTCGTCTGTTCTGCCGTTTAACTATCTGTTACCACTGACCCGTGTCCTCAAATATTCTCCGGGTGGCTCAACGGATCCGTCCACCATGGCAGTTATTTCTGGCGGTCTTTTTTAGAGCTAATTCTAAATACTAAAACTTTTACACAAAATTTTTTTTTTATACCAAATTAAGTGTATTAGACAAGACAAATTCAGATTATTTAACATTTGATAACTCTCACTTTTTAATTAATTATTATTAATTTTTTGACACTCCTAAATAATATAATTATCTTTATAAAACTCATGGTGCCTATTGAAGATAATGGTGAGCAGAGAAAATAAATAACCTATTAAACTAAACTGGTTGGATTGATGACAGAACAAATACCATAGACAAAGATGGATGGTAAAGTGACAAGAGTCATTAAGAAGTGCAACAAAAGAAGAGACGTCGTGGAGAGCTATGGTCGCTTACATCTTGAAAGGACATGGTCTATAAAAGAAAAACAAATATAAAATGTCTAGGTCAAATATACTAATGCTTAAACTTTTTCTTAGCATTTTTACATCAAGGCGCACTTGTAAAATAACCAAAACTCTAGGGCTCACTTTAAATATTTATTAGGTAAAATTAGTCATGAAATTTGAAAATATGAAATTTTAGCTTAGCATCCCCAAAGAGGATTAGCAGTATATTTTTCAATTAAAAGAATTTATGAAAAATCTGCGTTTTTGAGAGAGAGAGAGAGAGAGAGATAGAGATGGGGGCCGTTTTAGATCACTTGAAGAAGACAAAAGGGAAATGATTATCGGCTCTTTCTTGAATATTAACGAATTTAAGACCCAGTTTAAGCTATCAAATATTGGTTGGCCGACTGTTTAGCGATATATTAACACTTCTATAGGTTATTTAATGCCGAAATCTAAGTATTTCGAACTACGGATAAAATGTATTGTTAGACATTTTGCTGCTTTTGCTTGGGGATTCACGATTTGCCCATAGGTGCTACCACCCTGGGTCAGGGTGAATCTGGGAACAAGAGCGATTAAAATGTGGTTCCATGCTCCTCAAAACCGCCAATCTCCCGATCAGAGGCCTTACTACCGGATGTAGTTTATCATCATACCTAATGACAAAGACTTGATTGAGACATAGAAGCCATCTAGTATTTTTTAAAACTCTGAGGCAAAAAGTATTATTTTATTAAAATTATCTTATTATAATTATTTTTGACACTATAATTAATTTTTATTTATTTTTATAGACACGACACAGTAACAGTATAATTAGTTTTTTAATTATGTGTTTTTTATGGAAACGGCAACAGCAGGGGCGGTCAGTGAATATTCGTTGACGATCAAAGTTTTTCTCATTAGAAACGTTTACTGTTGACTAACTACTTATTTAAACTATATATTTTTTCTGTAGTCCAACTACCCAAACGAAAGGCTATTTTTTACTTCTTTTTGACTCTTGAATCCATGTACATATGTTTGTAAATGTGAAATAGCAGTGATTAGTGATGGATGGGAAACAAATGTGACTGACAAACTCATGTTCAATCTCTTTACATTGTACTAACGTCAAAGATGAAAATGCTTAAATTGTGATGAACACGAAATTAAAAGTAACTCTCTTATCTTTACTTTTTACAAAATTCACAATTCTATGTGAAATCCAAATTTTGACAAATAGGAAAAGGATTGACCCTGTACTGAAAAAAAAAAGATGAAGCCAGATTTCGTGCTCCGATGTTAAATTAATTTTCTAACCAACGAAAGGAAGGAATTTACAAAACTGAAAGAAAAGTTAACAAGCCTATGTTAAAATTGTCTTTGGCTATAAAAACAGAAAGAAAGTCGAAGCAGTCAGCCAGATGGGAGCAGAGAGACGACACGCTAAAATGTGACAAAAGAAACTTCAAGCATGACCCGGACGTCAGGTCTCATCACATATTCGTTCTCCTTCTTTCTCGCGTGCTATTTTCCTTTACCTCTTCTTCTCTATCCTCAACATTCTCGCAGTCAACAAAGAAGACAACAACAACAATGATACTTCAACTGACTTCTAAAATTAACGTCCGATAAGTACACTTTCCTTTGTTGCTTCACTTTCCTTTTCACTTTCTCGCTGGCCATCAAAAAGGAAAGGGATACAAACGTTTTATTAGTAACCTTTCTACATACACACATTCTGCTACTTACGACTACAAGCTCTGGATTCACTTATCTTCTTACTACTATTTCTTTTGGAACATTTAACTACGTACTACATTTTCTCTTTGAACATTTAACTTCTACAATAGTTGTTATTCTGTTAATAAAATTCTACTTTAAACATACAAACGAAACAATTTTATTCTTCAACATTTCAATCTTCTGATAAATTATGTTGATGATTCTAATTAATAACCTTAAGTTGTGGGGTGTGTCGGCTATGTTTATGTAGTGGCCTTGTACCAGACATGGCTGACCGTCTTTACTACAAAATCTCTTAAAAAGCATCCAACACAATAAAAAAATAAACCCCTCCCTACCAATAAAATAATAAAAATGTTTGTAAATAAAAAATAAAATAAAACCCGCTCTCTACATGCATACTCATGTTTTCTTTATTTTTATTGTTTTTTAGAATTTGGAATCTGATTTTTATGAAAAATTCTTCAACGACAGAATTTCCTACAGATTTACCTGTACTTTATTTTTCATTACATAGGTCAAATTTGAAAATGTGCTTACATCATTGATAACTGTATTACGAATTGGGGTAAAAAGGACAATATTGGTGATACTCAGTTATTAATGTTGTAAGCACAGTTTTAAAATTGACATTTGTCAATAAAAAGTAAGTACAGATAACTCTTCAAGTATTCAAGGGCCGATCGGACACCGTCGAATTGTATTTATATGAACAGGACCTTTCTTTTAAAAATAAAATATGTAATAAAAAATAAAATTTTTCGATTCCGATGTTGTGTCTTGAGAAAAGTCAAATGAATATTATTATTAGTTCACAAAAATATCTCCCAAAAAATAATTTAATAATTTTTACGACTGGACCAATAAATTTTTAAGTAGTTGTCACCTTTCGACTTGGAAAGTTACGCATTCGAAATAAAACTAAAAAAATTGTCAAAAAATGCAATAATTTATATAATTATATTCCAACGTTTGTTTTTTGTTTTTGCGTAAGAACCGAAATACATTTCAACATTTGTGACGACATATTTTACGAGTTTTAAACCTTATATCTCGTTTCCAATTTCTAAAGAAAGTATCAGAATATGAGTCTGCTTCAAAAACTATTCTAATGTGCTATGTAAGGGAGGTAAATCAGTGTTTGAAATGCAGGATACGTTTGAATTTTGAATTGAATAATAATTTATTTCCGATCCACGATGCTTATTTGAGCGGTCGTAAAATGTTAACGTCGTATCAACCTTAGTGCTATGAGAAAATCAGTAATGAAGATGCTAAAACTTAAAATAAACTTAAACCGTGGTATATCAAAGGGAGATCATCCATAGTTTTGTTTTGTTGACGACGTAAGCGACCAGGTGGACATTTGAAACGAAAGAAAGGCCAAAAGAAAAAATAAACCGCAAAGGCAGGGGTCGACATCTAGCCAAAGTTTTTTTTTTTTTAACAGGTTGTCATCTTTCTTTTATATTGACAGTTGGCAATCTGACGGACCCATACATTCCGTGTCCCATGTAGACCATGCAGGACACGGTAAACTTATTTATAAACCGGGTAAAGCGTTGAAGAAGGCTATTTATTTCTCTACATATCCCGTAAAAGAACGGCAATACAAAAAAATCATTTCTCATTTCATTTCTTTCGTCTGCTAAAAAGGGGGGAAAAGGAAAACGGAGAACGTCTTCTTTTACTTCGTTGTCATTACTTTTTAAAAACAAAACTCATTCCCTACTCCATTTAAGTATTGGAGTTTTTCTTTTTTGTTTCTTGTGGAATACAAGAGAGTAATTTTTTCGCTTTAGAGTTCACTTGAAGAAAAAAAAAACGGCTTCCGTTTTTGTTATTTTTTAAAGTTTACTGTTTCACTCTCATGTGACTTGTTAAAGAAAGAGAAATAAACGAAGACTTGGCCAGAAATATCACCTAAAATCTTGATCTATCTTCTTTAAAAAGAACTATATACTTAATTACACTTACTGAAATTACCTGCTGGATACTTCTCTAAAACGCATATACATTTTTTACGTAAGTATAAAAATTGTCAATTTCCTTTTTATTTTAAATATAATAATTATTGTTGGTATGTAACTGTTTTCTAATTTTAAGTAGTGGTCAAGAAGTGAGTGATCTTTTATTTTAATATAATTAAATTTTTAAATTAAATAAAGTCTTCAACGACCTTTAAATTTGTTCATTAAGTGCATTTTATATTTGTAATAATGTCATAAAATTGCAATCACGTCGGAGAAATTCTGATTTTTAGTGATATGACATAAAAAGTTTTATAAAAACATTGATAATAATACTAAACTGTTTAATAGTCTGATTCAGGATTTTAAAAATATTGTCGTGTGATCAATTTATCCAGTTTCTCTCACCAAAAAAATAATGTCTCTTTCCAACACAATTTCCATAACCGATCACATCTCTCTCAACACTTAGTTTTTTCCACACACAGTATGCACATGTCTCCCTACAACACAATATCTCTAACTAATTTCAATTTGTGTGTGATCAATTTATAATAAATTTTAAGATAAAAAACTGGTCCTCCCCCAAATTTTTGCAAAAATTATTTTGTGTTCTCATAAATGCTTTTTAATTTTTATTATTCATTTATTTTTGCAAACGATTTTTTCGTTTTTACATTTTTAACTTAAAAATGTAAAAAAACGAAAAAATTAAAAAGTTAAAAATTTTAACTTTTTATTTTTTAATTTGAATAAAAAAGAAAATACATCTGGAATATTTTCCTTCAAAAACAAAACGAACTCACCAGAAAGAGACTTGCTTATTTTTGTCTTTCAATCAAACAAAAAAGTAAAAAACACTTGATAAAATTTTAAAAAAAAGTTTATTAAATTTTCAATTCATGCTTTATTAAAAATTGGTGAAAAAAATAAAACGCATTTCTAGTCTACTTATTTAATTTATTGCTAAAATAATAAATGAAATCAAATCATTTTGATTTTGAATTTGAAATCTGTTATTAAAATTTTTAAAAGAAATTAGTCCTCTTCACCAAAATGTTTGTTTGCTTTGTGATGTGAAAAAGGTGTGGTTATATCGCAACTTAACATCCTTGTTTTTAAAAATAATTTATATATATAAAAAAATGTTAACCTTTTTTTTTTGCACTTCCCGTTTGTTTATATTTTCTTAAAACAAAACAAACAATTACACTATGTTTGAAATACCTTATTTTTCTTGCGTAAGTCTTTAAAAATCGGAGTTCAAATTTTAAAAAATGTTGCTTAGAAAATTAAATTTAATAATCGTCAAACATGATTCTTGTTCGATGGAACCACTGACCGACAACAACGTGGTCATGCGATTAAAAATCCAATAAAGAAAAAAAAATGTCTCCATATATTTCTGTTGTCTGCATTGCGACTGAATTTGGCTTAACTTTTAGCATTTTCTGGTGAAAAAAAAACTTTATAGTTACCTCTTTTTACAACCTAATCCAATTTTTTACTTTTGAAAAGTAAAAATCACGTTTTACGCCACATTAGAAACGTTTTTTTTTATTTCTCCTCAAACAACGCAACTGTATTTAGCACGAGAATCTTTCTTGTGTATTGAAATTAATTAAAAGTTAGCTTAATTGGGTCCCAAAAATCTAAGTATCGTGTGACTGTGAACTAGCAGATAAGTTAGGGTACTAGAAAGAGACTAAAACTTTAGTCACAAAGAGTCTTAATGTCGAGAGAAAGAGTCTTCTTATCTTAACTCTAAATGTCTGTTTATGATTTTGTTTTATTTTAAATTTATTTCTAAAAGGCAGTCTTTTTTTAGATTGTCTGAGTAAGTTACTTAGTGATATGTTGACGATCTTCTTTTTTAGTTATTAGTTCGATGGATTGTATTGGACTACGTGGTACCGATATCCAGGCTACAACCCCTATGCAGGGAGAGGTGGATTCATGTCTTTTATGGCTTTAAAGTTTAGAGCGAAGTACCTAACCACTGCAATAGGAATGTGAAATGAAATCGATTTGTCAACTGTATTTTATTTTCTATGTTGGTTGCCATTTCTGACAACCCAGCAACTCTTCTTTTTTTTTTTACTTTTTTTTTTCTTTTTTTTTCTAATAATGCTGTGTACACTGTAAACTGTAATTATTTACATATCCAGAAGCAAACAAATGATAGACTTAGCTTCCCAAGGACGTCAATTTCAATTAACTGGTTTCACTGCTGGATAGTTTCAAATCAAAATCAACAAGAACAATTTCTGATCTGGAGTATTACTTTGTGAAATATGTTTAGCAAATTCTCATTATCGCTACGCTCGTTAGAAATGATTGTTTTTTGGCCATTTATTTTACTTGTTGAAGTCTTAGATTAAGAAAATGACTGCGTGGTCAGGAATTAAATGCAAATATTACTGGTAGGTTAATAGAGAATTAAATCAGATATTTAACTTAAATCATTTAGCAATAAACTAGTTTATATTGCTTAAATCACTGATTTAATTCTCTATTAATTTACCAGTAATAATAATTTGCATTAATTCCTGACCACTCACAATCATTTTCTTGTTGATTTCCAACAAATGGTTTATTGTAATGTAAAACCATTTGTTGGACATTTTGTTTACATACACAATCACCCTATTCTGTCAGTTATGCTTGTATTTATTTCATAACCACTAACGATGCCTTTATTTTTATTTATTTTTTATTTGCAGTACACTACACTGACATTATAGTCACAGTCCTATTCTGTGAGTAATACTAGTAAAGAGAACCTAAAGTTAATATTTAGGAGGAGGTCCATTTTAACCAGGAGACCCCAAACAAAACTTAAGAAGGAAAAAAATTAACAATCTCAAAAATAAATGAATTTTACATTTATTTACTTCCTTTACAAAAGATAAGAATGAAAATGTTTTATCATTGGAATAGGCCTTCTTGAAATGAGAGCAAGATAATAAAATTAATTACGATTGTAACAGTGTAGGTTACCAGAGTAGTGTTGAACAATTTATTTCAAGAGTTATTTGTAGCAGTGTTAACTAGTTAGACTAGTGGAGAGGAGAGAGATGTATTGATGTAATATTATCGTAAAAGATATTGTTGGATATTTATTTATGTGATAAACTGTAGTGGAGATATTGCATTGGAGAGAGACATTTATGTAATAGTTTGTGGTTGTGATATTGTGTTGTAATTTTTACAACTGCTCAAATAAATTCTGCATTTATAACTGTTTAATTATGTGTTGAGTTTTCCTCTCAATATTTCATATTGCTCTGGATAAAATCCATTGAGCTCTCTATTTTTATCTAATTAATATTTTATATTAATTCAATAAAATTTTGGATTCTTCTCTTTGTTTTTGCAAGCTTGCCATTCTTTCATACATATATATATATATATATATATATATATATATATATATATACTTGTGATATTGTGTTGTAGAAAAATATGTAATAGGTTATATTGGTGCAATAGGTTGTAGCGGAGATATTATTGTATTGAAGAGATATATAGTGTGTGATGGGTAACTTATCACCATTTTACATTTTCTATTTCACTCATGTGCATTGTTTAATTTCAATTTTTTCCAATTGCACAGTATAGTAGAGTCATTTGGGCACTGTCTGTGAGAAAAACGGTCCCCTATGACATAATTCACTTCACCTGAAGGTGTGCTGTACTTCTTGGCATTGATACCAGAAGCTCCAATACAAACATTTCAGAGTCTTTAGGTGTCAGTCTGAGGGCAGTGCAGAAGATTCAGAGAGAGTTGGATGAGTCTAATGGTGATTATGAAGGTGTTTGGAGTGATTACTACTAATGGCAATGTTATGCCTCCATTCATCTTCCCACATGGTGATTTACATCATGCCTTAAGTGGGTAATGCTACCCTGGGTTAGGAGGGTGGCTGCTGGAAGACCCTCTGTCTGACAACAGGACTCTGCACCATGCTACACAAGCAAGAGGACCCAGTCATGGCTGTCAGACAATGTTTTTGGCCACATCATCCCTTACATCTGCTCACCTAACTCCCCAGGTTGGAAGCCCCTTGATTATGTATAGAGTGCAATTGAGCAAGAGACCAACAAGACTCCTTGTAACATCAAAGAGGAACTGAAGGCAAGGATTAGGACAGCAATCACCATATTATTAAACAAGGAGATTCCAAAG
This sequence comes from Ascarosepion bandense, assembly GCA_037127315.1. NCBI lineage: Eukaryota > Metazoa > Mollusca > Cephalopoda > Sepiida > Sepiidae > Ascarosepion > Ascarosepion bandense. The sequence continues at coordinate 1,184,981 of JBBBDQ010000924.1, read as the reverse complement.
TTGTCTGGAGGCCACGGTTGAAGCCAATGGCGGTTTTATTGCATAAATTTACTCTTTAGTATTTCAAGATATTTTTGTGCCATTTTGGTAAATATATCTGTTAAAATGAGATGTCAGTCTTATTTTTATTTTTGCATAATTTAGACAACAATTTATCCATTTCATCTTGTGTGTATATATATATATATATATATATATATATATATATATATATGTGTGCGTGTATGACATGGAGATATTGTGTTGGAGAGAGAGGTGTGTAATCAGTTGTAGTGGAGATATTGTTGGAGGGAGACATTTATGTGATAGACTTTTGGAAAGAGATATGATAGCTGAGATATTACTGTATTTAAGAGAGAGATATTTATATGATAGCTTGTTGTGGAGATATTATTGTGGTTGTATAATTTTTTTTTTTTTTTTTTTTTTTAATAAACAAGTGGTAGTGTAGAGATATTATGTTTCATGCAATGCAGCATGTAGTTCAGCCGGCTAAATTTTAAGGGGAGTAAACAAGACACACCCTGTTATTATAGCATCCTATACTTGAAGAGAGAAAGTGGACAGGATTTGTACCCTTTTTTTATTTTTTTTATTTATTACTTTATACAACATTCATCTAGCAGGTGTTAAAAGCTTGCTTGCAGCACCTGTAGGGTCCTAGCTATGGGCAAATAGTTTATCCCCAAACTGAGGTCAAGACAGTATAAAAATACACTTTTTTAGAAATATATACATAAAAATACTTTTATAGAAAAATATACATTTTCGAAGGAAAAATATTACCAACAATACATTTAAGGAAAAAAAAATTATTACCAGTAATACATTTTTTTGATACAAAACTAAAACATCTTCAGTTTTCTAAAATAAAAAAAAATAAAAACAAATTTTTCATCAAAATCTGACAAAATCAACCTTCTCACTATAACTGAACATTAAAAAATACCTTAAAACCCCACCTTTTTGGCATTAAATAACCTACAGAGGTTGATATGCCATTAAACAAACAAAACTCAAACTCATTTTTATTACCATATTCATAACATTCAGCTGTTATACAAAGCCCTATCCTTCTTCAGGTGATATTAGTTGGAATTTCGAACAGAACCTTTTATTTAGTCCATATGTGTGTTGTGGTACAGTGGATATTGGCTCGGAACGAGAAACTGGGGAGCTGAGTTCGAATTTCAATTGAATCCATTGTGTTCACTTACGCACAAATACCCTTGGGAAAGGTACTAATCCATCTCTTCCTTCCAGTTATGGCTTAAATAGCAGGACAGACTGGGCTCTATAGCCTTTGTCAGCAACCAGTCTACCGCAGAAAGCAATGGTAACCTACTGCAGGATAATCTTCTGCCCAGTCAGTCATGTCTCTTTCGAGACATGATCGCCCAAGCGTGTATCACGTATGGCACTTAACTGACTGAACTAACCCCAATAACCAAATTTAACAATGCAGCTTTTTCTTTTTTTTTTCTTTTTACAGTAAGTGCAAGGTAGAGCGTTACGTTAAGGAGCCGTTTATATGAATAGAAGGGGAAGATAACGGTTAACTGCAAACTTGAACATTTTAAGATTGTAGTGATCAGGGAAACATCCTCTTGGGAGTCTGTTCCACAGGGCAGTGGTTTGCAGGAAGAAGCTGTTTAAGTGGAACTTACTTATCACCAATGAAATACAGAAAGAATATGAGGAGCTTGCTACTATGTAAGTGGCACGGTGGGTCCTAGCACTGAAAGTTAGACCTGGCAGAACCAAGGAATGTAGCTTGTCCAAGCACTTTCCATGGAAGTAGTGATAGAGCAGTGAGAGGCTTGCTAAATCCAGCTTGTGAGAGAGAGAGAAGTTGGAGGGTGGAGAATAATTCTTTTTCCAACAAGGATTCACAGAGGCTTTTGAACTCTATCGGGACAGCAAAGTGAGGAACTATAGGTTCACTATGTTCACTATAGTATTATTTACTCTTCTCCCCCACTTGAGAGAGATGTGACACAAGGTCTTTTTTAATGTGGGGAACCTGAGCGCGTATGCCCAGGTACTGGTCAAATATTACCTATCCACCGCAGTGGATAGGTTCAGAACTAGTCTAAACTGGTCTTATTTTGGTCATTGTCACTCCCCAGCCAAAAGGCAGAGGCGCAACGGCGTAAATGTATTGTTGGTAATATTTTTATTTTAGAAAACTGAAGATGCTCCCACCCAAATATGACAAGATTACTTAATTTTGGAGCTAATCTGGCTCTTATAATGGTAGAGGATAACATAAGGAGTCAGGTACTTACTTGAGTGATACAGGGAGCCGATTATTTTACCTGCATTTTTAGTGATCATATATGAGTGCATTCTTCACTCTCTTTTTTTTTTCTTTTTTTTTTTAAATAATATTGTAATTATGAGCTTTGTGGTGCAGTGGATATTGACTCGGAATGAAAAATCGGGGAGTCAAGTTCGATCTCCAGTAAAATTCCTTGCATTCACTTGTGCGCAAATACCCTTGGGAAAGGTATTAATCCATCTCTGCCCTCCAGTTATGGATTAAATAATAGAACAGATTGGGTTCTATAGCCTTGGTCAGCAACCAGTCTACTGCAGAAAGCAATGGCAACCTACTGTGGGATAATATTCTTCCCAGTCAGTCATATCTTTCTTTTTTAATCATATCACCCTGAGCAAGGTGGTAATGCCATTGATGTGCAGGGGGCTATGTAAGAGTGAAAAGATTGGAAAAGAGAAAGCCGGAAACCACATCCTAAACAGGGAACAAGGGGTGAGCCTCTTCACCTGTTCAATAGATGTGGATGGAGTGTGAATCGGGCGATCTTTCGAGACATGATCACCCAAAGTGTGTATCATCTGTGGCACTTAACTGACTGACTGTAATTAATCAAACATTCAAAAGTCATCAAATGGTAGATATAGTTTTCCATTTAAATGGCATTATTAAATGGATGTTGGGCCTGTGTAATGGATAATGACTTGGAATGAGAAATCAGAACTGAGTTTGAATACCAGTCAAGTTTGATGCATTTACTTGCATTGTACAATTACCCTTGAGAAATAAATCCATCTCTTATTCCCCTGATATATCAGTACGGTTAGACATCTGATTGCTTTTAACCCAGGATTGAAACCCGACCAAATTGGCGTCAGTCGGTGATTCTGCCTCTGAGCTATGGGTGCTCAGTAGAAGGAGGCAAACTTTTAGTGTATGATGTATCATATGCCAGTAGCCAGAGTGCTCTAATTCATTTCTGAATGAGCGATGCATAGATGCTAAAGTAGCTACTGTTTTTTCAAAGTCTACCATTCCTCCAGAGTGCTCAATCAGGGTGTGAGAGCATATATATATAATGCTGTATTTAGGCAGCAATATGTCTTTAAGGCAAATTTCATTATAAATGACAAACAAATTATGTTTAAGTTTTGTTTTTATATAATTTTTCATGTGATCTTATAAATTTTTTCTTTTCAGGATATAAATTATATAAAAATTGTCCAAATGTTTTATTTCTCCAAGCGCTTTCGGCTATACTTTTAGCCATTATTAAGGATGAATTTTATTTTACTTTAACTGAATATATAAGGATGTCTGTTTATGTATGTAGAATTATAGTTATGCTTTATATTCCAAAAACAGTGAACACATTGTTGCCATGTTTATAAGTAATATTATTAAGTGTTGGGTTTTTTTATTTTTTTATTAATAATGCTTCCTTATTTTCAGCCTTTTTTTTGCATGTTGATAATGCTATTATATTTGTATTACCAACAAGTATGTTACAGGTAGTTAAACCATAACACCTTGTCTGTCCATTTTTAATGAAACTTGTGTGTGTGTATATATATATATAAAACTCAGCAGACTAATGAATATGCTCAGTTAAAGTGCACTAAAAAACTATCAATGTTCCATCTCCATCTCAATATCAAGCACTTTACAATAAAAATCCTGCTTGCTAAAATACTTTTTATCAGTAATACTACTGAAAAACAACAATCTTGGCGCCAAACCTTTATCATAACTCAACACTAATATATACATATATATATATATATATATATATATACATATATATACACATCACTCATTCAGTAAAATGAATTAGAGCACTCTAGCTATTGGGTGCATATAATAATATATGCGCAAAAAAGTCTGCCTGCTTCCACCGAACACCCATAGCCCAGAGGTAGAATCACTGACTGACGCCAATTCGGTCGGGTTTCAATCCTAGGTTAAAAAGCAATCGGAGTCTAACCGTACTGATGAGCTGTGATACAGCGAAACAGATCTGTCTGCGGATGACATATATATAAACGAGCATTTAGAATTAATCAAAACTCACATGTATATTCAATAATTTATTCTTAGAGAATCTGTTTGGGATAGTTCTTTTTTCTGACACTCTTTGCTAGAAAAGTTATTTAAATCTTGTTGAAATAAATGTTTCCAGTGACAAACCTAACTTGTCACTTTTTTTCTTTTTTTTGAAAATATCTTACAGAAGTGGGTTTCTTTCTCCCCTCCAACAATATTTTGCCTGCATTTTTTTCAGTCTCCCTCAAATTTTGAATAATGCTAACAAAAAAAGCAATTTTCTAATGAAAATTTTAGTTAACAATTAATTACAAAAAAAAAGAATGGATAACTAATTTAACTAAAGTATTTCAACATTTCTAGCCAAGCTTAACCCACTTTTAGTGATGCTGACAGAAATTTGTCATTTGTACTTTTTTTTAATCGTATCACCCCGAGCAAGGCAATAACGCCACTGATGTGCAGGGGGCTATGTAATAGTGAAAAGACTGGTAAAGAGAAAGCCAGAAACCACATCCCAAACAGGGAACAAGGGAAGAGCCTCCCAACCTGTCCGATAGAGATAGACATGAGTGGAGTGTGAACCGGGTGATAGATCTATCTACTCCAATTGAAAAAAAAAAACACAGTGAGAAGATTGGAAAAGAGAGTTATAGAAATACATTCACTGAAATTTATTGTCAGCAGTTAAGGGGTTAATCTTTCAGAAACTTGTTAAATTTCAGTTCATAATAACATTTTTTTAAAAAAGAAAAACCCAGATGACGTTTCTCTTTTTAAAGTAATGTATTGTTTTACAACTTTCTCAGTTGAATTTTCCTGTAAATCCTATTCTACATAGTAAGAATGTAGACTTATTTTGTGTTTGATACATGAGTTTCTTCCTGTTTTAAAGTAATTCAAAAGTCATAAGATAATCGTATGACAAGAATTTTACTTTCATTTTAGGACAGGGTCTGTTAGATAACAATAACCAGCTCTGATTGTTAGAAAAGATAAAAATTGGAACAGTTAAAAACAACTTTACATTAAAAAAATGTAATAAAAAATTTGTTTCCTTTTTATCTAATGTAAACTTATTTATAAATGGAACTTTGTGTGTGTGCGTCTCCGTTATCTATAGACTCCGAAACGGCTGAACCGATTTTCTTGAAAATTTACACAGTTGTACTATAAGCGTCTGTGAGTGTTCTTAGCTAGGTTTTGTGTCGAGATACCCCCGATAAATATCGATAATCAAAAAAATCTGGTTATAGAAGGAGTGGTCTGATTTTAATCAAATTTGATACACTCAGACAAACATGAGAAACGATATTCAGAAGCTTCAAGGTTGCAGTTCTTACAATAGTGCAGAAAATCGATTTTATATATATTATATATGGTAAGATGTTTGTGTGTGTGTCTGTTTATCTGTCTGTATGTCCTTTATACAAATCTACAATTTTTATTCGATTCTCACCAAACTTCACACAAATATTCTTTAGGCTGAGTCTGAACTCCAGGACCATGGATTAGTTTTAAAGCTTTTATTACACCCGAGCAACGCCGGGCTATACTGCTAGTAATGTATATAATTGTTCTGTTGAGCTTTCTTCAGTATATCAGCTTCATGAATTTAAGCACAACACTAGATTAGCATCTAAGCCTCATGATTTTACAAAGAAAGACAAAGAAGGAAGTGTATTCTGTTTAAATTCAGCTTTTCTGAATATTCTGAAAGTTTTACATTTGACTGGGATTTTCCATGATATTTTTACTTTTATTTTTTGCATTTAATGGTGCTCCAATACCACAGGCTTATGGCCATATAAAGTTGCTGGCCTTGCATTTTTTTACCTCTAACTCTTGAAGCAGGATTAACATAAATGTATTTGTAAGGGTAATTTTGCTGGTTGATAACACAACCAACTTAAACATTTGTTAGACATAATCATAACCAGGATGTCACAATTCAAATGAATGTTTTATATGACAAATGACACTTCTTAACAAGAAGTGAACTTATTTTATCAAGTGCTGAGTATAATTTTATGAATTGTCAAAGACCACGGGGCATTATATGAATGGATTGTCAAAGACCACGGGGCATTATATGAATGGATTGTCAAAGACCACGGGGCATTATATGAATGGATTGTCAAAGACCACGGGGCATTATATGAATGGATTGTCAAAGACCACGGGGCATTATATGAATGGATTGTCAAAGACCACGGGGCATTATATGAATGGATTGTCAAAGACCACGGGGCATTATATGAATGGATTGTCAAAGACCACGGGGCATTATATGAATGGATTGTCAAAGACCACGGGGCATTATATGAATGGATTGTCAAAGACCACGGGGCATTATATGAATGGATTGTCAAAGACCACGGGGCATTATATGAATGGATTGTCAAAGACCACGGGGCATTATATGAATGGATTGTCAAAGACCACGGGGCATTATATGAATGGATTGTCAAAGACCACGGGGCATTATATGAATGGATTGTCAAAGACCACGGGGCATTATATGAATGGATTGTCAAAGACCACGGGGCATTATATGAATGGATTGTCAAAGACCACGGGGCATTATATGAATGGATTGTCAAAGACCACGGGGCATTATATGAATGGATTGTCAAAGACCACGGGGCATTATATGAATGGATTGTCAAAGACCACGGGGCATTATATGAATGGATTGTCAAAGACCACGGGGCATTATATGAATGGATTGTCAAAGACCACGGGGCATTATATGAATGGATTGTCAAAGACCACGGGGCATTGATCTAGGCATCGTCAAAAACATGGGGTATTGATGGTTTTTATGTTTTTACCTCTCCAGTTATTCTCTATTTATACTTGCCTATTAATCTGTATACAATACTAATATATATTGCAGTTTATATAATTATATCAGTCTGTTGGGTGAAGGAAAGAAGCTAAGGCTGAAAACATAGAATTCAAAGATACTATTAAGACAGTCATCAGCAGATGTAGGATAAACTTATTGATTGGTGAATAAAATGTAAAGAATGCTAAATGTTTATTAAACTTTCACTCCACATAAATACAAAGAGAGAGAAATCTATTTGAAAATCTGTCTTCAATGAACTAGGAATACATAATACATTTCTACCCTTCAATCAAATGCCAATTCATATCACTGCTAAGTTAGCTATAACAGATGGTAATTTATTTTTTGCATTAAAAAAGTAAATAAAGTAAAAATAAATAAAAAGAATGAAAGAAGGGAAAAAAAGACAAAGAAGGAAGTGTATTCTGTTTAAATTCAGCTTTTCTGAATATTCTGAAAGTTTTACATTTGACTGGGATTTTCCATGATATTTTTACTTTTATTTTTTGCATTTAATGGTGCTCCTATACCACAGGCTTATGGCCATATAAAGTTGCTGGCCTTGCATTTTTTTACCTCTAACTCTTGAAGCAGGATTAACATAAATGTATTTGTAAGGATAATTTATATAATGTATATAATTGTTCTGTTGAGCTTTCTTCTGTCTATCAGTTTCATGAATTTAAGCACAACACTAGATTAGCATCTACACCTCATCATTTTACTGTAGAAATTGCTAAATATAATAGAAACTTTTATTCTAATGGTTTCTTTTCTTGCCTGGTACTCTCTTTAAGCTTCTTGCTTTACTCTCAACTATGATCTTCAAAGATTTAGATGCAATGTCAATCATCATGTCTCTTTGAATGGTGTTTGTCTTTTTTCATCACTTATATTTTTTTCAGATTTTTTTCCCTCTCACTTAGTCCAAGGTATGACGATAAATTACATACTACATCTGGTGACAAGGCCTCTTATTGGAAGATTGAAGGTTTTGAGGAGGATGGAATCATTTCTTAATTGCTGTTGTTCCCAGATCCACTCTGACCAGGTGTGGTAGTACCTGTTAGGGTCCCACCTATGGGCAAATAGTAAACTCCTAAACAAGAACAAAACCCTGTGAAGGTATACAAATATATTTCTATGGTAAAAATGCTAGTAATATGTTTTTAAATAAAAAATTATCAACAATACATTTTTCTAGTAAAATGACTAACAATACATTTATCTGTAGTTGAAGGCATATAATTGTTAAAAATATTTATATTTTGGCATTAAGTAACCCCTTGATATGCCATTACATAAAATTAAGCAATAATCAACATTCACTTTCAGTAACCTCTTAAATCTTAGTAGCTTTATTGCCTTGCATAGGGTGAAATGATTAAAAAAAATGTAAGAAGAAAACCTTTTTATTAAAATGTTTTTGTTACTTTACAAAATTTGTGTTTAGCCTCATTCTAGGATGACATTAAAAAATAGTATTATAATGATATTTAAGTTTGAAGAAACTGGACGAATAATGTATTTTGATGAGAACAAAAAACAATTCCAAAATCATCTGGGAGTGTGCTGTGGAGTTATTTTCGCAGTGGAGGCTAGTATTTGTGCTAAAGTCGGTCTTAATAGGTTCGACGTACAAAACGTTAGGAACGTGTACTCTTGCTAGGTTGCTGACTACTTTCGTATTCGACTAACTGTCAATTACTATCATCCAACACCGACTGACCCTTGTTCCTCTTACTACTCCTACTTAAATTAGGTGGGAGAGTTTATTCACTATAGAATAGGTGTATTTCACCATAACAGGGTGGTAATATTTTTTTCCATATTGTAACAATGTAATTTAACTCACTAGTCAAATGACAGTTTAATTTAGTGTCCTTAATCCTTTGATACAAGTTTGGTGTTATGGGGGAGGAACAACTTCTGAAGGTCTTTTGTTGGACAGAGGCATTCCCCAGATCTCACTATCATGTACTAGTCTTAACCATTGAGATAGGTAATGTGGTTAGACAAAGTTTAAATCTGGTGACTCAGCTGGAAGAGCTGATATTAAGTTGTAGTTTTCTACCATGAGGGGGAATGGACTAATGGTAGGGAGCATATATGACAGCCTATCATGCTATTTAACTCATAGCTGGCCAAAAGAAAAGATGGATATATGCTTTTCCCCAAAATTTTACAAGTGAATGTTATGATCTCCACATTTTCTGATTTCTTTTTCTGAGCTGTTATTCATAAACCACCCACACTTCCTCAATGAGACACGAAGAGATATCAACTTCACTGATTCACTGCATATCCAAGGTTACAACACCTGGTATTCCCAGGCGATCACCTATCTAGATACTGATCAGGATCAATATTGCTTAAATTTGATCAGATGAGAATTGAGGCTTCAATGTGATCTGAACCTAATCCTGCTTCTGTTTGGCAAATTCAAATGTAGTTATTGTAAAAAATACAATTATTGTTGTTTAATGATTTATTTATTTTTTAAATTTAAGTATCCGAATTTTTTATTACTATACGATTTATGTGATGATTTATACATCAACCTATATATAACCCTGTGTTTTCGACGATGCCTACATCAGTGCCTCATGTTTTTGATGATGCCTACTTCAGTGCCCTGTGTTTTTGACGGCGCCAACTTCAGTGCCCCGTGTTTTTGACGGCGCCTACATCAGTGCCCCGTGTTTTTGACAATCCATTCATATAATGCCCCGTGTTTTTGAAAATCCATATGTCAAATGAAGAGAAGAACTGAAATTATCAAAACATTTTATAAAAATTTGAACAAAACTCATTCTCATGTTTTTATCTCAGACAAGTGTTTTTAGAATTTATAAAATTATACTCAGCACTTGATAAAATAAGTTCACTTCTTGTTAAGAAGTGTCATTTGTCATATAAAACATTCATTTGAATTGTGACATCTTGGTTATGATTATGTCTAACAAATGTTTAAGTTGGTTGTGTTATCAACCAGCAAAATTACCCTTACAAATACATTTATGTTAATCCTGCTTCAAGAGTTAGAGGTAAAAAAATGCAAGGCCAGCAACTTTATATGGCCATAAGCCTGTGGTATTGGAGCACCATTAAATGCAAAAAATAAAAGTAAAAATATCATGGAAAATCCCAGTCAAATGTAAAACTTTCAGAATATTCAGAAAAGCTGAATTTAAACAGAATACACTTCCTTTTTTGTCTTTTTTTCCCTTCTTTCATTCTTTTTATTTGTTTTTACTTTATTTACTTTTTTAATGCAAAAAATAAAATGCCATCTGTTATAGCTAACTTAGCAGTGATATGAATTGGCATTTGATTGAAGGGTAGAAATGTATTATGTATTCCTAGTTCATTGAAGACAGATTTTCAAATAGATTTCTCTCTCTTTGTATTTATGTGGAGTGAAAGTTTAATAAACATTTAGCATTCTTTAGACTTTATTCACCAATCAATAAGTTTATCCTACATCTGCTGATGACTGTCTTAATAGTATCTTTGAATTCTGTGTTTTCAGCCTTAGCTTCTTTCCTTCACCCAACAGACTGATATAATTATATAAACTGCAATATATATTAGTATTGTATACAGATTAATAGGCAAGTATAAATAGAGAATAACTGGAGAGGTAAAAACATAAAAAACCCTGTCATCACAAAGGACACTGAGAGCTGTACTTTGACTACCACTATGCACAAAAATATGTGAAACATAACAATGCTGATGGGATCCTTAAATCCATTGGATGACCCAGAACACATAGAAACATGGATAAGAACTTTTGCTGTATCTAAATAAAAAAATTAAGAGGGACAAAGACTGATAGATGAGAAAATGAGAACTGATTTATTTCTTCCTACAGTTGAGTGCAAAGCTGTGAAGAAAATTTCAACATGTTACCTAAGCGAATTAGAACAAGACATTTGAAGAAATTGTGAAAATTATAAAAAAGAACATAAGACCAAAAATAAAAAGATTGGTAATCACCGATAGGATCCTTAAATTTGCTGAAAGAACCAGGTTTTTAGAAACAAGACAAGTACCAAATGAGTCCATTATACAATACTTACAAAGATTGAAAGAACAAGCCAAGTATTGTGAATTTGAAAAATTGAGAGCACAGGAAATGACTAAAGATGAATTGATTCTTCTTGGGTTAATTGAAGGTTTGCATGACTAAGACCACAAGAGAAAAATACTAGAATGTCTACAAAGTAGCAGAATGAGTTTGGAAGCTAGTGTCGAGGTTTTGCAATAGTTAGAGTTGATTAGATAATTTAATCAACCAAAAGAAGAATTCATGACATAGAGATATGCCACTGCCCAGTCGGTCACTGTTGGTTTCGATCCAGATAGCTGGCCATAGATTGACTCTATCACAGTGATTAATCACAAGGTAGTCACATGAGTTCTCCACTAGCTGTCTCTCTGCCGAACTAAACCAAACCAAACTGAACCGGGAAGCGTGCACACAATTGAGTAATAAAGGAAAGAAATATAGCACCAAGAAAAATAAGTGGACCGACGTCTGAAGTGTTATAAAATAACGTCTTTATATACAGAATATACACAATAGTTTCTTGGATAATTCCCAATCGCTGCTTCTATCAAACTGGTAGTGGAATGAAAGTCTCTTAAGTAAATTGAATTATTCTCCTAAGCAATAACGAGGAATCTGGCTGGCCGCAGCTTGCTGCTCCGAACAGAATTCTGAGTTCGTTGTAAGTCTACTCAACTTGATACTTGTTTTCCGGAATGTTACGGAAATTGCCGAAGTGCTGGGCTGTGGGTAGGTTGGCGCGGTTCGTCTTCGTTCTTTATTCATTTGGAGATATATATATATATATATATATATATATATCCAAATGAATAGTCTTGCAGACACATCTGTTTCACTGTATCACATCTCATCAGTACGGTTAGACATCTGATTGTTTTTTCCCCAGGATTGAAGCCTGACTGAATTGACTCCAGTCGGCAATTCTACCTCTGAGCTGTTGGGGCTCGGTAGAAGGAGGTAAACTTTTAGTGTGTGAGATACCATGTATTCATACACCAGTAGTAAGACTGTTCTAATTCATTACTAAATGAACGATATATATAAAATTAACTAGTTATTGGTCAGTCAAATCAGCCCATAAACAGTTGTATTAAAGAGTGTTCAATACATATTTAAAGAAAAAATAAAATTTTAACATGTAGAGTTTTTAAATATTCTAATTCGGAATATCAGCTGATTACGCTACCTTAGTTTCAACCTTTCGGTATCTTCAGGCGTTAGATATATTAACTGATTATTCTACACTTTATTAAGCACATGACAGGAATTTTAGGATACATAGCAGGAAGGTTAAAATAAGGGAAGAGTTAAGACTAGTGAAATAATATTGTAAATACTTTCCTCTGGGTTTGTACGAGCCCAAAATGTCTTTTCTAAGGTGTATACATCCTGACATTATTTTGGACCTTTCATTTAGCAACCTTTCTTGTTCTGGAAATGATACTATAGCCATCCTCTCTTCTATAGTAACTGCTCTGACAAGCTTTTTTTTGTTCCTGGTTCCTTAACCACACATTACTAGATTGGCATTAAGGTTTTTACAAATGAAATAGTTAATTATAATCATCTCTTCTACTCTAACAGTTTTTTTTCTCACACTTTCATTTTGCTTGCTTCCCCAATAGCTACAATCTCCAAAAGTTTGAATACAATGTCAATTGCTATCTTCTCTTTCTTTGATTCATATCCTTTTCTTATCTTTTCTTCGACATCCCCTGTATTTTGTTTTTTTGTTTGTTTTTTTTTCTCACTGTAACCCACTGTGCACCAGTGGCGGTTTGCATTGCTTTCGATGAAAAGATTTTATAAAAAAAATATTCAGCATAAAGTTGTTTTCTTAAAAAGACAAAACTATATTTTTTTTTTTTTTAATCAAATTCATCCCAAAAAAGGCAGTAAAGCCACTAAGACGCAAGGGGTAACTGGGTGTGAAAGAATTAGAAAGCAAACATTACTAAGAAGCAAGAACAATAGAAGAGCAACAAGGAAGATAGTAGATAGTGATTGACATTGCATTTGAATTTTAGAAGATTAAGGTTGACTGGAAAGCATGGGGCTGGAAGAGTTCCATGAAATGAGAATAGAAATTGTTAGTTGCATCGAGCCAATTCAATTATAAATTGATGAGACCTTGTTGTCAGTCAGTTAAGTACTGTATGTGATACACTGACTGGGCAGGATTTTCCTGCAGTAGGTTGCCATTACTTTCTGCAGTAGACTGGTTACCAACCAAGGCTATAGAACCAATCTGTCCTGCTATTTAACCCATAGCTGGGGAGAGAAGAGATGGATCAATACCTTTTCCAAGGGTGTTTGCACATAATTGAATACAACAAATTCAACTGGAATTCAAACACTCCCCAATTTCTCATTCTGAGCTGATATCCATTTCACCACAACACACATCCTCAACATGTTTCACCCACGTCTATTGAACAGGTGACGAGGCTCATCCCTTGTTCCCTGTTTAGGATGTGGTTTCCGGCTTTCTCTTTTCCAATCTTTTCACTCTTACGTAGCCCCCTGCACATCAGTGGCATTACCGCCTTGCTCGGAGTGATACGATTTAAAAAAACAAAAAAAATACTGTGCTTAAATTCATAGAGTTTAAGTACCAGAGTTTATGCTCTTTGGAACAATTATCACGAAAGTATTTACAAAAAATGCACAGGGAAGCAACTTTAGAGCAGTGGGAAAATGACTGTAGCTGAGATGCCAAGTCAGGACTAATAATATTGCTGATTCTTTGGATTTTATCAAGGACCCCAAAATATATAGCAGGACCACCAGAACATATATGGCAGCAATATTCTAAGCATGGATGAATATTAGACTTATAGACATGTAAGATAGATTCTGAAGAGAAAAATTGTCCAGCACAACATAATGAACCAACTTTCTTAGCAGCATAGGAATAGATTCAATATAGTCTCTCCACTTCATGTCAGCTGGGAATGTTAGCTCGGTTCTATATCATCATCTATCAATATTTCCATTACTAAGATGTAATATTATATGTTTAAATTGCTAAATATCACTCTAATTTTTTTTTTTATGGTAGTTTCTTTCACACTTCTTAACTGTGGATTTTTCTTCAGGTTTCCTGCTTTCCTGTTAACTGTGATCTTCAAAAGTTTAAATGTAACCTTAATCGTAATGTTTTGTCTTTTTGGATCCTGCTCTTATTGCCCTTTCTCTTCACTAAAATTTTTAAATTTTTTTTCATTCTCAATAATCTCTTGCATGTTAGTGGCTTTATCTCCTTGTTTGGAGTGAAATGATTTTAAGTCTTTTTTTTTTAAATCCCTGCTGTTGCTAAAAGTTTTCGGCCATTTTACATCCCAGAAGTAATTTCTGTTCATTGAGAGTCTGTTATTTATTACCATTTTGAAGAATGTAGTAAAGTATGTAGTATAAATTTTAATTTAAAGGTTCAACTTTATAAGGCCCTTTATTGTACAAGTATTCATTTCTCTGTGTTAAGAAATGTATACAGTATGATTTTAAAAAAAAATTCTTCTTCAGAATGAAAGGGCTGTAAAAAAATTGATTGAAATATTTTGGCAATAACAAAAACAAAATTAAGAATGAGTTCAATAGTTTGAACCATGCTTGGAAGAATAATGACTCTTCTCAAAATTGTAGCAGGTAAACATAAAATGGATTGACAGAAACATTGTGATTTGTTTAGCAGCATATCAACCCTTAGTGTCATTTAATGTCACATTTTAATTTTCTTGGGATATTAATACCTTCTTTCACAAAAATGTATTGCTGCTATTTTTACTATGAAAAAAATTATTTTAATACTTTCATAGTATTTTGCTCCCAGTTTGAGATTCCACAGTTTGGGGTTTCACGATTTGGCCATAGATGAGATCTGAACAGGTGCTACAACCCCATGGTCAGTGTGGACCTGGGAATAACAGCAATTAAGAGGTGGTTCTGTGCTCCTCAAAACCACTTGATCCAGAGGCCTTGCTGCTGGATGTTGTTTGTCATACTCATAATGGAAACATTGTGGTAACAACAAAAGCAATACAAAGAATGAGTTCAATAGTCTGAATAACTCTTGGAATGATAATGACTCTTCTCAAAATTATAGAAGGTAGATATATAATGGATTGACTGAAACATTGTGGTAACAACAAAAGCAATACAAAGAATGAGTTCAATAGTCTGAACAACTCTTGGAATGATAATGACTCTTCTCAAAATTATAGAAGGTAGACATAGAATGGATTGACTGAAACATTGTGGTAACAACAAAAGTAACACGAAGAATGGGTTCTATTGCCTGAACAACCTCTGGTATTATAGACTCTCTTGCAAATTAGAGGCCATATTGATCTTTTTTGTTGTCTTCACTAAGAACTGAATGTCCATTTTACTTCAATTTTTATTTCCTCTTTTTTTTTTTATTTTCAATGTAACATGCTGAGTTTAATAAATAACATCTGATAAGTGTGTTGAATGCCGGTGATATGAATAATGTATGTATTTTATTCTTAATTTTACTGAGAAACTTACAGACCTTGTGATGGGGTGATGAAAGGTTCTACATTTAATTAAATTTCCAAAATCTAACCAAGTGACCAAACGTTAGTATTTCTTTTGAAATTCCTTGGTTGGTTCAAGAACATTTCAGCAGCCCTTTATATATTCTTAAATGATATTTATTTTTAACTAGCATTGCTACCCAGCATTGTCAGTATATTATATCAAAATAACATTAGTAATATAGAAATTCACAATTGCTTTAATAAATATTTTATATGAACTCAACATAATTTATTATAATAATATTCATTACAATTTAATTTTTGTCACTATTTGAATAAATTTATGAAAAAAAATATTGTTAATTCTGTTCGGAATCTTTTTTTGTGTTTTTGTATCTGGCTTAAACTTCCAAACTGTAATATTAAGATGTTTAAAATTATGTCCGTTCTCAGCCAGCATGTTCCAAGGAAGATTTTTATAGAGAATTTATTTTTATGCTCTTATATAATCAGATTTTTGTAAATTAAAGCATATATATATGTGTGTGTGTGTGTGTGTGTGTGTGATAAAAAATAAACCCCTTTAAATTAGGTACCACCACGTATTTTCTAAAAAGAAATAGATACGATGATAAAAAACTTAATTAAAAAGTTTTATCATCAAAATCTTTAAGAGAAAACACCAAAAGTATTTATGAGATTAATTTTTTTTAGTACGTTCATACTTTTGGTTAAAAATTGTTATTTTGCGTCAGCCGGGATTAATATAGGACATTTTAGTCTTTTTTTGCAGTGAAAAACATTGAATTGGAAATTCTTGCAAAAATCCAGTAACTCTTTTTTTTTTAATCATCTCACCCCAAGCAAGGCATTTCACTGCCACTATTGCGCATGGGGCTACATAGGGGAAGGTAAAGAGAAGGAGTGGTTAGACATAGGGAATGTCAGGAAGAAGGTGACAGATGAGTAAGGATAGCAAGGATGAGGGTTAGGCAGATGGGAAGAGTGCTTGATAGAATGGGAGCAGGTTAGTGTGTTAGGAGGTGTCTATTGACCTTACATTTAAACTCCTGGAGATTGTAGCCGTCGGGGAAGCAATCGTGTGGAAGAGAATTCCACAGTTGGGAAGTGCGAGGAAAGAAACTGTTGGAGTAGAAGTTATGGCTGCATTTTATCGGTTTCACTGTAAAAGGGTGGGATCTAGTATCTCGTGCAAATTCGAAAACTCTTTGATTTTAATGAAACTTTCAGGACTTATTCACAAATTATTTTATAAATATTTCTTTTTAGAAAATCTTTGCTAAAAAGTTATTTTATTTTATTTTTTTTACATCTGTTACCGCTCACTTAATTAATTTTAGGACATTTTAAGAAATTAAATTTTGTCCTTAATGTTTTTTATATTAAAAGCAGAACTCTTGAAGAATTTAAATCATCAATTTATTTTTGTAAAGCAGTTCCCCTAGTTAATAAAAATCTGCTCTGAATCATAAAATACAATAAAACTAAGACATTATTTAATTAAAAAAAGCTTTTAATTGCTTTTCTGAATAAGATATATTATGGACACTATTGCCTTTTAAGAAAGAAAAAATATTTTCAGTGCATAAGAAATTTTTTATAAGAATTGTTTTCATTTTTTTTAAAATTTTATTAGAATAATTTATATAGTTTTAAATCTTTTAAATTTCTGTTCTTTGTCCTTGTTAGATGATATTGTTATTAAGTAAAAACTATACTATTTATAAAATTCAAAAGCTGAGTACAATTCATTGACTCCCAATATGTTAAAAAGAATTTTTATTTTTTATTTATTTATTTATTTATTCATTTTTTTTGTAGAAGGTGTGTTTGTGTGTGCGTGTGTGTGCATATATAAATGTGTTGATTTTTGTAAATATGGATATTCATACATGACATTATCAGAAAATAAGTGATAGCTCTAGTAACAGCCAACATAGAACTGGCCATGATAAAAGAAAGATGCGAGATTAAGGCCAGTGATTTTTACAGATTATCCTTCTGCCTTATTGATAATCATATTGGAAAATGCTGATTACCTACAAGCAGGCTGTTTTGTCCCCCCCCCCATTTTTTTCATTATATTAAATCAATCCCCACACATTTATAGACTGATTTCGTTAAAGTAAATTTTTAATGTGACACTTGAAAATTTCTTGAAGTTTCCCCAGATTGATAGATATTTGAAGAGCAGAAGGCACAATAATATAAATGTGATAACAGTAAAATGAGGGCATTAGTTCAACTATAAGTAAACAAACCCAGACTTGTTATATACAAGCAAAAAATATAACCTTGAAGTAGTTAAGTGTAATTAACAAAATTCTCAATAAACAATAAGAAAAAAAACAAGGCAAAGTAATACTTAGCAAACAAAATACATGCAAGCAAAAACTTGGTAAAACAGTAAGAAGATAAAAAGTTCACAAAGTAAGAATTGTGTTCACACACTAAAGGGATACAGTTAAGTGGCTATAGCCTTATGACTTCAAGACAAGGAAAAACAAAAATATAGGGGACAAGACTGAGAATTGTTCACTTTTTATTGGTTAGGAAGAAATCCTATCCTGCATCTAAGATTTGTTTATAAATTTTAGAAGCCATCCCAGGAAAATGGAACCAACAATAACATTAAAAGTTAATTAGCTTTAAGCCCACCAACTACACCTTCTGCTTACAGAGATGGTTGGTAGGACTTAATGTATCAGTCAGTTAAGTGCCATATGTGATACACGTTTGGGCGATCATGTCTCGAAAGAGACATGACTGACTGGGCAGAAGATTATCCCGCAGTAGGTTGCCATTGATTTCTGCGGTAGACTGGTTGCCAACCAAGGCTACAGAACCCAATCTGTCCTGTCATTTAACCCATAACTGGGAGGAAGAGACAGATTAATACCTTTCCCAAGGGTATTTGCGCATAAGTGAATGCAAGGAATTCGACTGGAATTCGAACTCCGCTTCCCAATTTCTCATTCCGAGCCGATATCCACTGCACCATGATGCACATTCACAACTAAATGAGTGCGTTCAACGTGGGGCTTGAACCTACAACCCCGAGATTAAGAGTCTCTTGTTCTACCGACTGAGCTAGCCAGGCGCTGATTCCAAAACCTTTAAGTGATAGTATTAGCCTTACTCAGCATTGGGAATATGTCCAGGCTATAAGACTTGAGCACAGTGTTGATTTTAATAAAATGTTCAGCTTTCGCTGAACTTGATACATTAATGTATCTATGTAAATTTTCTATAGGTTGCCATATTTCTTTTATGAATATTGTCTGGTATGTGTAATATAAATAATGTAAACAAAACTGCTCTCTTTGAATCATCTGAGAGACACTTTTTTATCTTCCATCAGCATAGCTGATACTAACCTTCAGGAGGAGTGATTCATTGCCACTTATCAGACTAATGTTTTCTGCTGCTTTAAAGTGAAAAGATGTTGTTGAATCAATTGCTAGGTCTGCTGCTAGGAAAGTTAGTTCACTGTGTTGTGCTGTACAATTTTTCTTGCCAGAAACTGTCTTACATATTTATAAATTTTGAAATAGTCCATGCTTTGAATATTGTTGTCACATCTGGTGTGGTGCTTCTGCTATATATTCAGAGATTCTTGATAAAATCCAAAGAATCTGTGATGTTATTAGTCCTGATCTGGCATCTGGGCTTCAGTCACTTTCTTTCTGCTATAATACAACAGACATTTTTCTATAAATACTTTCATCTATGGTATCTTGAATTTATGAATTTCAGTGGATTTGCAGCAAGATTTCATCATGTTACAGTTGAAATGGCTAGATGTAACTGTAAGTTCTATACTAACAGTTTCTCCTATCGAACCTCTTGCTTGTGGAACTCTCTTCTGGCTTCTTGTATCCCAGTCAATTTTGATCTTGGTACCTAGACTTTATAAATTTAAATGAAGTACTTGATTGGTGGTAAGGTCTCATCATTTTACAGGTGAAATGGCTAGATGTTAATCTAAGTTCTATGCTAACAGTTTCTCCTATTGAACTTCTTGCTTGTGGAACTTCCTTCTAGTTTCTTGTTTCCCAGTCAACTTTGATCTTCAAAAATTTAAATGCAATGTCAATTATCATCTGTCTTAATTCTTGTTCTTTTATTGTTGTTGTCTCTTCTTAATGTAGCTTCCCTAAGCCTTTTCTATAAATACTTTCATGGTAATTGTTATGATGAACTTTATTCTATAGTATCTAGAATTTATGAATTTAAGTAAAGTATTATGTGCGTTGTGGTGTCATGGATATCAGCTTGGAATGAGAAATCGGGGAGCCAAGTTCAAATTCCAGTTGAATTCATTGCATTCACTTATGCGCAAATACCCTTAGGAAAGGTATTAATCTGTCTCTTTCTCTCAGTTATGGGTTAAATAACAGGACAGATTGGGTTCTATAGCCTTGGCTGGCAATCACCCTACCCTAGAAAGCAATGGCAAACTACTGTGGGATAATATACTGCCCAGTCAGTCATGTCTCTTTTGAGACATGATCGCCCAAGCATGCTTCATGTATAGCACTTAACTGACTGATTAGATTTGTGGCAAGGTCTTATCATTTTACAGTTAAAATGGCTAAATGTAACCAGAAGTTTTATGCTAACAGTTTCTTCTATCATACTTCTTGTTTGTGGAACTCTCTTCTGGTTTCTTGCTTCCCAGTCAACTTTGATCTTCACAAAATTTTAAAAAAGTCTGTTATCTACTGTCTTAATTCTTGTTCTTTTACTGTTCTCTCTCCTTAATAAGATGTGGATGTGCATTGTGGTACAGCGGATATTGGCTCGGGACGACAAATCAGGGAGCCGAGTTCAAATTCCAGTTGAATTCCTTGCATTCACTTACGCACAAATACCCTTGGGAAAGGTATTAATCCATCTCTTCTCTCCAGTTATAATAGGACAGTTTTATAGCCTTGGCTGGCAACCAGTCTATTGCAGAAAGCAATGGCAATCTACTGTGGGATAATCTTCTGCCCAGTCAGTCATGTCTCTTTTGAGGCATGATCGCCCAAAGAGTGTATCACGTATGGCACTCAACTGACTGACTTTTTAATAGTATTTGTTTTTTCATATTCTCTAAAACTTCAGTAACTCCTTGCATCTTTGTGGCTTTATTACCTTGCGTAGGGTGAAATGTTAATGAAAAGGCTCATAAAGGAAATATAAAAAAGAATTCTTACGTTTGCTCAGATTTTAGGAAGCTGATAATTTTTCAGCACCTCCGTCAATACCAATCTAAATCTATCAATCTAAACTTATTTATAAATGGAACTTTGTGTGTGTTAGTTACCTATAGACTCCGAAACGGCTGAACTGATTTTCTTGAAAATTTACAGTTGTACTATAAGCATATATATACTACTTAGCCAGGTTTTGTGTCGAGGTACCCCCAATAAATATCGATAATCGAAAAAATTGGGTTATAGAAGGAGTGGTCCGATTTTAATTAAATTTGATACACTCATAGACAAAGACATAAACGATATTCAGAAGTTTCAAGGTTGCAGTTATTACAATAGTGCAGAAAATCAATTTTATATATATATATATATATATATATATATATATAAAATTGATTTTATATATATATATATATATAAAAGGCAAGATGTTTATGTGTGTGTCTGTTTATCTGTCTGTATGTACTTTATACAAATCCACAATTTTTATCCTATTCTCACCAAACTTCACACAAATATTCTTTAGGCTGAGTCTGAGCTCCAGGACCATGGATTAGTTTTAAAGGTTTCATTACACCCGAGCAATGCCAGGCTATACTGCTAGTTTAATGATATTTAGTTAAAGGTTTCTAGTGCTAGACTGGTAACGAGGTTTCACTTACAGTTGAGTTTGCTAGATGTAGCCATAAGTTCTATACTGACAGATTTTTTTTTTTCTCACACTTCTTGCTTGTGGAACTCTTTTCCAGCTCCATAATTTCCAGTCAACTTTAATCTTCAAAAATTTAAATGCAATGTCAATCATTGTCTGTTGTTCCCCTGATTACTCTTTCTTTGTTCCTGCTCTTTAGTAATAGTTGTGTTATAGTGGAACATCCTAGCATACCCCAAATTGGAATGATCTAGTCTATAAAGGACATTGACAAGCTGGACTAGAGGGAGATATCAGAGGCATACGTCATAGGCGAAGGCATTATCTACTTGATAAATTATTCTGCTCCTATTTGTTGATTGCTATTGTATACTTTATGGTTTATTGTACCTTCGTATGATATATCCCTGCTACCTATTTCCCGTGTTAAGTATCATTCTTACCCGTATCTTTCACTGATATTCCTTTCTGGGATATATCAAGTTGTTTTTTAATTTTTCTAATTTTTCTATACTATGTAACCCCCTTGTATCTCAGTGTTTCTTTTTTTTAATTTTTTTTTTATTTATCATTTCACCCCAAGCAAGGCATTCTACTGCCACTATTGAGCAGGGGGTTACATAGAGGAAAGTGAAGAGAAAGAGAGGTTAGATATAGGAAATGTCAGAAGGAGGGTGATAGACTGGTAAGGATAACGAGGCTGAGGGTTGGGCAGATGGGAAGAGTGTTTGAGAGAATGGATGCGAGTTAGTGTGTTAGGAGGTGTCTATTGACCTTACATTTAAACTCCTGGAGATTGTAGCTGTCGGAGAAGCAATCATGTGGAAGGGAATTTCACAGGTGAGAAGTGCTAGAAAAGAAGCTGTTGGAGTAGAAATTGCGGTTACATCTTATCAGTTTCACTGTAAGAGGGTGGGACCTAGTTGCTAATCTAGTATCTCATGAAAATTCGTACCTAGGGGGCACCAGTGATCTAAGTTCATCAGAGCAGAAGCCGTGAAAGTATTTATAGAAGAGGCACAGGGAAGCAACATCACACCGGTGAGAGAGTGACTGCAGGCGGTCTGCCAAGTCGGTATCGATAACATTACAGATTCTTCATTGTATTTTGTCAAGAACCCTACCTTGCTTGGGGTGAAATTGCTTTAAAAGAAAAAAGTTCTCTTACAAGTACATTGTTTCTTTACTTTGAAAGGAGACAATAATGTATTTTTATATGAAGACTATATTGGAAATAAAGCAAGAAACTTATAGCATTGAAGTGAAACTAGTATTGGTCGTGGGAAAATCATGAAGAAATCAGGTTTAGGCTAGTGATCGTGGGAGATTATTCTTATACCTTGTTGATGGTCATGTGAGGCAATTGAATTCTCTTGTATTCAAAGGGCAAGTCTACTGGAATCATAAAGATCATGGGAATTAACACATCTGCCTTTAGGCCTACATTGACGAGTATTATTGCCTCTGTTGATATATGGGAGAAGCAGCTTGACAGCTTAGAAAGATTCAGTCAGTCAGTTAAGTGCCATATGTGAAAAACCCTTGGGCGATCATGTCTTGAAAGAGACATTTACTGACTGGGCAGAAGATTATCCCACAGTAGGTTGCCGTTGCTTTCTGCGGTAGAGTGGTTGCCAGCCAAGGCTGTAGAACCCAATCTGTCCTGTTATTTAACCCATAATTGGAGGGACGTGACGGATTAATACCATTCCCAAGGGTATTTGCGCATAAGTGAATGCATGGAATTCAACTTGAATATATATGTAGATGTTTTATTCAGGGCTTTGCCTGCTTATCCGGGTAGGTAGGTAAGTGATACTTGGAACAACTTCTCAGTTTTTCTACCAACTCCTCACCAATCTACTCCTCCCCATTTGTGGCTGGCAATACAAATAAATGGTACAGGAGCCACACAACAGACAAATCTATCTCCCATCAAGTGCAAACCAGAACTGTTAATATTGACTAGCACCTAGATATCCCCTATATTTGGTTTTGTTGCCACTTCATCTTAATCCATTTTATTTCCCAACTTCAGTCAAAGATGATGCCACTTAGAAAATTAGACTTTAAATATGACCACCTACTTGAGATCAAGATAAAACCACATTTTTTTATGTATGTGGGTGGTGTCCATCATATCACAATAAGGAATAAACTGTAGAAATTGAAACACTCTGACAATGCTTAATTATTTTTTGTTCTTTTTAATTATCAAGATTAAGAAATTTTACAAATCCTAATCCAAAAAATTAAGCTTTTAAAAAAAAATTAATTTTATATTTTATCTAACATAAATAATTGATACTTCAACAGATATTTATAAAAAAAAAATAGCAGTATAGCCCGGCATTGCTCAGGTGTAATGAAAGCTTTAAAACTAATCCATGCTCCTGGAGCTCAGACTCTTTAGACGTTGGCACGAAAGACTAAAAAACAATAGTTGTTTCCAGTTAAAGCCAAACTGTAGACTGAAAGAAAAATGAATGGATGTAAGTCAAATTTTGATTTCCTTGTATCAATATCAAATAAGTTTTTTTGTCATAAACTGAATTTTGAAGGCTAAATAAGTCCTCTGAGTAAATGGTATCATGGCTGAGACTAAGAACTACAATTATACTTAAAGCCAAACCCGAAGCAAAAACTAAAATAAAAGGGCTGAAAAAAATAAAAACATATAGGCAGATAAACACACATAAACATCTTACCTTTTATATATATATATATATATATATATAATCGATTTTCTGCACTATTGTAAGAACTGCAACCTTGAAACTTCGGAATATTGTTTCTTATGTCTTTGTCTATGAGTGTACTAAATTTGATTAAAATCAAACCACTCCTTCTATAATCTGATTTTTTTTATTTTTGATATTTATCGGTGGGGTACTGCGACACAAAACCTAGCTAAGAACACTCACAGATGCTTATAGTACAACTGTGTAAATTTTCAAGAAAATCGCTTCAGCCGTTTCGGAGTCTATAGGTAACGGAGACACACACACACACACAAAGTTCCATTTATAAATAAGTTTAGATAGTTTTAGATAAATAATTGGTACTTTAACAGATATTTATAAAAAAAAAAATAATGGAAAATATCCAAAACTTGTATTAAGAATGTTATTATAATGTCTTTTTGCAGTTTATGAAGATAAAACTGATATAGAAAATGGTTTTATATTTTCAAGCTTATAGTTTGTAAAATCCTAAAGCATAAGGCTGTGTTTTTAGATAACATTTTAGTATACAGAGAAGCATTATAAGTTGTATAGACTCTCTTTTGCTTTTCAACTATCTGTTAATGTGTAAATTGTGCAATAAACTATTTAAAAAATACCAGCCTATGAAAAAAATTAAACGACATTCTGTATTTACATTTGGAATCTACTGCCAGTAATATGTACATACATGAACACTGTAATTAATAAGAAATATATTTTTCTAAAATTTTTATTTTACCCTTTTTCTATATATATTTTTTGAAAATTAAATGAGATCATTATAATTATGTGTTGGCCCCCTTTGTATCCTGGAAACCAATATTTCTTAACTCAGATTGCTACTGAATGTTTCAAGGTGGAAATTATTGACTTTGAAACTTTTTAGACTCCTGGCAACTTTAAATGACTTCCAAGGTTAACCTCACATAGTCTACATCAGGGGCAGGCAACTATGTGCTGATTTAGGGTTTTAAAATCATTTAGTGTACCAACAGTATACATATTTTTATACAAGTCAAGGTCAATATACCTGTTCTACAATACATTTTATATTGTAATATATACAATAATATGTAAACCACATTAATAAAAATAAACTGTTTTCAAATGTTTTTTTTAAGTTTTTATTGTTAATGAAAGTCTTGCCCTTGCATGGTCTTAGCCAATTCCTCAATATTGGTAATATATTTTGTTATTTTGAGTTTTACAAAAATTGCATGCCATTGGAAATTGCTTGGTGTGACTTGTGTGACACACATGTTGTAGGTTGCTGACCTCTGGTTTATATTATAAGTGGGTGTCTTGTCGATCTTAATAGAAAAAAGGATGTTAATAAGCCTTCTCATTTAATTGTGGTGGTGGTTGCATGAACATATAAGTAAAGCTCATTTATTAGTGTAACTGCAGTTATTGCATTATATTAAGTGTGATAAGATTTTTTTTCTCATTGGGCATACAAATATAGTCAAGTTTTAGTTATTAGGAAAATTATTTGAACTTTCCTATCTAGTTTGGTTCTTTTTTTGTTAATCAATGCCATTTCTTTTTTTTTTTTTTTCAGCTATCTGATTACCTATATTTAATCAATATTTGTTTAAATTAATTTTCTCGGTTCACCTTCACTTGACCTGGCAGTCAAAAATATTACAAGGAAAATCATAAAAACAATTCTCCAATTTAGACCTTACCATCTATACATGGGCTCTTTTTCTGTGATTGATTGAGCGATTGAGAAGTTTTAAGGAGTGTGGAACCACCTCTTAATTGCTGCCATTCCCAGATCCACCCTAACCTGGGGTAGTAGCACTTGTTAGGGGGTCTCAGCTATGGACAAATAGTGAACTTCCAAATAAAACACAATGAAAGTGTAAAATTATCTTTTTATAGTAAAATTACCAACAATGCAATTTTAAAGCAGAATTACTAACAACACATTTTATAGCAAAATGACCAACACTACATTTTATCTGCAGTTGAAGCCATAAAATTGTCTAAATATTTAGATTTTGGCATTAAATAACCCATAGAGGTTGATATACCACTAAACAAAATCAACCAACCAAACCAATCAAAATATTTAGATTTCAGCATTAAATAACCCATAGAGGTTGACATACCTCTAAACAAAATCAACCAAACAACCAATATAAAAGAACTCTTTCCTGACATTAATCCATAAAATATCCTATAATTTCTTAAAGAAATCAAACTGTATTCTAAACTATAACTTCAACAAAACTATAACATAAAATACATATCACTGCCTCTAGTAATTATGTCCACACAAACATGTATATGTACAAAAGCTGAGTATCATCTACCATGTATTCAAATGTGAAAGCAGAATATCCTATTTTTATTATTTCAAAGGCCCCAAGAAAATTATTTTCAACATTAAATAACCCATAAGGAGTTGATATGCCATTAAACAAACAAATCAATCTTCCTCAGAGATACACATACACACAAAATTTCTGATTTATACATATAACCCATATGTGAAACACGCTTGGGTGATCATGTCTCAAAAGAGACATGACTGACTGGGCAGAAGATTATCCCGCAGTAGGTTGCCATTGCTTTCTGCGGTAGACTGGTTGCCGACCAAGGCTATAGAACCCAATCTGTCATGTGATTTAACCCATAACTGGAAGGAATAGACGGATTAATACCTTTCCCAAGGGTATTTGCGCGTAAGTGAATGCAATGAATTCGGCTGGAATTTGAATTCAGCTCCCCGATTTCTCATTCCGAGCCGATATCCAATGCACCACGATGCACATCCGCAATAATACTATACCTAAAAAGAAATATTTCACTACCTGACAAGGTGCTAATAATATAGTACTGAAACCCAATGGCTCGTGTTGCAGTAAACTGTTTTTATTATAAACTTATAATAAAAATATTACCATATACACTACCAGCCATAATTATTAGGCCACCCCAGTTTTTTCAAAAGAAATGATGTATTTCATACTATTTTTATTATTTATTGCCAAATGAAAATAGAATAGTTCTTTTGTTATTATTACTTTGCAAAATTTTACAAGGCAAGGAAGCAAAGATGAACTCACCCGAATTACCCTAAATTTTCTTCATTCTTTCATTGATGAAACTGCAATATAGGTAATTAATAAATATTTATAAATTCATTTGATGCACATGTTATTGTGCAGTATTAACAAAAGAACAATTCTATTTTCATTTACAATTATTCACTTGGCAATAAATACTAAAAAATAGTATGAAATACATCATTTCATAAAACATTGGAGTGGCCTAATAATTATGACCGGTAGTGTGTGTGTGTATGTGTATATATATATATATATATATATATATATATATATATAACTTATTTATAAATGGAACTTTGTGTGTCTGTGTGTGTGTATCCATTACCTATAGACTCCATAACGGCTGAACCTATTTTCTTGAAAATTTACACAGTTGTGCTATAAGCGTCTGCAAGTGTTCTTAGCTAAGTTTTGTGTCGAGGTACCCCTGATAAATATCGATAATCGAAAAATCAGGTTATAGAAGGAGTGGTCCGATTTTAATCAAATTTGATACACTCATAAACAAAGACATAAGAAACAATATTCAAAAGTTTCAAGGTTGCAGTTCTTACTGCAGAAAATTTGCTATCGATACCAGGAAATCAAAATTTGACTTACATCCATTCATTTTTCTTTCAGTCTATGGTTTGGCTTTAACTGGAAACAACTATTGCTTTTTAGTCTTTCGTGCCAACATCCAAAGAGTCTGAGCTCCAGTTTTAAAGCTTTCATTACACCCGAGCAACTCCAGGCTATACTGCTAGTATATAGATAGATATGTAACACTATTTGGTGTTAAAGAAATAGAAGGAAAAGCATACAGATACACTAAGATTAGGAAAAGGCGAAATCTGAAAAAACTTAAAAAATTTCCAGAGAGGCAGAGTTAAAAAGAAAAAAAAAAGCTATGTGGTAAATTGATTAATGACTTTCTCTTTTGGTACAAGTTATTAAAAGACAGTATCAGATAAAGACTTTTATACTAGTGAAAAGTTGAAATAATAAAACCTTCTTAGTGACCAGCTGAAGCTGACCTGTTTAATGAGACGGCACTATAAACAGGGTCATAAATAAGAATTTTTTTTTGTTTAATTAAGAATTTAATTAATGACCCTGATAAGAAATTGAGAGAAACATCTGGCAAGTTTCTGACTGAGGACCAGAGCTTTCCTTGTATAGGAGAAATTTTGAAATGAGAATTTAAGTAATGACTGCTAGTAAATGCAACCTGAGCCTGACACATCAAATCAGTTAAAGGAAGATTAGTTGGTAGTAAGCAGAGGTGGAAAAGTAAGGAAGGCAAAGAATTCATACATGCTTTTTGAAGGGTATTAGTGTGAGATATCGATAAAGAAAGGAAGGAATTGATTTGGGCAGATCAATAACCTTGACCGCTGCTTACAGAAAGGAAAATCTCCAAATGGAAAAAAATAATTAATCTATGAAAGCCAGAGAACAAAGAACTTTATTGGAATTAATCAATTCACCAATTTTCCCAGACCAGTCATACCCCACTTCAGTTTTGAGTAGAAATCCATTTAAGCGAGGGCCTGAACTGGCCAAAGAGAGTTGCAGAGCAGTTTTAGCCAAAGAGGTTAGCAGTTGAGATGAGAGACCTCACTGCCCGACATCACATGACTGCCTGCCTAAGAACTCTGGCTCAGACCATGACCTCTGCTATAGAGGTTGTGCTCAAACCCTGTGCCAAATTTAACAGAACCAGCTGAAGTGTTACATTTCAACTTTAGACATAGTTTGGGAAGATAGTTGTCTGCATGAAGTAGATAGAATTGACTGCTAGTACAAATAAGCCTTTACCAAGAATCAGATATAAAATTTTTCTGTTTTTTGTATGAAGATGTTTTTTTTCTTCTTGTGACTTTCTCAACCCAAAAGAATTCATTTGCAGAAGTTCCTGAAGGTTATTCAGCTTCACCCATCTTAGCATCAGAACACAACATGGGATAAGATTGGGTATAGTCTGAGGTGATCAATCTATCGAGCTAGCCCCAGGAATTGAAGACCTAAGAAGGTGGAGCAGGCTACTTTTTTTTTCTTTTTTTTTTTTTACTGGCTTTTATGCTCTATTTTTTCTGTCCAATATTTTCTTTTTTGGGTGGTTTCACCAACCTTTTTTTTTTCTCAAGGTTCTTTTTTCTTTCTCTCTTGTAACCCAATAAGTAAAGCTTACTACATCATCTAAATAATTTACTAGCAAAATCTTATTTTACCATAGCACATTGACTGCTAACTAAAAGTTACTTTGTGCTTGGCATTTGCAAATTAATTTGCAGTGTTACTTTTAGCGTGAAAACAATGTAAAGTCTTCCATTGAAGCCATAAATCTATTTATGAAAACTTTTTTGGCCTAAATTGGATTTTATAAAGTTGGCATTTAAATTCAGATTTCATAATTGACCTTTGCCTCTCAATGTGTTAACTTCAGCAGAATACCTCTCTTGCACAAATCTGTTTTTATGGATATTCAGGTCACATCTGTCCACTTCTAATCCACATCTGTCACTCAACCTGTATCACATTCTAAGAGCAAACAGGTCTTGTACATTTGACATTTATTCAGACCAATATATATCTCTTTACTGTGTGTGTGTATATATATATATATATATATATATAGGTTTGGAATCTATTCATTTTTTGAGCTTCTCAAGAACTAATTATCTCGCCTTGAATTCAGAATGCCATGAATTATACTAACATTGTTTAACATGTCAAATGCACATGATGCCTAACCTATGAAAATATAACAGCACAAAAATAAAAATACCAGAATTTCTTTATTTTTTTTTATATCTCATTCTCTGATTAAACTTCATTAGAGACTGAGAAAAAACAGACAAAAAGAGAACCTTTTAGCATTTTAAATTTTGCTTGGGTCACTTCTCATTGGTCAGTTGTCTATCATGTGCATTAAAACCGTAGATAATTCTGTTTGTATGTAAGCTTGTAAAGATTCTTGTATGTCTAAGCAGGCATTGGATGATAATGTATTGGTAATTGTGTCTGTCTAGTAGTAAGAGTTTTAATGTCTTCACTTTTGTGTGGTCAGTTGGCACAGTAGGGTGGCATTTCATTCTAATCTGGAATTGATTTATTTTTTAAGCACATACTTTGTATTAGATAGATTCTTTAAGAATGGATTCAAAGAAAGATGGTGGTTTAATGTTTGAGGCATGTTTATAGTTGGTAATGTTATTAATTTTTCAAAGTATGTTTTTTTTTTATTAGAGTGACATTAGTGAAATCAAATATGTATCAGGGTGGTTAGAGAAATTTAAGAGTTTAACTTGTGTTTTTTTTCTAGATGAAGTTCAGTAGAAGACAATAAAGCCATCACTTTCTGGTACTTTGATCCTCTGTATTTAGTCTTTTTTTTTTTTTAATCATATCACCCCAAGCAAGGCGGTGACGCCACTGATGTGCAGGGGGCTACATAAGAGTGAGAAGATTAGAAAAGAAAAACCGGAAACCGCATCCTAAACAGGAAACAAGGGATAAGCCTCTTCACCTGTTCAACAGACGTGGGTTCTGCAACAATTAGTAATTTTGAATATTATATAAAAGTCTAATAAGTGGTTTGCTTTTTCAATGTTAAAATGCATAAACTTTGTCTTCTTGAATTGTAGACTTTTGGAAATATTATTTCTAAATAATCATTTTATTCAGGTAACACATTTTGCACCTCTAAGGTCATCACTTCTTTCTATCTCACAATAGTGGTTCATAGTAACATTTAAAGTAAAGTAGTGCAATTAGCCTATCCCTTCTCTCTGCAAGATTCATTTGTTTTTTAAGTTACCTTCTAGACTGGTTACCACCCAAGGCTACATAACTCAGTCTGTCTTACTACTTTACCCATAGTTGGGTATTTCTAGAAAGAAAAGAAATACAATGCGTCTTAAATGTTACTGTTACAGTAAAAATACAACAAAAAAAATAGTATTTAATAATAGCTTGGGATGCAATAACTGGAACCTTATAAGTTTATAGTTGAATCTTTTCCACTTGTATTTTACTTCTCAGTCTTTAAAAAAATCTTTAATGATTTAAGTATTTGTGGCAAAAATTTATAAATAAGTTATAAGTTTATAGCAAAAGTGAAAACTTATTTCTACTTCTCAAAGTATGTGCGGATGGTATAATAGATAGCAGGTCAGAATAAATTGGAGTGCTGAGTTATAACTCCGGTCTGGTGCGAAAAGTCTGAATTCATTTTCTCCCCCATCTATGGGTTAAATAGTAGGACTGGTTCCTGAATAAAATATTATTCTAAAAAAAAATTGATAAAATACAATGTTTACTCACAAAAAAAAAAAATCTAAAATATGCTTTCACTTTGAATAACTCACAAAGGATTGATCATTCATAAAAACAACCTGTCACAAGCCAGGCACAAACATTAAAGCCTATCTACTTGCTAGATCTTCACTGATCTTCCTGTTACTATGTTGATGCTGGATTCTTATTTTTTAATATTCTGCGAACAATGCCGTTTGATTGTTAAGTAGTAGGTCTCTGAAAATAAACAGAGAAATCAACAAAAGATAGAATATGTACATCTTCTTAGTACTGAATTAGTCATTACAATTTGTAGATAGTAAAGAAATGCAAGCAGTACAGAGTTAAAATAACCAATGTCTTAATAGGATTCTCTTACTCCTTGTATCTATTGTGGTTTCCATGGAAATAAATCGGGTGGGGAGGTTATTACTTTTGATGCCTCCTTCATAGCATTGGTCTAAGCCAATGATTTTAAAAAAATTTTATTACTTTGCCCTCCTTGACAGCTGTTCTTCAAATCATGCTGAAAATATGAGTTCTTGTTTGATCACTGAAGTTGAACAGTGTTGAGCCTGGACAGTACTTAGATGTGAAGCTGCTTGGTACATTGGGTACTGTAAGCAACTTCCCACAATCCAATGACTCACAAAGGGTAGGTAAATTATAAAAAAAAAACCAAATCAAATCCACTTCTCAAGTAATGTCTGTTTAGGGATTGAGACTGGTTGATCTTTTTATCAACGATGAAGAATTCTTGATTTGTAAAAGTTTTTAGAGCAAAGTACTTATAATGTGCGTTGTGGTGCAGTGGATATCGGCTCGGAATGAGAAATCGGGGAGCCAAGTTCGAATTCCAGTTGAATTCATTGCATTCACTTACGCGCAAATACCCTTGGGAAAGGTATTAATCCGTCTATTCCTTCCAGTTATGGGTTAAATAACAGGACAGATTGGATTCTATAGCCTTGGCTGGCAACCAATCTACTGCAGAAAGCAATGGCAACCTACTGCAGGATAATCTTCTGCCCAGTCAGTCATGTCTCTTTCGAGACATGATCGCCCAAGCGTGTTTCATGTATGGCACTTAACTGACTGACTTATAATTATCTATTCAGAAGAGAATATTTTTACATAATGTTTTAGACCTATTGGCACTGGATAAGGCAATCATATAATTGTCAAAGACAACTATCATATTTGAAGGCATCTAAAGATCATTTTTCGCCCCAAATACAGGGTGTGTCAGAAATACCTCTCACATAATGGTAAGGCATTAGTTAGGTGAAGATACCATTGCCATTTGTATAAGTTCATTAGCACCACACAAGTGACAGTATAAAATGTGTGTGTGGGGGGGATTTCTGCTGCACCCTGTAGTTAATATCTTAGTATTATTTGGGATGTATCTCTGCCACACCCTGTATTTTCATTTTCTGATTCTTTTATTCTTTTAACATGTCTATATTGTATTCCTTTGCTTTTTTTATTGCTCTATCTTTCTTTCTTTTTTTAGTTCCTTTTATTCTTTGTTTGTTCATACATATATATATATATATATATATATATATATATATATTATACACTTCTGAGATGAGGTAGTATTTATACTATTTACATTCTTCAGATTATTCTCATCTTTATTGCCATGTTTATGATGTTTTACGCTTCGACCTTCTTCAGGTGCTAGGAATTTCAAACCAAGTTTTTTATTACAATCACTATGGGATGTCTTTCTCATTCCATGTGTGATGCCACTTCTGGTAGTTATCTTCCTTTAACTTAACTCT
Source organism: Ascarosepion bandense (assembly GCA_037127315.1). Taxonomy (NCBI): domain Eukaryota; kingdom Metazoa; phylum Mollusca; class Cephalopoda; order Sepiida; family Sepiidae; genus Ascarosepion; species Ascarosepion bandense. Next base: position 1,151,478 of record JBBBDQ010000924.1, on the reverse strand, counting down.
GTATGTCACTTGTTCACCTGCTGTAGCCTGGTATTGAACTCACAACTCTTTGGGTCAAGTCACTATATCAACTGGGCCACATAAACTAGGCAATAAAGATGAGTACAATAGTCTGAACAATGTAAATAGTATATGTGTGTGTGTGTGGCAAAGTGATTAGAACGTTAGCTATCTCACCATGGTCAGTTTACCAGGAAGATGACGATGTTTTCAGTCTGGAGTAGGTGATGCCAGCATGCAGCATCTTTGGAAAGTGCCTGAAAACCATACTACAGGTTGACTCGAACCTTGTGAGTGAAACTGGGTGGATCGGACACTTTGGGAGCCATTGTTGGTTTACGATTTACAAGTCATCTTGGCTGAGGGCTTGAGTGTCTTGGCTTTATTCAGATTGTTGCTCATGCTAAAAACATGCTCTCTCTCAGAAACTGTAACTAAGGTCCACTCAGCATAGTTGCAGTATAAACCACAGGTAGGCTCTGTGGCTGAACAAATACAAATGTGCCTGATCAGGTGTCTGCAATGGGTATTAGCTATTCACCATAGTAGACAGGCATCTTTGGATATGGGTGGCCAGGCATACATACATAGACACACTCACATGTCTTTATATATATATATAAGACATCTTACACTTCATTTGTTAGGGGAGCCACCTCTTAATTGTTGTTGTTCTCAGGGTGGTAGCACTTATTAGGGTACCAGCTATCGCCAAATAGTGAACCCTCAAATTAGAGTAAAAAAATCTGAAAGTACAAAAATAAATTTCATAATAAATAAATAAACAACAGATTTTTGTAAAAAAAAAAAAAAAATTACCAGCATAGCAAAAAGAAAAAAACTACTCAAGCTTCCCCAAAAATTAAATTTTAACATTAAATGACCCATAAGGTATTGATATGCTGTTAAACAAATTTTCTCCCTCAAATAGTAGAATTTCATAAATTTGTCATAAAAGCATGAAAAAAAACTTTGATTTAGATGAAAGAGATAATATAAAATTTGATCAAAATCCATTATATAACCAACAAGTTTTCCTTTGCTGAAATAAGTTGTTTTGTATTCCATAAATAATATAAGTTTAATATTACTTTGAATGTCTTGAATCACGTTATAATAAAAATGTTGAATGAACATTTCCTATGAAAGCATATTGAATATTTAATCCAGAACTCAATTTGATTGGAAACAAAAAAGAAATCACTTAATGTGGAAATTACTGAGTGACTTTAAAACTTTACCATGAAAATCTGAAAGAAATTAAGACTCCTTAAATTGAATTGTTTGCTTGTTGAAAAAGGTACATTTCTTTTGAAATTAACCCAAAATTTTGAGCTAAAAATCTTCAGGTTGACTTGTACACTACTTGTTGTTACACCTCAATTAGTGGTACAGATACTTCTTTATGAAGTCAGGGAATCATTTGATACTGTATATTATGAACAGGATCTGACCATTTTAAATAATATAATAATCAATATTTTTTATTTTATCAAATGCTGTTGCTTGAGGAATGTGTAATGAATGATGATCCACAAAAATTGTTAAAAAAAATATTTTTTTTTTAGTGGACCAGTCAATTAAGAATTGAGAAGTGAAATTGGTATTTATACAATAAATGGTGTGTGTGTGTGTGTGTGTAAAGAAATTTGGAGATTGCTAAACTTTTTATTAATAGGTTAATTTTTCTTTCCATGAAAGTCCTAACAACTGAAACCATTTTATTTCCCTTGTCACAAAAGATAATTTATTGTGTATGTATATATATATATATATAATAAATAAAAGTTGTTAGGACTTTTATGGGAAGAAAAAATAAGCTATTAATAGAAAGTTTAGCAATCTCCAAATTTCTTTCAAAACAAAATGTCTGCTCAGTTTGTAAAGATGTCATATTTTCTTTCAGGAAGTAAAAAGACAACATGAGTGTGAACAAAAAAAATACAAAGAAGACGTTTCATATTGATGAGTCAGATCTTCTATGCCAAAATGGCTGTGGTTTCTATGGTAACCCAGCTTGGCAAGGTTTCTGCTCAAAATGCTACCGGGAAGTCTACCAAAGGGCCAAACAAGCACAAGTTCAACATGATGCCTTGCAGGAAGCCAAAAGGTAAGCAAACAAAACATTATTTTGCTTTATTCAAATACTTACTAGATTATTATTCACTGTCCAGATTATAAAATGACTTTCAAGATAAACATTAACTTTTGTATTTGTCTATATTTCTGAGATAAGGTAGTATTTACACTATTTACATTATTAGGACTATTCTCCTCATGTTTGTTGCAATTTGTATGATGTTTTGGCTGTTGTACGCTCTGGCCTTTTTCAGGTGCTAGGAATTTCAAACTGAACCTTTTATTACAATCACTGGGGTATATCATTCTCATTCCTTGCAAAGAGCCTCTTTTGGTAGTCATCAGTTATCTCTCTCTAGCCCTCTAAGTCACTGTTCACCAAAGTAACCATGGTAGAGGCACTGTCGGTAGTCAGGGACTGACTGGCCTCGGACTCATCCTTAGGAGAACTTACCAGTATTCCACTAGATAACCTGATGAAAAATCTGACTTTCTGCACAAAAACATCACACTTCAGATTGGGATCAGACGTATATCGACAGGATGAAGGCTTAACAATGGGCTCACCATTATCACCATCACTGGCTAACATATACATGAAATACTTTGAAGAGCTGGCACAGCTCTAAAGTCAACTCTATCGCTGAGATACGGTGATGATCCCTCCATACTCTGGCCACACCAGGAAGAGGTCCAGATGCTACTAGACCATGTGAACTGAAGATCATCATCCATACAGTTCACTATGGAAGAAGAGTGTGACAACAAACTGGCATTCCTGGATGTGCTAATAACTTGAACAGAGGTGGGGTTCAAGACATCCGTATACTGCAAACCAACATTCACTAGACAATACCTCAACTTTAACTCCAACTACTTATACACTGTAAAAAAAAAGTGATCGTCCGCTTGTAACATTGAGCAAAAGTCATAAGCAGCAACAACCCAGAGACATACAAACAGGAAATGGTCAGTATAAGCAGTTCCCTACAACGAAACAATTATCCAGGGTATATGACAACAACTCTAACATACATGGAAGGGAGGGTGCATGAGGATAACAACTCTCAGAAAACAACCTCGGTCTGTCTACACTATGTGAAGAGGTTATCGGGAAAAATACAAAGAATCTGTGGTCCATATAACATTAGGACACTCTTTAGAAGTGATTCTACACTTCGCAGATACTTCTCTCAAGTAAGATCCCCAACAGAGGAGGACTTGACTAAGGACTGTGTGTACACCATTCCATGTAGAAAGAAATATAAAGGAGAAACAGGCCGCCCCCTTAAGGTAAGGCTACAAGAACATTGCAAGGCTGTAACATGAGGGGAAATAGAAAGATCAGGCATAACTGACTACATATAGAGGAAGAAAGGGGATCACCGCCCTCTATGGGATGAAGTTGAAATAATAGAGAAAACCACTGGAAACCATGTAAACTTAAGGAATCAGCACATATGCTAGGCTACAAAAATCTCCTAAGCTGACCACGCACAGAGATGAATACAATATGGGAACCAGTAATATGGAGTGCCAGAGAAAAAAACTTTAGTGTCAAAATTGCAATATCAGCTTTGGTAAAAAATACTAGAGAAAGCCATTAACATCAAAAATTGCAATATGAACTCTGGTAAAAAATGATTAGTGAACATTAGGTTTATAAGTCTCAGAAATTCAGTTGTTCTTGTCCTTAAAGACACATGGTTCAGTGGATATAGATGTTGGTTAGTTCCTAGTGAACAAGTAACTTAGAGGATTAAAGGGAGATAACTCATGACTACCAAAAGAGGCTCTATACAAGGAATGAAAATGATATACCCCAGTGATTGTAATAAAGGATTCAGTTTGAAATTCCTAGCACCTGAAGAAGGTTTGAGCATGCAACGGCCGAAATGTCATACAAATGGCAACAAAGCTGAGGACAAGTCTGAATAAGGTCAATAGTGTCATTAAATTTGTTGGCTGGTTTTAGGTTTTTCCTTTTGTTAAATACTAAGGTCATGTCATGGTAATGGTGGGATTAGTCATTTTCTTTATAAGGAAATGTTCAGCATTCATTAAGAAAACAGCATTAGTTGTTGGTTGAAATTTATAAAATCCTTTTTCTAAAATGGTTTTCACAAAAATAAGCTTCTCAATTCTATTAACTGTTGTTATTCTTTCTTGATGTATTGATGGGTGTTTTCTTCCCAACCTTTTTGTTTGAGGTAGTTTGGTAATTTAACTTCATGATTATATCATTTTTTCTTTCTAGTTGTTACTGTTAAAAGTTTTCAAGTGATGTTGTTTTTGTTATCTGGTAAAGTTTTTTGTGATTTTTGTCGATATTTCTCAGATGAAGTATTGTAACTATTTACACTCTTCAGACTATTGTATTCTCCAGCCTTCTTCAAGTGTAAATTCTTTGTGATTCTGTAGATCTGTAAAATCTGAAGTATTGTCTGAAAGACTTGAAGGATTCATTTGCTTGAAGCCATTTTTAATCCTTGATCTAAGGAAAAAAGCTGTATATAGCTGATAGTTTATTAATTTCTGAATGAGTTGGTCACCCTGCATGACATCCATATGATTATCTAAATCTGATGAGACTATTTAAGAACCTGATTCAAGTTCTTGGGTTAATGTTTTGGTTTTATAATATGTTGTGGTATTGGACAAAGCTACTTCTAGCACATTCAATCCTGCATTCACTTAAATTTGTTTGCTAGATGCCTTGAAGGAAAAGAAAATTGCAACACACTGAAGGGCATTGGCAAATTTCATATGGATACAATTCATAAAAGTTGGATTAGTACCTTTGCTAATACTCCTGGAAAAGGTATGAATCCAACTCCCCTCTCCCCAACTATGGATAAATAGTAGGACAGGCGTGGTTCTACAGCCTTAGTTGGTACTAGTCTAGGAATAGGAAAAGCTGAATTCAAAACTATATATAGTCTTGGCAAAGCACATACTATGCAGGTAAAGGAAAAGATCATTTGCATTAACTCAATGCTCCTGACTACAGTCAACAATACGTACATACAGGGGATAGTCAATATTCTGATAAAATTTTTAAAATTATTGATTTTGTGGTGCAATATTACTCATAACAATACACCACCTGTCTCTGAGCTTCAGACAGTGATGCATGCTTTGATAAGGGTCACTTTAGTACAATCAGGTGCCATGCTACAGAGATTCACATTTGTTCAATTCAAGCCATTTTAGATAGGGGTCAAATTGTGGGCCTTTGAGAGATGGAATTGTGGTTTGGTAAATTTCTGCACAGGTTGGATAACACATTAGTGGTGCATTGATGTTATCAACAGTGGTCAAATGAATATTCCTCTATCTGAAGACCAGATTCTGGACACTAACAGATACTTTCTAGTATCAACACATTGTAAGAGCAGTGGAAGCAGCCAACATGGCAACCAGAACAAATGACCTCAAGAGTGTTGGAAATAGTTTATTTGTAGCTGTACTATGTGTGCACGTGCCTCTATCATAACTCCAATGTGGTATGATATGAACATGTATTTTTGACATTACTAAATGTTTAGTAGCAGAATGAAGAAAAAATAAATGAAAAATCAGGCTAGATGTCTCTTGTATGAAAAGAGTTAAGTGGAATTGTAAGGATGTCTGGTGAGGCGTATGGAAGGATAAGTTGTGAGTTCTGACTTACTGGGGCAACAATGGTGAGCTGGTCAAGTCTGTTATGTTTATAGATGTGAGGTTGCTTTTTGATGAAGTGTGTAAACTTTGGTCAAGATGCCATCCAACTGCTGAATGTGCCTTTGATGAACTTTTTGTCCTTTATTGAGGCTCAAATTGGCTCCAGTTTGCATTTTGTTTCTCTAGACAGGTGTAGGTGCAAATTCTGGACTGTATTGCTTTTTCTTTTTTGTGTGTGTAAATGGAAGGTATGTTTGGAGCCTTGCACAGCTGACAGATTTTTAGTTGAATTTGGGCACTTAGGGTATTCACATCCATCTAGTAGTAGAAATTAGTGTAGCATTAATCAGAAGATATGATTTTAGAAAGAATGTAATGTACACATGCAATAAAACTCATGCAATATAACTCATCAGTTACCTGTGGTACAGACTGACAAATTCTGCCTTCAAACAAATGATAATTGCTTGTGTGTACACCACAGATCTCAACAATTGAACTAGTGGATGAAGGGGGCTATGCATGACGGAGATACACAGAAGGCACCACTCAAAACTATAACAAGAGTGAGCAGCTGTCCATTGCAGTTTCATAACTGGATTCTCCATGTCTCATTTCATATGTTCTGCAGAGGAAGGTCATGGAATCAAATGTGTGGGTCACTTCTTGGCAAGTTGAGGTCCACCTTAAACAAATTCAAGCCATCAGCACTTTCTTCTAGTCTGATTTTCTTCCACCTCCAACCAACTCTTGCAAAGCAAAATGGCAATAAAGAATGGATGACAGGAACAGTATAATGCCTCCGGGCCGCCTTGTGTTCGCCGAACGTAAGGGGCCTTTAGACATTTAGCATTTAACTCCTGCCGAGAGTCAAGACTCTGAGTCAAAGTACATTTCAAAACAGGTTTATTGAAACTCGGACAAGGTAAAAAAACGGAGATGTCGAAGGGATTTAGTGTAACAGAAAGAAAGAAAGAAGGCGCATGCCGTCCGCACGCCGTCAGCGAAGCTGTCGAAAAGGCCAGGGCACCGGCGGAAGTAACCGGAGTAAGGTGAGAGAGACCCTTTGGATAGGAGGGCTGGAAGGGAGGTAAGCCGTAGCAGACTGGTAACATGATACTCCCCGCCTGACGTATGACACGTCATAAATAGTTATTCTTTGGCGCTGAGAAGGACAATTTCAGTGATGGGTCTAAGGAGGAGTCTAGCGCAATTCCCAGTGTAGATCTTGACCTCAACTTTACGTACTAGATTGTCCTCACTAGGGAAGACACGGGTTATAAGTCCTAGAGGCCACTTGTTTCTGCTGGTTTGCTCGTCCCTGAGCAGCACCACGTTCCCCGGTTCAAGGTTGGGTACCTCCGACCTCCATTTGGAACGTTTTTGGATCGAGGATAGATATTCTCTTCTCCACCTGCTCCAAAAAATCTCGGCCAGATGCTGAACGAATTTCCACTGGCTTCTTAGGATGTCCTTGGGTCCGTATTCACGCTCGTGCGTGAAGGGAACACCTGTTTTTTGAGTGAGGAGGATAGCAGGGGTAAGTATCAGGGGTTGATCCGGATCTGACGACACAGGAATGAGGGGGCGGGCATTGATTATGTAAGAGACCTCCGCCAAAAATGTGGTGAGCGATTCATGGGTCATCCTATGCTTGTACTGCAAGAACATGGCATCCAATATTCTTTTTGCTATGCCGATCATCCTTTCCCAAGCTCCTCCCATATGTGGAGCATGGGGAGGGTTGAAAGACCAGGTGCACTCCTGCCCTGCCAAGTATCTAGAGACTGAGCTTATATCTATGGGAGACTCGATGCCCAGCTCCCTGCAAGCGCCCACAAAGTTGGTTCCGCAATCGGAGCGTATGTGCTTAGCGGGGCCGCGGATGGCGAAGAAGCGTCTGAGCGCGTTGATGAGGCTGGAGGCGGTCATTGATTCAATGACTTCAATGTGAACACCTCGAGTGCTCATACAAGTAAACATTACCGCCCACCTCTTGCTGTTGGCGAGTCCGCCTCTAGTTCGGCGTGAGGAGACTACCCAAGGACCAAACACATCTAAGCCGATGTTGGTGAAGGGAGGACTAGTGCTGAGACGGTCGGCAGGAAGGTCAGCCATCTTCTGTGTCAGGGTGGGGTTCCTGAGTTTTTGGCAGGTGACGCAGCGGTGAATGTGCCGGCTCACGCATCTCTTCCCACCGATTATCCAAAATCCTGCTGCACGGATGGCTCCCTCGGTGAACAGACGTCCCTGGTGTTTGGATTGCTCGTGGTAGTAGCCCACGATCAAAGATCCGACGTGGTGTCTCCCAGGGATGACAATAGGGTTTTTCTCTCTGGTTTCGATCTCTGCTTTGCCAGTGCGACCCCCAATCCTCAACAAGCCGTGATTGTCGATGAAAGGATTGAGGTCTTTAAGCGGGCTGCCTTTAGGGAGATCCTCCTTGCGTGCTATACTCAAGAGTTCTTCAGGGTAGACTTCTTCCTGCACCGATCGGATGATGGTATTTTTTGACTGTAAGAGTTCCTCGACAGTGCGTGTTTTGGGGCAATAATGCCACCCTCTACATTCACCTTTTGAGGTGGTATGAGCTTGGTGGAAGGTGCCAGCGATATGTATGAGATTGGCTAGGGCTCTAGTCAACGACAGCCAAGTGGAAAACCTCTCAAAACGCAGCGTAGTGAGCTGTAGATTTGCCGAAGACGTAGCTAACGTGGACACTTGAGGACGGACGTCTGCGTCTCTTTCTGGATTTATTAGATCGTAGCCGGGGTCGTCCTTGCCTCCTGGCAGAGGAAAGCTGGGGCCATTGAGCCAGGTGGTGGTTTGCAGGTGAGATGCGGGCACGGAACGAGTGCCGAGGTCAGCGGGGTTCAGGTCTGTGTGTATGTATCTCCATTGATCGGGGTGAGAGGATCTTCGTATCCGCAGTACTCGATTGCTAACATACACATAGAAACGTCTAGTTTCGTTGTGGATGTAGCCTAACACCACTTTGCTGTCAGTGTAGAAGGTGGTGGAATGAGGCTTCAGGTCGATCTCGGAAGAGATCAGCTCACTCAGTTCCGTTGCAAGGAGGGCCGCGCAGAGCTCTAGTCTTGGAATCGAGTGTTCGGGCCGTGGAGCTAGCTTTGCTTTCCCCATGACGAAGCCAACGTGGCTTTTTCCTTTACCGTCGATGACTCTGAGGTAGGCTACTGCAGCGATGGCTTTAGTGGATGCATCGGAAAAGATGTGCAGCTCTCTGCGTGCCGCTTTAGAGGGAGGTAGAGTTGTAAACATCCTAGGGATGAGAATCTCGTTTAGGGCCTTTAAGGAGTCTCTCCACAACGACCAAGGTTCGTACATCTCCTTGGGTAGGGGGGAGTCCCATTCGGCGTTCTTGTCCGTCAACTCCCTCAGGATGAATTTTCCCTCGATAGCGACGGGGGCGGCAAATCCCAGAGGGTCTTTGAACGGCAAGGGAGCAACCCAGTTGTGGTCGGTGTCCCTCTCGACTTCTCGTTCCATGAGGTTGAGGAAAGCAATATCCTCAATGGAGGGGGCTACCTTTTCGTCATCACTGGTCCGTTGAAATATGTAGCCATCGTCATCGGTGGAGTAAAGCCCGTTTCCGATGTAGTTCTCCTGAACTTTAAAGTTGTTCGGGCATAATTCGAAAAGGGTAGGGTGGCCTCCCTCGGATACATTTGTATGCATCGTTTTCACCACGGTGGGTGGGTGAAATCTCCCTAGGCAGACGTTGCCTACTATCACCCACCCCAGGTCCAGCCTTTGTGCGTAAGGGGCGTCATGGGGCCCGTTTATGTGTTCACGTACCTTGTGAACTCTCAGGATATCACGTCCTAGAAGGAGCATTATAGGGGTTTTAGGCTCCGGAGTAGGGATGAGGTGCGCTATCTTCTTCAAATGGGGATGGTGGAAGGCTGCCTCAGGTGTGGGAATGCTGGACCTGTCGTCGGGTATTCTGTTACATTCCACCAAGCTGGGAAGAGGAAGGCTGATCTTTCTGTCCAAGGATTCCACCTGGAAGCCTGTCGCTCTTCTTCCCATGGTTTGAGTTACTCCTGCGCAGGTTTTAAGGGAGTATGGGAAACTGGGCTCGTTGCTGTTGAATCTATCGAAGAAGCTTGAGTTTGCCAAAGACCGGTTGCTCTGCTCATCGATAATGGCGTACATCCTCACTGCCTTGTCGGGTTGATCTGCAGGGTAAACGTTGACGAGGCATATCTTGGAACAGGAGTTCTCCGAGAGGTCGCCGCCACAGATTTGAGTGCACTGCGAAACTACTCCGGCAGCTGCAGGGGTTTTATCCTCCCCGCCGTCCTTAGTGGCGGGTTTAGTGCTGATGGTCTCTGGTGGTGGTCCAGGATGGAGAGCAGTGTTGTGATCTTTGCTGTTGCATTCATTGCATGTAACATCTGCTTTACAGAATCTTGCCACGTGCGCGGTGGAAGCACAGCACTTAAAACAGATGCCCCTGTTTCTGACGAAGGTCTTGCGCTCTGTCAATGCCTTTTCTCGGAAGGCCCGGCATTTCAGCAGTGGGTGGTGGGACTTCTCATGTAGCGGGCAGTACTGGGTCAAGTCCCTTGCTTCACTGTGGGGACGTGTGGTGTCGGAGGGCGTAGGAGATACCATGGTTTTGTGTACCGTTACAATTTTTTGTTTGTTTTCTTTACGGGAGAACCCGCTAGCTAGAAGATTGACTTTGAAACTAGGATCATTCCTGATCCTAGCTTGTCGTGATACAAAGCTCACGAATACCTCGAAGGGGGGAAACATGACTCGGTGTCGTTCCTTGTAGTCGGATCCGACTGATAGCCATTCATCTTGAAGCGAGGGTGGTAACTTGGCCACAAAGGGATGAAGGCCTCGAGCAGTGTCCAGGAAGGCAAGGCTGGGGAGATCTCCATCCTCTTTAGCGGACAGGAGTTCTGTGGCCAAGTCGCTGAGTTCTCTCAGTCTGGGGAATTCATCGCCCGATAATTTGGGAAAATTGTCGATTCTTCTGAAGAGGGCGTCTTCAATCATTTCAGGGGCGCCGTAACATTCCTCGAGTCGCTCCCATATTCTTTGGAGTCCCCTTTCAGGGTGGTTGAGGTGGGCTGACCTTAGCCTCTCGGCATGTTCCCGTGACTCTTTGCCGAGCCCTCTCACTAAAAGGTCCATCTCTTCATCACGTGTGAGTCTGAGGCGTCTTACGGCGCCTTGGAAGGACCGTTTCCACTTTTTATAATCTTCTGGTCTATCATTAAAAGGTGGCAAACCAGTGGTCATAAGTTCTCGCCGGGTTAGATACCTCATGAATTCCGTGGTTTGTTGAGGCTGGAGGATGCCCCTAGTGTGAGAGGGGTACCAGTTGTCGCGTGGTTCATTGCCCCCGATGTGTGAGTTGGGAGAATGGTAGCTTATGACGGGGGGTGTCGTTTGGACGGGTCTATCCAGATTAGCCAGTCTATGTGAGGCGAGCTGGCTTACCTGAGCGCTCTCTTCATTGGGAAGTGGTAGGGGTCCAGGCATCTCTTGTTTTGGTTGCTTCGCTTGGTCGGCTAAATACTCCCTGACCCGTGCACTGGGGTCGACCGGAGCGGAGATAAGTTTCATGCGGTGATGGCTGGACCGTTCGCTTTCCTGTTCGGCAGCTTCCCTTAAGACTTCTGCTTCGGCTGCCGCTACAGCCGCTTCCTTTCTAGCCTTTATCCTCTCTAGCTCCATTTTAACCCTCAGTTCCTCATCAATGTAGGCCACGCGTGTTCTAGCAGCTTCCGCCTTCGCTTGGGCGGCAACAGCAGCGGCCGCTGTGGACGACCTTCGGGAAGTCCGAGAGCGGGTTGAGGAGTGGGTCCTCGAGCGACTCGACAAATTTTCTTCCATAGTTGGGGTGAGGGAGCAAAAGGTGGTGACCGTGTAGAGACACTACTCTAGTTGACCGTGACGCTCGAGTTCTGACGGTCCAGGACCGTTAAACAACTTTCCGTAAGGAGGGAAAACGTCTTTCTTTCACTGGAATTCCTACAGGACATCTATCTCCGTTTTTTTTACTATAATGCCTCCGGGCCGCCTTGTGTTCGCCGAACGTAAGGGGCCTTTAGACATTTAGCATTTAACTCCTGCCGAGAGTCAAGACTCTGAGTCAAAGTACATTTCAAAACAGGTTTATTGAAACTCGGACAAGGTAAAAAAACGGAGATGTCGAAGGGATTTAGTGTAACAGAAAGAAAGAAAGAAGGCGCATGCCGTCCGCACGCCGTCAGCGAAGCTGTCGAAAAGGCCAGGGCACCGGCGGAAGTAACCGGAGTAAGGTGAGAGAGACCCTTTGGATAGGAGGGCTGGAAGGGAGGTAAGCCGTAGCAGACTGGTAACATGATAAACAGGTTTTGGTAAAATTGGAAGCTTCTAGTTCTAAACCTGCACATCGGAGGTAAATTTAGTAATCAACTTTATCATTGGAAAGAAAATGATCAGCAAAGAGTAAATTAAATTCTTGGGTACAAGATAACACTACCACCCCTGATGACACCAAAAACTTGGCAAACAACGTCTTTCAGTAGGCATTCATTCACAACACACAGAGGCACAGTGGTGTAATGGATAGTGGCTCAAATTGAGGAATTGGAGACCCGAGTTCGAATTCCAGTTGAATTCATTACATTCGCTTATGTGCTAATATCCTTAGGAAAGGTATGAATCCATCTCTTCTTTCTTTCTTATTATTATTTGTGCTTATTAGGAGGCACAGTGTAGTAATGGATAGCAGATCTGATTGAGGAATCAGCGAGTTTGAATTTCAGTTGAATTCATTATATTCATTATTATGTACTAATACCTTTGGGAAAGGGATGAACCCATCACTTCTCACTCTAACTATGGGTAAATAGCAGGACAGACTGGGTTCTTTAACCTTGGTTGGCAACCTACTGTAGGAAAATTTGTTATTCACCTTATGGTTGGAAAGAAGTCTTGAGCCTCGGTTGGCCATCTTCCTTGAGATGGTATCTTGTATATAAAAACACCTGAATGCAGGGCTGGCAATCCATGTCTGTATCAGCCATCGAATGAAGTCCATGACATCCACTCATAGCACCAGGATCTGAGTACAGCAATGCTTGACTGCGTTGTGTGGGGTGGGATTATCAAATGATGATGATGACGATAAAACAGTGGCATCATGGTGTGAGGTACCATAAGCTAAAACTTTCATTTGCTTTTATTGTTTGTAGAGGAAACATCGAACATCCAGACTATTGTTCAACCCCCTGTTCTGATGCCATTCGTGCAACAAGAATATGATAGAAATATGCCAGCATACATAATGCTTGTGCTACTCAATGGGTTCTTAAAGATATTTGATAATTTGCCTAGCCTAGACCTGTCTCACATTGAACTTGAATAGAATGTTACTAGATTCATTCTGTAAGCCAGCCTTCAGTTCTTGTTGTATTGTCAACAGGTGCAAGAAGTATTAAGTAAATTATTTCAAGATTGTATTTGCCATCTGTATAATCATGTGCATGTAAGAGAACAAGCTTCTGTCAATACCTAAGAGGGATATACTGTGTATTGATATTGGATCTGATTATTGTTAATATCAGTGTCTGTTACTGTAGAAACTGATACGGGAGTGACAGTCTTTGTTGCAGAGGCTGCATTTATGTTTTCTTTCTGGTCTGTCGGAGCTGTCATTTTGCTTTCTGCAAACCCGCCTCTCCATGGCGACTTGTGTTAGCTGCTCCTCCCTTGATTTGAGTTGTTGGGCCAGGGTTCCTCTCCATCTGAACTGATTGACTGCTACACTCTCCCATGACTCCGTGTTGATGCCCACAGCTTTCATATCGTGTTTTATGATGTCCCTATACCACAGTTGTGATCGCTCAGTGGGTCTTCTTCCAGAGGCCAACTCTCCATACAGGAGGTCTTTTGGAATGTGACTGTCTGGCATGCGATGGATATGGCCTAGCTAGCAGAGTCTGTGCTGTTTAAGGAGTGTGAACATGGTAGACAGACCACTGATGCTTCAGCCAAGCAGACAACTAGGATGCTACCCATGGTTAACCATGACTGACAGAGGCCTACTACTACTACTACCATTGTTAATACAACCCTTATTCTGGAACCTACCAGTAAATACCAGTACTATATTAGAATTATAGGTGTTAAAAACTATTTGGAAAATTCTTCTTTTCAGACCTCACCATCTATGTATGTGCATTCTTTCTCAGATCCACACATTCTCTCTTATTTATACAGATGCATACATACCATATATACTTGAGTATAGTGTGAGTTTTTATAAGTATTTTATAAGTATAAGAAATGTGGGACAGCACTATACACAGGTTTCTTTTTCTTTTTTTTTGAAGTGGTTGAAAATCCTGCATTTTCTGTGCACTATATACAGGTAATTCTTTTTTTTTTCTGGAAGTATTAAAATTTTCTGAAAGTGTTAGAATTAATGTAAAAATAATTCAGGGCCACACTGTACACGAAGTTAACTTATACACAAGTATGTGAAGTATATATTCATCATCGTTTAATGGCTGTTTCCATGCTAGCATGGGTTGAATGGGGTTTTCTTGGTGGCTTCGTAATTGAACCATCATGAAATATTGGACTGAGTTTTACAGTTGTATACCCTTCCAGTTTAGGACACTGGAAACACAGTGCTTTTAGCGAGTCACCATCTCTAAAAAGATTACCTACCAAGGTTAAAGAGTTAAGCCTACTCTATTCTACGCAAAGTAGACGTAGAGGTTTTTGTATCAGAGATTTTCTTGTCCTTGTTGACAGTTTTTTATTTCTTCAGACAGTTTTATTTTTACTCTTGAGTTGGCTTATGTCAGAAAAGGCAATAAACTATAAAAATAATTTCTCAAATGCCATAAAGTTGGCTAGATGCTGTCTTTATTTTTATACAGAAAACTTTTAATATCAAATTTTTTCGTTTTGTTTTTTATAGTCATATTATCCAGTCAATCATATTAGAGAGTACTGATAATTTTTAATACCTGAAATTAAGTGCCACTTAGCAATTGATATTATTTTAATAGGTTTTATTTTTTTAATTGTTTTCACTCCATGTAAGGTGGTAAATTCACTATGCAAGGTGGTAAATCCACTATGCAAGGTGGTAAATCCACTACGACACAAGCAAGGAGTTACTGGGTGTGGAAGAATTAGGAACAGAAACATTAATAATGAAAGGGAAGCAAAAAGAGTAATCTTTTTATCAAAGTTACATCCAATACAAGGCTCGAGAGCCATTCAAGATAGTGTATTACAGTGAAAATTGTAATGCTGAATGAAGAGTGTGATATGAAAGGAATGTAATATGTGATGTTCTCCTTTGCCTGTCTTCAAATTACCCAATTCCTGCAGCTGGATTAATAAATTGATCACGTCAATCTACACCCTATCTTATCCTATGTTGTGATTTGATTTGATTGATCATAAGATGAGCAAAACCAAGTTACCTTCAGGAACTGCTGCAAATGAATCATTCAGGTTGAGCAAGTCACAAGAAGAAAAAAAATATCTTCATAAAATTCCAAGTGTTGCAAATATACATTTTTTTCTGAAATTATAATAAAATAGTGCTCAATGTTAATAACATAACAGCTGTAACATTGATATCAATAATATACATCTCTTTTTTTCTTTTTTTCTTTTTTTTTGTCTGAGGAAAAAATGTTTATTTATTATTAATACAAGTTATATAGCTCTGATATTATGTATTGAACAGTATTTTATTAACACTTGCACTCCAGGTGCAATATTTTATATATGATTCCTGAAAAACATGTAAAATTTATAATATGCTACAGAAAATGAAAGGCCACGAACATTGTCACTATTCAAATAAACTAGCAATGACCAATATATTGTATCAATTTCACTACACTGTACAAGACTGTTTCTTGTTACAAATTAATTACCTATTTCAGACATACTACCACCTCCTCCTCCAGTAGACACCTCACATGTCACTTATCAGATCAAAAGAATATCTGTCAACCCATAATTTACAAGAACTTATGAAAAATTTTGGTCTGAAACAAGAATTCTATAAAAATCACATTGTCAGAAACATCTTGTTATTAGAGTGGCCCTGTATATCAAACATTTTTCTCCTATTATCACATAATTTAACAGTGGAAAATAGGGTTTTAAAAGTTTTTAAAAATAAAAAGATGCTCATACAAATTCCAGCCAGATGCAAGATGGGAAGGCTTGGAATGAATGCTCCTTTTCAGAACAACACAAAAATGAATTACAATGTTAAGTCAAAACATGAGAAAAAATGATACTAGAGACAAAACACTCTTGAAATGGGTATGGAAGTGGCTGAAACCGCTTGGGGAAAAATTAAAATTATGAAAAATTTTTGTATTTCCTTACTCTTACAAAATGGAAAAATGTAAGGATGCTGAAAAAATTAAATCTTCCTTGTCGGTCGTATTTAATGAAAAATGTTTGAAAGAAAGGATGCTACCCAATTATGTATTCATGCATATATATATATATATATATATATATATATATATATATGTGTGTGTGTGTGTGTATTTAGGCAGCAAATTTTCTTTTAGACATGTCAGATTAAATTGTCTGCTTATTTTTAATAAAATCCAGTCATACTCATGGATAATCTTTTGCGTATCATAATTGAAAGATATAAGAAATAAGCTGTAACGTTGACAGTTGATGTTATTATTCATTTCTCGATGTTCCCAAGTACTATCAATCTCCTTCTGAGATCATCTTCAGGGGTGTGAGTTGTGGTAACAAAAAATAACCACAAAACTGTGTTGCTAAAAATTATGGTAAATTTTTCTTCTTGCTTCAAATATAATGGTTGACAAATTGCTTAGCGTTCATTAGAACATAAAAATTATCCAAAATGGAATTTTTTTAATATTGTAATGTCATGGCCATGCACCTGTTAAAGCATGTAAAAACTGTTCTTTTTACAGACATTACTACACTATTCATAGCTGATTCTATTAATTGATGGCTTAAGTGTTTTAATGAATATTGCCTCAAGGATCTGTAGTTTGCATTTGTTGTTTTCTTGGTGTTGGATAGTTGTTATTGATCATTATTTTTTATATTGTGAATGTAAACTGGAATGTTGTTGTAGATATCTAGAAATGGATGAATATATATATATATATATATATATATATATGTCATGTGCCCACTCGTGTGTGTATGTGTATGTATATATATATATATATATATATATATATATATATATATAATGTCTAACATTAAGATATAAGAAAAAAATCAACGCAAACCCCTGAGCATGACTGGAGGAAAATATATACATATTATCCTATGTCTATGGCATAACTTAGTTTTATGCATTATACAATCATCAGGTGCATAATTTGAAATATGCACCTGATGACTGCATAATACATGAAACTCCGAGTTGTGCCATAGACATAGGATAATATGTGTATTTATTAATATATATAATACAGCTCTGTTCATACATTGAGCACTGTTTTATTAAAACCTGAATAATAATAATACTATACACCTTATGTGCACCCTCATATGTATATTATGTCTCTATATATATATATATATATATATATATATATATATATATATATATATATACACTCACACACACACACCACACAATAAAGAGGATATATACATATTCATTATTACTCAATTATTAACAACATAATAAAATAAGGCACTGTTAAAGAGCAAACCTCAAAAGACCTTTTATAACCGGTAATAAAGTTTAATAACTGGTAGTAAAGAGATTGATTTGTGCTGATGCTGCCTCTCTCACTGTGAGCATGACAGGATGAAAGTATATATATATATATATATATATATATATATATATATATAATTTATCACTTAAATGTTATTTTTAGAAGACACCCATATTTGAGTACATGCTTTGTTCTTTTTCTTTTTTTAACAATATATTTAACATTGGTTACAGGCCTGAACATTTGAGAAGTCTTATCAAAGAAATATATGCCTCTCCTGCAAGAACTGAAACCTATGTGATAATTTTCTGTCCTTATTCACTAATGTATAAATTCTGAAAAAAAACAAGTGTATTTTGGTAAACCCTAGACATACATAAAGAAGCATTTGATTTAATCATTGGTAGTATATAGAAAGCAACTTGTATGTGTTCAGGTTTTTCTGTTTTGTGGTCTTCATATATTCTAATTTACAAATAACATTTCCTCAGTGTCCATGCTGTATCATGTTGAAACACTTAATTCTCATGTGATCAAAAATGTTAAGCAATGTCAATCCTGGTCAATGATGAGTGACCACTAGGTAATACCAAGTGCTGTAATCTTTGAGGTGGTATAATGGATAATAACTCTGAATTGGAAATCAGGGAGCTGAGTTCCAATTCTAATCAGGTTTGTGATATTCTCTTACATGCGCATACTCTTGGGAAAGGTTTGAATCATCTCTTCCTCCCCGACCTGAAATAAGTTATTAGGTTTTTCAGTAAATCATAGAACCTGAAAAAGTCTAAAATGTAAAAAGTCAATCAAAACTTCAGTGTAGAATAGTTTAATACTAAAGAGATTTTTTAAATTGTTTTTTACAAAACTGGCCTATTGTCTGTAAACACAGTTATTAATTCTTTTTGTGGTGGTTGGGGTATTCATCTTTTAACCATTTTAAGATCAAAATTGGAAATCACTGTTGTCCTGATTTTAATGAAATCATTGCAATAACAAATTTGCTTGATAAAGACAACAGATATTACACTTTGATCTTAGCCATATGTAAAAGAACAGTATTTGTAATTCATATTTAAAATGTCATCTCTTTCCATTTCTAGGAAATTTTGCAGTTTCTTTTCCATGATTCAATAATTTTTAAATATAAAGGTGACCATAAAAGTAGTCAACAAAATTTGTTGATCCCAGGTAGTATTGAATAACCTTGCTAGTTAAGCATAAAAAAAATTAATTCACATTTACAAGATGATTTTAGTGAATGCTCTAAATAACAAAAATACTTTTTAAGTGTCTTTGTGAATCCTGGAAAACATTTTAAAAAAATATTAATAGTAATAAACAAAACCTTTTTAAAAGGAGTCTAAAATTTTTTTCATTTTTATCTATCTTAAATGTTGCTTAAACAAATTCATATTGCCAAGCTTTCAAAATCAATTTAACTTGTGTAACCTAAAACATAAATGTGTGTATACACACACACACACACACACTTTGCACCTGATCATTATCCAATATCTTGGCTATTGTTTGCAATTTTTAATCTGTTTCTAAAACCACAGATGTTGTTAACTTCAATTGATTTCAAAGGTATTGCACACATGAGAGGTGGGGAACTGATATTCTGAACTTTGTTGTGCAATATAAATGTTGATTTTCAGACTATATATCTTTTGACAAACAATGAACATTGGATATTAGGTACTCTTCACTAAACTCATGACAGTTTCATAAAATGGTAAAAAACAATTATTCTGTTACTTGTTAATGTCAGAAGTGATTGGTCATTGTTTCTGCAGATCAAATTCTCAAATTTTCAGCACTTTCTCCAGACAATGATGAGTGTTAAGTTTTCCTTATGTTTTCAGTTTCTATAATCCCACCTCCAGATCATTTCTCACTTCCTTTTTAATGAATTGCATCATTTCTCAGTTCCTTTTTAATGAATTACATCATTTCTCAATTCCTGTAATCTCCCCTTTCTGGACATTTCCTACCATAGCATTTATTAAAACCAAGAGCCTAATCCTTTACATTGTATACTTTCTTTAATTTTTTTTGGTAATTTTCCTCATTTTTTTTGCTCTTCATTGATCTGGCGAAACATCCATATAACCAATATTTGATATTTTTACTTGTTTTTGGTATTTGTGAAAATGAGGCCAGAATTTTTGCATTCATTTATCTAGTTTGCTATATTTTTCTTGTCTTTGATATGATTTCTTTGTCATGTTCTCTGATTATCAACAGGTGACATGATAGGAAGAATTTGCTTAGTTAATCACACCTGTATTTTATCAATAAATTTAAAAAGAATAATTTTTTTTTTATCTCTTCCTGATGTTCATTTTGTTTAAGGGTATCTCCAAATACAAAGATCAAATTAAATGTCATGCCGGTGGCAGTGCTGAAAAGTTCTCGGCTTGACACACTACTTGAAATCTAAATATGTTATAATTTCTCCTTAGTAAGTCAAATTTTTTCAGTATATTTTTGTATATAGTCCTCCTACACACACACGTGTGTGTGTGTGTGTATACATTTAAATACATAGCTATTTGTGTATATTTTTAAAATTTTTCTTGAATCAAACTTAAAAAGAAAAATTTTTTAAAAAATCTACACATCCAGTTAAAAATAAAGAACATTCAGACAATTTTTACACACTTTATGTCCAAAAAAGAAAACCCATATACAAACATAAAAAATTGAATAAAGATCTAAATTGCAGTACCTAAACACACACATACACTACAACTTGGACACCTATTAAAGTACATAAAAAATATTAAAATCTTTTTGTTTTTTTAAGACCAGTAAAATTTTGCCATAACTGTTCAATAGATAATTCAAGAAACAATATTTATTTGTCAGCCCATATGACTCTGATGAGCAGCTTTATGCAAAACTCTGGAATTGGTCAATGAGATAAGCCCATTGAACATATATTGAAGAAATACACACACACACACAAATGAAGCAACGAGTATAAAAGTTAAAAGCACATCTTGGAAAGCACACTCCACCCACATCTATTGAATAGGTGAAGAGGCTCATCCCTTGTTCCCTGTTTAGGATGTGGTTTCCGGCTTTCTCTTTTCCAATCTTTACACTCTTTTATTTATTTATTTATTTTTTTTCAATTGGAGTAGATAGATTATCACCCGGTTCATACTCCACCCACGTCTATTGAACAGGTGAAGAGGCTCATCCCTTGTTCCCTGTTAAGGATGTGGTTTCCAGCTTTCTCTTTCCAATCTTTTCACTCTTACATAGCCCTCTGCGCTTCAGTGGCGTTACCGCCTTGCTCAGAGTGATATGATTAAAAAAAAAAAATGTTTTTCAATTGTTCACTTATTTTATTTTTATTCAAAACTGACTTGAACAAAATTATTTAAATTTTTTTTCCCCTACTAGTTTTACTTCAAATGGTACTATCATACTATATTTATTTTAATGATGCTCACAAGTTGAATTGCTTACCAGCATAAGGAGAAATTCTCATTTCTGTCTGCCAAGTCACCTGATGAAGGTCAGAGAACATACACCAAATTTAAAAAGGAAAATTGAAGTAAAATATTATAGAAATAAAATGCTTGTTTTTTATATTTATGTGCCTAAAACAAAACTACTACATAATTTTTTTTTCTTTTCTTTTAAATTCAGTTCCAATCAGCTGTGGAAACTTCCTGACAGGTTTGTAATTTATGAATGACCAACAGTAACTGGTTCTTTATAATATTTTTCTTATTACTGCTATTACTAATATTACTATAATTATAATTTATAATATTATATTTGTATCAGTCATTATGTTCTTTTTATTGCTTTTTATTATAGAATTTTACTTTTTTGTTTTGTTCATTTTAAATATTTGTTCTGTGTTACTTTTTTTTTCTCTTTGTGTAATATCCTCAAAATTTGAACTCTCTACTATTATTTTCTTCAGCTTGTGTAATTAATATTGTTATTTTAACTATTTTTTAGTATTTTCTTTGTTTGTTTATCTGTATTAATATATTATTGTATCAAAAATAATTAAAATTCACAATACTTATTGGAGGTCAGCTTGGAGTTTCAGAAGTCTTAATTTCGTTAAGACCCAGACAAGAATGTGTGACACAATTTTTGTCCTTCAGTAGTAACTGTTATTTTCTATTTGCTTACACCGAGAAAGTATAAAAAATGACTAATATTTCCTTCAAACATTGTGATCAGAACATTTCTGAAATTTACCTATTCCCATTGAGTAAACTAGTGAATGTGAACATTCTCATTCATGCAAAGTATGAATAAAACAACTTACAATTCAAATGTACCTTTTTTTTATACTAGAATTACACATGGGACCACAAAAAATATTAAAAACGAAGAATTTATTGCGATTTATGCTTATACTGTAAATTACTTGCATGATTCCATCCCCAAATATAGTCTTTTCCCATCCCCCATCATGTTTTCATAATAAAATCCTTGGTAGCAGTAGTCAAAGTTCAGTAAATTCTGATAGAAGCACTTTCCTTGCTCCTCTGAGTACCTCTGAGTATACCTCAGTGTTCTTGAATTTAACAAGATGAGTATCAAGGATATAAACTGAAGGACATTTTGCAGTCCATTTTGCCATAGTTCTTCATCAGGGTCTCAACAAACTCCGCATAGTTTTCAGCCTTGTGATTCCCTAGGAAGCTCCTCAGACCACTATCTCAAAGTGGTTCCATGCTGTTTTCTTTGTTCTAGTGAACTTCTTAGAAAATTCTTTACACTCTATGATCTTCTTTATATGTGGTCTGAAGAAGACACCACTTTGGCTTTTTCTGCAGATAGCTTAGGGAAGAAGGTACTTAAAGGCTGCAGACTCCTTATCTAGAGCTCTCATAATTGTTTCATAAGACCCAATTTGAAGTGCAATGGAGGAAACAATACTTTCCAAAGGCCCAACAATGGCTCCCGCTTGATGTCGTTTCTACCCAGACTGAACTTGGTCCATTGTGGCCATTCCCACTTGTGATAGTGTGCTATGGTGTCCCTGCTGTCTCAAAGGCAAAGATAACACAGAAACCTGGTAAAACCACTTTGGTGGCCCATCAGGATGGTCACAATTTGAAGTCCCCAATAACCTCCCAACCATATGCCTATGAAATTTCAAGGCATCTAGCGAGATTTTTACACTGCTGTATTCCTTTTGAGGATCTTGGATGAGCTATAGGGTTACAGATGATTCCAATTGCCTTGAAACAGACTGATCACATTGTTGCAGAAGCAAAGCCCATCTTGACTGGTGAAAAAAAACTGAAAAACTCTGGTTATGCTTGAGATTTGCACACTTTCATCTAACAAATTCCTCTGCTTGAGTCTCGATGTCAAAAGTTTGGTATTGGGCTTTGTGAGACCAAGATCTCTGATCAGGTTATTGAGGTCTTTTTGGTTGGGGCTGTATGGGTTTCTTTCTTCATTTGCACCTCTGTAATCTGGATTTATGGCTTCCTCTTCTTTTGAATTGCTATTCTCTTCTGAAGACTACTGCTCTCTCTTTAGAGGAATGGGTATGAGGAACTCAGTGCAGTGTGGTATGATAGATGACAGAAGGTTTGTATATATGATAGCAGGTACATTCTTGCCAGCTTGACACTTTGAAGGGTCCACCATGCAAAAGAAGCAGTTGTGTGTGTGTGGTCAGTTGGTTCTCTCCAATATTGTATTACAAATTTCATGGCTCTATTTTTCCCCTCTGTAACATTCTGCAAAAGAGTATAAAAATAAGAGTATAAAAATAAGAGTATATTTCACCAGGTATTACTGAAAAATTCTAAAAAATTACATTGTTGATTTTTAAAATTTCTAAAAATTGTGCATTGGATGTGTAACATTTTGACTTTGGACCGCAGTTAATGTTACAAAAATATGGAAATTTAAATACTGACTATCCCTAACGTCCCCTTATTTTATGGTTCTTGCCAGTGACCCAATATATAAAACATTTCTGATACTCTGGATACTAATGTATGATTGTTAAAACATATCCTCTCTATTACAATAAAGACCATTGTGCATTTGTGTGTGTATGAGAAATATATATATATATATATATATATCTCATACACACACAAATGCACAATGGTCTTTATTGTAATATATATCTCACACCCTGATTGA
Organism: Ascarosepion bandense; assembly: GCA_037127315.1. Taxonomy (NCBI): domain Eukaryota; kingdom Metazoa; phylum Mollusca; class Cephalopoda; order Sepiida; family Sepiidae; genus Ascarosepion; species Ascarosepion bandense. The sequence goes on along the minus strand of JBBBDQ010000924.1, from coordinate 1,127,842 downwards.
GCACTCTGGAAAAATGATAGACTTTGAAAAAGCAGTTGCTACTCTAGCATCTAAACATCGTTCATTCAGTAATGAATTAGAGCACTCTGGCTATTGGCATATGATACATCATACACTAAAAGTCTGCCTCCTACCGAGCGCCCATAGCTCAGAGGTAGAATCGCCAACATACACCAATTCGGTCAGGTTTCAATCCTGGGTTAAAAGCAATCGGATGTCTAACCGTACTGATGGGCTGTGATTCAGCAAAACAGATCTGTCTGTGGTTAACAAACATAAAAGACTATACAAATTTAACTGACTTTCTTTTGGTATGAAAGTAGCACAAAGCATATTCCAACAGATTATTGATACGATGCTTGCTGGTTTGGATTGTGCTCAAGCATATTTAGATGATGTACTTATTAAAATCAGATGTGCGTTGTGGTGCAGTAGATATCAGCTCAGAACAACAAATCAGGGGAGCCAAGTTCGAATTCCAGTTGAATTCCTTGCATTCACTTACACACAAATACCCTTGGGGAAAGGTCTCTTCCCTCCAGTTATGAGTTAACTAATAGGACAGATTGGTTTCTATAACCTTGACTGGCAACCCATCTACTGCAGAAAGCAATGGCAACCTACTGCAGGATAATCTTCTGCCCAGTCAGTCAAAGCATGTATCACATATGGCACTTAACTGACTGACTTATTAAAAGTGAAACCTAAAATCAACATATGGAAGATGTGAAAAAAAGTATAGAGAATTAAAGAATACGGTTTTAAAATCAGTGAAGGAAAATGTAAGTTGTTTATGTCCAGAATTAAATATCTAGCACAAATTATCAATGCAAACAGTATATGATCAGATCCTACAAGGGAAAGCACAATAAAAGACATGCCCACCCCAACAAGCATTTTTAGGGTTTACTAATTATTATCAAGTATATATACCAAACATGCATGAATTAAGAGCACCCTTGAATAACCTGCTAAAGAAAATTGTGAGATGGAATTGGTCTGATAAGTGTCAAAGTGCTTTCAAAGAGATCATGAATCTTAACACCTGACTTGTCACTAGCTCATTTTGACCCTAAATTGAAGATTGTGGTTGCAACAGATGCAAGTGATTCGGGGAATTGGAGCAGTAATACTGCACAAATATGAAGATGAAAAAAATAAAGCAATAGTTCATTCTTCAAAATCATTAATTGCAAGATAGGGACGGACACACACACACACACACACACACACACACATATATATATATATATATATATATAAAAACAAATACTACCTTATCCAGACAATTAAGGAGGGAGTAGATGGAATTCTAGCTGGTTAGACTTGATAAACCAATCATTCATTCTCACACTCTTGTAAGCATAAATCTCCTGAGAAGGTACTATTAAGATTACCAAAATATGACAGGTCTTGTCTATTGGTGAAAAAATGTTTTTATTATAAATACCAATAATAGAAAATATCACTATAAATACTGCTCTACTATGTATTGAGCACTTTAAAAAGTAAATGCTACAAACTATGGATAGTTATTCCATTAGTTCTTACTCTTACTGAGATATATATATAACAAAAGGAAAACTTAGCAGACATGTTTAGTCCTCTGATAGACTTTATCAAGGCAAATTATTTTTAAAAAACGTTTATGCATAACAATTTATAAAGTGTATTAGTCATACATAGAAATAAGTTCAACTTCACCTTTGATCTAAAGAATGTATTTAGAGAAAGTAAACTTAAATGAAAAAAATCTTGATTGCTGTTATCAAATATTACCAAAGTATAAATCTGCACCACGGATATTTTTTCAAATATTTCCTTTTTTAAAAGAAATACTTGACTACTAAATTAACATATTTGACTACAGAAATTTTTTAAAATGTAACAAAAATGGTTAAATTCAAAACCTTGTATTATTTAAAATATATCATACACAAATTACTTTCCCAAACTAAAATAGTATAAATGATTAATTAAATTATACAAAAAAAATAAATAAATAAAGCAACAATAACATTTACTCACTTTTTGTTTATTAGATATAAAATTACATCACTTAGCATCTTCCATAATCTATCTCAATTTTGTTTGCCTGAAGTATATTTGTAAGCACTGTTAAATTATAAAATTCTGAATAAGTAACATTTATTCTTCTGTTTATAAATACTTGTAAAATATATTCCTTACATTTGCCTTGATAATATCCATCAGTGGATAAAACACGTTGACTACGACAAATTTTCCTTTTGTCCAGATTTATTTTTAGTTATAAATGAATTTTTACATCTTATATAGGACTGGCTCATATTGCTTATTTTTCTAAAAGAAAGTAATGACAATTTGGCTGGTAACATCTGCTTGCCTCAGGACTACTACACAATCCATTTTCTCTTTACAAAAGGTGTCACCTGTTTCACTCTTATATGCAGATTACCAAGGGAGGGTTCCCCACCCCACATCTACTGAAAACAAAGCCTGTTTTTTCTAGGGAAATAACTTGTTGAATTTTGTTGAATTCCCTTCTTGTTAAGGCCTTATTTTGTCAGGAAAATATTCAGGCCCTCAGCATCTGTTTTGGCTGAAAAGATGAAAACTTAATAAGTTAAATCTTCATTGTGGAATGGATTTTGAAATTGCCGTGCAGGCAGTATGGCCTGATTATAGTAACTTTGGGTGAGTTTTGTTTTACTTTGTAATTTTCAGTACAAAAAAAATATATATGAGGTTATTGAGACTAACTATATATTTTTTCATCATATATATGAATATATATATTGACTTCTTTTTTGCTTGACTAATGTATATTTAGGCAGCATTTTAAAAATAAATAATTGATAAGTTTGTATATTACAAATTCTCTCTTCGTTGAGAAATTGATAATAATGATGAAATTATGTAAAATGTGTCCAAATGTTCTATATATCTATTCTATGAGTCATTATCAATCATTTTTTCTTTTTTTTTTTAAACTGAATGTGTAGATTTTGATATATTTCAATTCTTTTCCCATTTGAATTAATCTTTTGATCACTCAATCTTCTGCCTAGTCAAATTAATAAAAAAAATACAATCATTTTAAATTTATTATAAAAACAATAAGAAATTTACAAATCATGGTATAGTTATGCACCAACTGGGAGATCCTTACCATCGAGGCAACCCTGGTAGTACCACACAAAGCACTTGGGTATGGTAGCCATCGGAATCACATCATCGATTGAACTTTTGACATATCTCTGTCTCTGCTACATCTTCAACGCCCCTCTCATGTGTTTGCTGCCCCATTTGTTTGAATGTTGACACACAGTGCCTTTTTATGAGTCTTCATGGATGACCACAATATCTCAATGGAGTTGAGCACACAGCTATAAGGGACCAAGTGTAGTATAACACTCCCCGTAAGATTGGTAGCACCCCCAATGTACTGCTCGACTTGAGAATGTCCGGGCACATTATCAATAATTACAACTGTGTTTGCCATAATAATGCCATTCTTGTCTCTATATGCTGTACATATTGTTGGCAACAATTATACTTCATATGATCCTTCTTCACTGACCCCCTCTTCCTGTTTCAGGTCATCATTTCTTGTAGTTCCAATAGTTTTGTCATATAAATCCTCTGTTTCTCTTTTCTTTTTTTTTTTTCTGGTTACTATTCATGGTATCTGTTTGGTAGATAGCCTTCTTGACGGTACTCAGTTTTGAGTCTGTGTCTGTCAATAGTACTTGTACCCACATTGAGATTGAACTTGTTAATCAAATTTTACTTCAGTGACTATAGGGTGGTTACAGGATTTTCTGACAGTTTTTCCAGTAAATACTCTTCATGTTCTGCCAGGACTTTATTGTGCCAAAACCCACCTCTATGCTTTGGTGCCCAGATTCACTGCGAATAAAAACCCCTTTGCCCTCTTCTCATTTATCCCATTGTTCTTCAACACTTCCTTCCAGTCACCACCATCCCTGGCAGCCATCCTCACTCGTTCTTTGGCAGGGGATCAATTTTCATGTATTTTCCTCTCCTAATGCCATGCTTGGGGCTTTCATAAATATTTGGAGCAGTACTATTGGATGCATTAGAATTTTCTGATAAAGAACCAACAGATGACATCTTACTTACAGTTTTACAAGTAAATATGTTGCTAATACTGTGTAATATAAATTCAAAATCAACAAAGTTATACATAAAGTTAATTAATGCAACTGGGTGGAAGATTAATTTGAGTATGCAAAAGACTAATTTGATGGAGAAAAGGTTTAGAGTGGTGGGAATTTTTTTTATTATTATTTTCCAAGCATGGGTAGTAATTTGTGGCTGTATTCATAGTTGATGTTGAATGTTGGCTTTTTTTTCTTTATATATAGTTCTTCCATTACTTTTAGTCTTTTTTTTAAACTGCAAATGAGGCTGTTATATTTGTATTTTTACAAATATGTTGTGGATGGAGTTTGGTAGGATTCTATGTGTGTTTAAATATTGTTAATTGAACTATGGTTAGAGAGATGTAACGTGAATCTTTTAGTGGTGTGTCTTATATACTTATTCATGAATGTGGTTCCATCAGGAACACAGATTTTTAAAGGACGTGAATTCATAAATAATATTGGTTCTCTGTAATTAGGATCTTGCAGGTGAGTTGTTGTTGTTGACTATAAGGTTAGTTACACTATTTACATTATTTGGATTGTCCTCATCTTTCTTGCCATTTCCATAACATTTTGGCCGTTATATACTTCGGCCTTCTTCAGCTGCTAGGAATTTCGAACCAAACCCCTCATTACAATCACTGGGATATATCATTCTCATTCCTTGTGTGAAGCCACTTCTGGTAGTCATGAGTTATTTCCCCTTAACCCAACTCTAAATTATCCATTCACCACTGCTGTAACCTGGTATTGAACTCAGCAAGTCACTGAAACTAACCAACTATATCCACTGGGCCATGTGTATTTGAGGACACACAGCCCAGTAATGAGGGGTTCGGTTCAAAATTTCTAGCACCTGAAGAAGGCTGGAGCATACAATGGTTGAAAGGTCATGGAAATGGCAACAAAGATGAGGACAATAGTCTGAATGATGTAAATAGTGTAAATACTACCTCATCTTAGAAATATAGACAAATACATAAGGTTAGTTGTTTTAAATTTTTTTATAGTAGATAATTTAATTTTCTTGTTCCTTGTTGACAGGATTGTGTATTTCTTTATAGTGTTTTTAAGGGGAAAATTCATCCTGCTTATAGTTAATATGCATTTGATTTTTAAAGAAAATGTTAATGTTATTGTTTTTATCTGTATGTTCAGTGTTGCTATTTGTTACTTTAGAAAGAAATAGTTTAATTTGGTGATCTATGAAGTATTTGGGAAAACCGTTATTAACTAGTGTCTGTTTCATCACAGTGTTGAGTTCTTTAAAGATGAGTGGATGAATTCTTGTGTGCTCACTTGAAACTTTTTATAATGCCTATTTATAACTAAATGGACATTCACTCATAAAAATTAAAGTGGCAAGAATTTTTACTTCTGAGTTTTTTTTTATAACAAAGTAGTGAATGCATTATTACTAGATTCTACAAAAACTTCTAAGAATTGAAGTTTTTTTTACTAAATTCATATTTAAAGTTGGGAACAGTTTTCTTCAGGTGTAGTTTTTCCCTTTAGCTAAAACAAAATATCTACATAGCAGACATATTTTAGGTTTATTAACATTTTTAAATACCTTACCTTTTTGACAGGATACATGTAGTAGTTAGAAAAGCACTGTATTAGTGGATTTTTCATACATTTATTTTTATAATCATTTCACCCCCAAGCAAGGCAGGGTTGCCACTATTCCTCAACCGGTTCCATGAGAGAAAAACAGAGTACAGGGGATGCTGAAGAAAGGGTAAGAGATGGATGGAATATAGAGAGAAGATAACAGTTAGCATTGCATTTAAACTTTTGAAGATTGTAGGTATCAGGGAAGCAAGTATATGGAAGGGTGTTCAACAGATATGAAGTGCAAGAAAAAAAATTTAGAGTAGAAGTAGCAGTTACATGTGACTATTTTGGTGATACTAAGGCTATTAGTTTGAGAGTAGATGTTGTCTTTATGGTCAGGTCATAGCAGGAGACTTTAATTGTAATACTGTTGTAGAGGAATATCCTGTCCTACCCTGGAATGGGTATGGTCCGGTCTATAAAAGACTGTGACTGGAGTGAACTATAGAGTCATCGTCATTAGACGAGAGTTATTGTCACTAGACGGAGCATACGTCACTAGACAGACACTTATGTCCTAGACAGAGACATTGCCTAATTGATTGTTGTACCTGTTAACTATTCATTGGTGTCCTTGTATTGTCTATTGGTTTATTGTACTGTGGTATAATAAATCTCTATTCCTATATCTTCAGTGTTAAGTATTATTCTTGCACTATTCTTTTCCTGTTTATCCCCTCACGGGTTATAACAGATACATACATTAATTTTCTGAGAATATTAGATTTGATGGATAGAGATGGGATTGAGTAATGTTTCTACACTGAATTGCAGATTATATTAATGGATTCATAGACAGGAATGTTTGTAAATAAGTTTTCTATATCAAGTAACGCTAAAACACTTTGGTTTGGTTGTGTGATTTTAAAGATTTGGTTACATGTGACTATTTTGGTGATACTAAGGCTGTTTGAGTGTAGATGTTGCCTTTATGGTCATAGGAGATTTTATCTTTTGATACATGCAGTAATTTTCTGAGAATATTAAATTTGATGGATAGAGGTAGGAGTGAGTTATGTTTATACACAGAATTGCAGATTATATTAATAGTTTTATCAACAGGAATGTTTGTAAATAAGTTTTCCCTATCAAGTGATGCTAAAACACTTTGGTTGCGTGGGTTTAAAGATTTATACAAATTTAGGAGTGGATAGGATGCTGTAATTGGTAGGTAGTATGGAATCATATTGTTGAGGAATTTTGATAGCTGTAAATATAAAAAATAAAGACTAAATACAAGAGAAGCAATAACAATAAAAAGGAAATGCTCAATAGCATCAACTATGATCATGTTTGCAAAATAAATAAAAACATTTCCATCACTCTAGAAATATAAAAATCTACATATTCAGTTAAAAATGAAAAATAAAAAAAAATTGATAATTGCTATGTATATATACATGTATGTATGTATGTTATGAGTGCATGCCTGAGTGGTTAGAATGTTCGCTTTCTGACCATAAAGCCCAGGTTTGAATCTCACTATGGTCAATTTGTCAGGAAGATGACTTCTTGATGTTATCAATCTGGAGAAAGTGACCCTAGAATGTGGCACCTTTGGAAAGTGCCTGAAAACCATACCATAGGTTGACCCAAGATTTGCGAGTGAAATTGGATAGACAGCTCCTTTTGATTGTTGTGCTAGCTTGAAGCCACAAGTCATCATGACCGAGAGTTTGAGCGTCCTTGCCTTGTTCAGACTGTTGTTCATGCTAGATAATGCATTCTCTTCCAGAAACACAAGTGTGCCTGAGCAAGCTTCTGCAATTGGTTATTAGCTAGCTACCCTGGAAGACAGGTATCCTCTGATACGAGTGGCCAGCCATTATGTATAGATGTGTGTATGTATGTGTGTGTGTGTGTACACACACATGCACACATTGACTGAAAAGTTCATAGGCTGACCAAGATACTCTCATGAAATGTGACCAAATGAGGTGTATTTCAACATGGTATCCTTCTTGTGGTCCATACACTTCCATCGATGTTGCAGTGCTCAGATCTCATTGGTAAAGAAACTTTCATCCTGTTGATCAAAAAGTCAACAGAAAATATGACATCTTCACTATGATACTAGTTTCAAGCCATGTATTTTTTTTTTATATTGGGGGTACAAATGATAGTCACATGTGTCCAAATCAGGAGAATAGGGAGGAGTAATAAATTAGTTCAAAGCCATAGTCCTGCACACCAGCTATTGAAACCAAGTATGTGTTGGAGAAGACTCTTTTCATTAGTTTTCCTGCATATAGAATCAAGCCTTTCATAACTGCTTCATTAATTTAGTATAATGCTCTCCATTGATGGTGTGGCTCTTTTGAAGATATCCAGTCAACACAATGGCTTTTGCATCACTAAAATTAACACCTTCACCTTCCCTGCAGATAAAACCGTTGTAACATTCTTTGGAGCCGGTGAGGAAGTGTGTTTTCGCTGCCTAGATCATTTCTTTGTCTCTGGCTCAAAGTGATGAACCCAGCACTCATCTTGGGTTAGGAAACCAGCTGGATCTGCTTCAGTTTGGTGCACTTTTTATCAGGGGTCAGAAAATGTAGAAAATTTTGTCATGTCAAGTTCGTTGTACAGAATATTCTCAACTTTCATAAGTTATGCTAACAGAATTGGGTATTTGATTCATAGTCAATTGACTGTCATCCATCATCACATAGTGATTATGATCAATGTCTTGCTTGGTGATAGCAGTTTGATCATCTTCAAAACTCTTCCTTACTTTTCTGCTCAGTTTTGCACTGTTGATAAAGCTAAAGTCAGTCAGTTAAGTGCCATACATGATACACACTTTGGGCGATCATGTCCCTTTCGAGACATGACTGACTGGGCAGAATATTATCATGCAGTAGATTGCCATTGCTTTCTGCAGTAGACTGGTTGCCAACCAAGGCTATAAAACCCAATCTGTCCTATTATTTAATCCATAACTGGACAGATTAATACCTTTCCCAAGGGTATTTGAGCGCAAGGCATCCCTTAATGTAACAACTATCTCAGTATGAATGCCCTTGAGGAATAAACCCTTTTTCTGCAGGAAAGAACAATTGTCATGAAAATATCTATAGAAAAGACACAGAAGCTACTAAAACAGTTCTGAGGGAGAATTAAAACTATTTACTACTTAAGTATGAATGTGCGTTGTGGTGCATTGGATATCGGCTTGAAACAAGAAATCAGGGAGCCGAGTTCAAATTCCAGCCAAATTTATTGCATTCACTTATGTGCAAATACCCTTGGAAAGGTAATCCGTCTATTCCTTCCAGTTATGGGTTAAATAACAGGATAGATTGGGTTCTATAGCCTTGGTCGGCAACCAGTCTACCGCAGAAAGCAATGGCAACCTACTGCGGGATAATCTTCTGCCCAGTCACTCATGTCTCTTTCGAGACATGATTGCCCAAGCGTGTATCACATATGGCACTTAACTGACTGACTACTAGAGTGCTTGAATTAATGAGAATACTGAGGAAATACTGGGGTTTTTTTGAGATATTCTATCAACTAATCCCCAGCAATAACCATTGACATGTATTCACAAAGGAATAAAGTACCTGCAACTAGCAGTACCCATAAAAGTTTCCCAGTTTTCTAATTTAAATTTTCTGATGGATCTTAATTCTTAAGCTAATGATTGAGTAAGCTCTTTGCAAGTTCCATGACTACAAAATACTTGTAAAAATTCTCCATTTGCATTGCTAAATATTTAAGCTTAACTCATTAACAAAATAGCAGAATGACAATCTTAATTTTCAACAATCTGCATTACTTTTGACTCTGCCGTCTCAACTTTTCTATAAATATTTTCATGGCTTCTGCTCTGATACTTGGATCACTGGTGCCCGCTCCACCAGACTTTACTCTGGCAACGAGCTTTCACCCTTTTACAATTAGATCAACTAAATGCAGGCGACAATTCTATTCCAGCAGCTTCTTTTCTCGCACTTCCCGCCCTTCTATATACTTGCTTTCCTGATGGCTACAACTGCCAAGAATTTAAATGCAAAGTCAATTCCCATCTCATATCCACTTAACTCCAGCCCTTTACACATCACTCTGTGTATCTTGTTCTTTTCCTTTTTCTCTACCTTCGCAACTGTTTTCACTCCTGTGTTTACATCCTTCTCTTGCCTTTTCTCTTTCACCCCCTCTAACTGTTTTTGTCTTCGTCTTCACTCTCCTTCTGCTTAATACCTCAACTCTCTTATGTAACCCCCTGCACATCAATGGCGTTAATGCCTTGCTTGGGGTGAAATGATTAAAAAAAAAAAACTGCACTAGCCTCATTTTGAGTTTTCAAGCCTGATTTTCCGCTGTTGCTATGGTAGAACATAACGCAACATTGAAATTTTCATACTTTCATAGCAACTGCTCTGACAAGCTTTTTTTCCTGGTAGCCCTACCATATAAATTTAAGCATGCAACTAAGTTGGATACCAGTGGAACTCACTGCATTCGCATATGCACAAATACACTTGGAAAAAAGTTCGATTCTGCTTCTCCCTCCAGCTATGGGTTAAATAGCAGGGCAGATTGGGTCCTGTAGCCTTGGCTGGTAACCAGTCTACTGCAGAAACTAATGGCAACCTACTGTTGGAAAATCTTCTGCCCAGTCAGTCTTTTGAGACATGAGCACCAAAGCATGTATCTTGTAAGGCACTTAACTGAAGGACTAGGTCGGCATCTAGGTCCAACTCTTTTACTGTTGAAATAGTTAAATGTAACTACCATTTCTACTCCAACAGTTTTTTTCTTTGCATTTCCCATCTTTAGAACTCTCCTTCATTTTCTTGCTTCACTGATAGCTACAACCTCCAGAAACTTAAATGTAACATCAATGTCCATTTTTTATCTTTTTGAATTTCATTCATCTTTTATCCTTTCCTCAATACTCCCCTGTACCTAGTTTTTCTCTTACTGTACTCCCCTGTGCACTAGTGGCAGTCCTGCTTTGCTTGAAGGTGAAATGATTTTTAAAAAAATTAAAATATAACATTTGTTCAGCTAAATGGGGCAGCTATTATTGTAGGACAATATTTTGCTTTGGGAATAAGCCATCTAATACTAGTACTAATGGTTAAGTATGAATGCAGGTCATGATTTCAAGACAGTACAAATAAAGTTTCAAAATTGACAAGATTTACATTTCCCTGAAGCGGATGTTAAATGCATGGGTGTTATTACATTATCTATCTTCCCTTTCTTATTATGTATGCTTTTTTTTCTCACTAAAACCAAACAGTGTCTCTGTATCTTTTTCTTCTGTATTTTATCACAATCAAGACAATACTTCATTATTTATCTGACGTAATGACAGGACACAAAATATGTACTACCTCATTTATTAACTAATGAAGTAATAAACAATTATAATATGGTAGTAATAGTAATAACTAGAAAGAGTAGTCAAAGACCACAAGCCTCTGCCAAGACAATTTGCGAACATCATGTTAACAATTAGCAAGAGATGATATTTAAAATGAGAAAGAATAACTGTAGTGAACTTGACCACTCTCAAGAGTGAAAATACAAAAAATGAACTCTACCACTATCAAAAATTTAAGCACATGTAAAATGAAACAGGGGAGGTAATTCAGTAATCAAAATGATCTAGGGGAGGTAATTCAGTATCTGGCATTTGAAAGGCAAAAATTAAATTTTATTAATAAAACTGAAAAAATAACCCAGAAACTTCATCCCCTACCAGATCAAACCCAAAATCTAATCAGTTTGTGCCAGTCATGAGGCCAATTGTCACTGAAAGTTTAATCCAAATCCATCCAGTGGTTCTTGTGTTATCTTGATCATAGGCAGACAATGACCAAATACAATACTTCTACCTTAAGATAGTGGTAATAATAATTCTTTGATGCTACACAAGGCATGACTCTCATGGCTTTTGATCTTCATTGATTGGAAATGTTTTGTCTTGTTGAATTAAGATGGGCTACTGTAAATGTCCTGTAAATATACTACAGATTTGCCCGTCAGTTGTCTGACAATAAACAGGAGTCTCTGTGTTTCTGTTTATAAGTAGGAATAGTGGGGAAAACATCAAGGCTAAGTGTGTTGAGAGATTTGTTTTTGACTTTTATTTAAGTCTGAAGAATGATGCAGCCAAGACAACATAAAAGCTACGGCTAGATACTGGGGAGCACCTTCAATCAAAGACCATCAAACCAAAGTGAACTGACTTACTCAACTTGAAAGTATTTGTAACTGAGCCCCACCTACAAGGTTATGTGCTGCTTCTAACAAGACCTGCTACCATATCATATGTAATTTCCTGTAATACATGTGCCTAGTATATCCTTATCAAAGTGTGTCATGATGGGTACATTGTTTGTATCTTAATATCACCTTGTTAGTGCATCCTGTATATGACGATAAACTACATCTGGCAGCAAAACCTCTGATTGGGAGGCTTTAAAGAGTGCGGAACCATCTCTTAATTGCCATTGTTCCTAGGTCCACCCTCATCTGGAGTGGTAGGACCTGTTAGGGTCCCAACTATGGGCAAATAGTCAAACATGAAACTGGGGTCAAAATGTTTTTATAGTAAAAATATCAGCAATGCATTTTTAAAAAAATACCAGCAATACATGACACATAAGAAATTGATATACTGCTAAACAAACAAACCTTGTTAACGTGCTTCTCTCTCGCTCTAATAATAATATCATAAGATATGAGATTTCTCAGTTCAGACAGACCATGTCTTTGAAGCACCTGATCTCATTTGTATATATATATATATATATATATAAGGAAAATCGCAAGTCTCAAATTATTAACTTTGTAGTTCCACATGATACAAGTATGGACTTAAACAAAAAAGCTGGATAGTGTAGGATTTATGATCTGGCTAATGAGTTGATGTAAGACAACAGTTGAAGTAGTTCCTGCAGTAATGGGAGTACTTAGAAACACCTCCTAGAAAACTAATCACTTAGGGAAGACCAAGGTTATAAACCTCCAGAAAATTGCCATCATTTACTGTGAGGTTTCTTCGAAAACTTCTTGTTGAGGAGTCTTGTTGACATTATACCTCAAGAATAGAATTTCTATTGGCTACATCAGTGCGTCGTGTAATAATAATAATAATAGTAATAATAATAGTAATAATAATAATAATCGTAATAATAATAATAATAATAATAATAGTAATAGTAGTAATAATGATAATAATAGTAATAGTAGTAATAATAATAATAATAGTAATAATAGTAATAATAATAATAATAGTAATAGTAATAATAGTAATAATAATAATAGTAATAATAATAATAATAATAGTAATAATAATAACAATAATAATAATAATGCACTTTAATTCAGTGGCAAATCTTAAATGTATAAATGAAAAAGAAATTATCCAGTGAAAATTTCATATCACAATTCAGTTAAAATTATACAGATTAGATGGTGATATCCAGCGATGTATCCTGATTCTGTAGCAATCAAGCTGGTGATGATGAAACCTTTTGTTTGAGGTCATTCCAATGGGACATGATGGTGACTGCCTGAAGGAAACGAGCAAATTTTCCCATTTGTGATATGGAAGTTGTATGTCAGGTAAAGAAAAATGAAAAATGTAATCATTACCTCAACAGTTTCCTTATTCCATTGGTAGAAAACAGATTTGGTGATAGTCATTTTACATGATAATGCATCTTTGCCACAGAACAAAGAGAGTTAAAACCTTTTTTTTTAACTATTATTGCCTTCAGTCTGTATTACAATCTAATTGAAAATTTATAACAGATTTTTACAAACTGCTCCATAATAAGGTTCTAGCTATCAAAGTTAATGTGTTAACAACTATTTGAGAAAGTTGAATCTGTGGGATAGAAAATTAAGAATTAAAATCAACCTTCTTCTTCACTTTTACAAAAATTTCACAATGACGTGTGAAATCCTGGTTTTTCCCAAATAGAAAAAGGATTGACCAAGTGCTAAAAGAAAAACTGGATTTCACAAGTAGATGTTAAACTGATTTTCTGACCAATATGAGCATAAAGGGACTTAGCATCCAGTGCGAAAAATCTAATTACAATAAAAGGCTCCCTCAGCGCCAGTCAGTCAGTCAGATGGGAGCAGCGAGAGAGACACAACTAAAATGTAACTTCAATTTTAAGTCCACCCAGACATAAGGTCACATCGAACCTTGTTCTCTTTCCCCTTTTTTCTTGTATGCTGATTCATTTTACTTCTTCATTCAAAGACATTCCTGCCTTAACAAACGCTAATACATACATACATACATACACATAAACTCTTTTCAACAAATTACTACTATGAACATTTCTACAAACTCTTGATACACTTAACTCATTACTAGTTTCTAATTGAACATTAATTTCTACCAATTCTTGTTTTTAATAAATTTCTATTTTAACATAAAAAATGTATATTTTATTCTTACACTTATTCACACATTCCAATCTACAACCAACCAACAAACAACCTTCTGATTAATTCTGGTGAAGATAATTTTTCATAAAACTTTTAAGCTGTAGGGAGTTTGGTTATGTCTGACACAAGGCCAAACCAAATAAACATTAACCATCTCCCTATAGCTACAAATCCAGCTTGATAGAAAATATTTTCTTTAGTGAAGTTCAAACCTCAAAATATTCAGGCCTTCATAAAAACCTTTTGTTGGTGAGTGACGACAAAATACTTACATTTTTAATAATTCTATCGATTTTTTTTTCCCCCCCACAATATTGCATAACTACTTTCCTCTATTTGATTTGGAAAACAATTTAATCTTAATTTAAATAATTTAATTATAAAGTATATTCCATGAATGCAAAATGTTCAGCTCTATAAACATTATTTGGTATCATATCTGATTTGTTTATTTATTGCAAAGTTAAAATAAGCTGACTGAGCATTCTTTAGTTGTAATGATTCTGTAATCTTTGCAAGAAATTGTAGATTATATTTTGCAAATCGTTTAACAAAGGGGAAATTATTGTCATTGGACATTGGATACCTTTACCTCATTCTTACATGCCCAACTTTCCCAATCATTTCAGATTGGCTGGTGTACTTGGAGATTCCCCACCTTCTTTCTCTAAATTTGAAGAGAAAAAGACACAACAAACGAACAAACGAAGTCACACTGTAAAGTCAATCTTCAAGCGGCCATCACAGAAAGGTGGGAATTATTTTTTTATATATTTATTTTATTTTTTTACAGCTATTTTTTATGTCTTTTTTGTTGTTTTTTTTTATGTCAATTTTCATTTTACATCTTTCTTTTTTGTTTTTGCATCTTTCTCTTTTGATAGAAAATATTTTTTTATTTCTTTTTCTCTTTCTCATGTACTTGATCTTTTTGTTCTTATCTAACTTTACGTACTTTCTCTTCTTATTGTTTTCCTTTTTTCCCTTGTCATTTTTTTTTCTTTCTTATCAATAATAGTATTTGAATGAAATTCATACATTTTTAAAAATCATCTTTACTTAGAATCTTCACAAGACCAGCTTACTGCTCCAAAGAAAGAGGCCAGGCGTGCCAGTCTTGAGAGTCAGCAGGTTGGCGGGGAATTTGCCGAATTCCTCAAGACAATAAAGAAGCCTGCAGCCCTGGATGTTTCCAAGAAGGTCCGCAGCTTCAATGAGAGGGTCCAGACCCTTACAGAATATTCAATTGAAGAACTCTCTGAAATGGTCCAGGACTTTTACCAGAGCATGTCTGACCGCTTTCACTCAAATCCACTTTACAGCAGTAAGTATAGCATGCCAGCAAGGTCATCTGGTATTTCCGTAAATGAAAATTCTATTATAAAAATCTTTTGTTAATTTGATTTTCTCTTAAAGAAAATTTGTTTTTAAAAAAGAAGTCTGAAAAAATGAAGAGGTTAACTTCCAGTAAGGAATTCCTAATACTGCTATCCTGAATCCCAGTGAAATGAATAAAGTGAAATATAATGAAATATGAAATTCAATGCAAGATGATTTAACTATATTTCAACCATTGAGTGAAAACGTTCCTTGGCCTTTTTAAGTATAAATATTTAAGATCAGAATAACTTCTTTATTTTGCTACATAAAGTGTACTTGGGAATCCAAAGGAGAGAATACAAGATCTAGTCTTCAGTTTTGTGAAAGATATGATAAATCCCAAAAGTCTTCAGAAGGTAAAATACAGTTATTGCTAGCTGCTGCTGCTTCTTTTATGTGCCCTGTCCTTTCAAGACGTAGGTGATCAGGGCTTTCCACATCTCGCTATTCCCGGTGGCTATTAGCACGCATTTTCCTGTCACACCATGCAACCCTCGTTCTGTCATCCACCTGCTCAGGCCATTCAAATATGTTATCCACCGCTTTCCCCTGTCTCTTTTTCTCTCTATCTGGCCTGTTAGTATCAAGTTCTCCTTCCTCATTGCATGTCCCAGGAACTTTAGCTGTATTAATTTCCTTTTCGTTTCCATCACCTCATCATTGCTCACATGCTCGATCCATGATATTTGCAGCATCCTTTTGTAGAACCACATTTCAGCTGCTTCAAGTTTTTCCTTCATCTTCGAAGATAGTGGATATAAAATTAACCCTTTTACTGTTACTATAACCCAGTACCTACCAGCATAAAAAACACCTTTTAAGGGGTCGTACAAATAATTTTAATTTCTATTTTTTGATAATTATATAAGTGTTGGGAAAATATCCAACTATTTAATAATATTAATAAAAAAGAAATTGCATTCTTAGGACAGTAGAGCCTTACTTTGCACCAGAGTACACCCCCAGGGACTTCGAAAATTTATCTTGGCATCCCTTTCAGTCAGTCAGTTAAGTGCCATACGTGATACACGCTTGGGCGATCATGTCTCGAAAGAGACATGACTGACTGGGCAGAAGATTATCCCGCAGTAGGTTGCCATTGCTTTCTGCGGTAGACTGGTTGCCGACCAAGGCTATAGAACCCAATCTGTCCTGCTATTTAACCCATAACTGGAAGGAAGATACGGATTAATACCTTTCCCAAGGGTATTTGCGCGTAAGTGGGTTCAACTGGAATTCAAACTCGGCTCCCCGGTTTGCACTTTTCCAAATGACCTGCAAACTCTATTTTCAGGATTATCATCAGTTAGGCAATCAGTTATCATGTTCTTAACCTCATTCATGGTATTTCAACTGCAATTTTATCTTGGGCTCAAGTCACAGGGACTCAAGCCCGGACAGTCAATGTTTTATCAAAAACTCTGCATAAAGACAAAGACTATTTGCTTGATCATTGTGAATACAGAACTCACACTGTTAATTTTTTTAACATCTGATAAGAAGACCAAATTTTAGAATAAGAAAGCTGAATTTTCCATGCATAAAAAAAAAGTTTAATCACATGTGGTTAAGTTAATATCAGTTGAATCAAGGGTATGTGGTTTCTGTAATGTTTGATCTTCTTGCAAGGATGTGAAAGATTCTTCTATTCTTTTTGTTAGGTTAGCATTTATGTAACTTCTGCTGTGTTTGCTTTTTGTGTGTATATCCTAAGCTGGATTCACTTTACATTGGTGTAATCACCGATATCTTTTTAGGCCTAATTCTGCACTGGAGGCTTTTAGGCTACCTTCTCTGGCAGTCCTCAATGAGCTTAAGTCTTTTAACTTTCTGAAGTGATATAGAGTATAAAACTTACTTTGGTATACTGATGTGTATCAGAGTTGCTTGTTAATTTTAACGCCTCAAAAATGAAACTGCTTTCTTTTAATCATCTGAGAGAACACTTTTTGCCTTCCATCAGTATGGCTGATGCTAACCTTCGGGAAAGTGACTCATTGTGCTGTCTAGGATAACGTTTTTAGTTGATATGAAGTAAAAACAGTATATTGAATAACTTGATAAGTTTGTAGCTAAGAAAATTGGTTCACTATGTCATGCTAGACAGTTTTTCTTGCCAGAATCTATCTTACATATTTATAAGTCTGTTATTCCTCCTTTCTTTGAAAATTCCTGCCACATTTAGTCTGATGCTCCTGCTATATATTAAGTTCTTGATAAAATTCAAAGAATCTGCACCTGGCATCTCCACCTCAGTTTGTTTTTTGTTTTTTCCTCACCACTGTAATGTAGCTTTCTTGTGTCTTTTCTATAAATATTTTTATGATAATTGTTCTAATGTTGCCTAGACTTTGTTATTGAACCTGACCTGGCATCTCGGCTTCAGTCTTTTTCCCACTGCCATAATGTAGCTTCCTTGTGTCTTTTCTATAAATATTTTCATGGTATTGTTCTAATGTTACCTAGACTTTGTTATTGAACCTGACCTGGCATCTCGGCTTCAGTCTTTTTCCCACTGCCATAATGTAGCTTCCTTGTGTCTTTTCTATAAATATTTTTATGATAATTGTTCTAATGTTGCCTAGACTTTGTTATTGAACCTGACCTGGCATCTCGGCTTCAGTCTTTTTCCCACTGCCATAATGTAGCTTCCTTGTGTCTTTTCTATAAATATTTTTATGATAATTGTTCTAATGTTGCCTAGACTTTGTTATTGAACCTGACCTGGCATCTCGGCTTCAGTCTTTTTCCCACTGCCATAATGTAGCTTCCTTGTGTCTTTTCTATAAATATTTTCATGGTATTGTTCTATGTTACCTAGACTTTGTTATTGAACCTGACCTGGCATCTCGGCTTCAGTCTTTTTCCCACTGCCATAATGTAGCTTCCTTGTGTCTTTTCTATAAATATTTTCATGGTATTGTTCTAATGTTACCTAGACTTTGTTATTGAACCTGACCTGGCATCTCGGCTTCAGTCTTTTTCCCACTGCCATAATGTAGCTTTCTTGTGTCTTTTCTATAAATACATTAATAGTAACTGTTCTAATGAACTATCTGCTATGTTGCCAAGACTATGCAGATCTAGATTGTAATAGATTAGTAGCTAGGTTTCATTTTACAGTTGAAACCACTTAATGTAACTGAGGTCTATGCTAAGTTTATTCTGTCATGCTTTTCGCTTGTGGAACTCTCTTCCAGCTTTTTTCTTACCAGTCAATTTTAATCAACAAAAATTTAAATGCAATCTCAATTATTTTCTTCTGTCTTCTTAAATTCTTCTTTTATTGCCCTCTCTCATTAATAGTATATTTTCTCATATTAGCACTCAGTAACCTCTTGTGTCCTAGTGGCTTTATTACCTTCCTTAGGGTGAAATTATTAAAATATAAAAATAGTAAACCCAGTATATATTAGTTACCACAGGTCAACTCTTTTTAGATCAAAATGAACATTAAATTCCATTCAGCCCTATTTGTATTTTCTGGCATGAATCACATACTGCACACTGTACACAGTCAGTCAGTTAAGTGCCATACGTGATACACGCTTGGGTGATCATGTCTCTAAAGAAACATGACTGACTGGGCAGAAGATTATCCCGCAGTAGGTTGCCATTGCTTTCTGCGGTAGACTGGTTGCCGACCAAGGCTATAGAACCCAATCTGTCCTGCTATTTAACCCATAACTGGAAGGAAGAGACGAATTAATACCTTTCCCAAGGGTATTTGCGCGTAAGTGGATTCAACTGGAATTCAAACTCAGCTCCCCAGTTTGCAGTTTAACCTGATTTCAGGTTAATCCAAATGAAAATCTTGTATATGTATAACAGTGCAATGGCCCTGAGTGAGTCCTACTGGTTCATGGAAAGTAGTTAGTGATTTGAGGTATTGAGAGACTTGATAATTCGGAGCAAAGGAATAGATATTAAGGGAAAAATATGGGAGAGTAGTTATTTGGATTGGAGTCTGATGGAAAGAAGTCTGATTTTAAAAAAATATTAATTTAAATGCATAAACTACTTATGAGGTGAGCCTTGGAAGAGTTTGAACTCAAATTAAACTAAGAAATATTTAGTATAACTGACTCCTCCAGCCCAACTCAAGGAAGTTGAAATGACTAATGAATTTGCCAAAAGTCCACAATGTTTTTTTTAATCACTCTAGGGTTTGTTTATTTACTTTGTCATATTTGTATTGATTTAGATATAATTTTGGTAATTTTTTACTTTTGGAAAAATTCAGGTCAAAACTGAAAGATACTTTGTAGCTGGCCATCTGGTTTACTTACAGAAGTTTATCTTTGTTTGAGATGCTAATTAATCTTGTCTCTTTATTGGACAAAAGTCTATATAAATGGAATATTCATGTGCATGAATTGGTCAGTATATCAGCTGGGTAGGAGCCAGTCAGTATCAGTAGGAGCTGAACAAAATGAGTTGGTTTAGTTGGAGTCCGTTGGAGACACCCTCAGTCTAACATCATGCATTAGAAAAAGCTTGCTGTAAAAGTAATTCACTACTGTCTCTCAGTACCAAAAAGGTAAAGAATAATTTGTAATGAAACAGCTCCATTGTTGTACAATTTTACATTTCATATCTAATTAAATTATTAATTTCTCAACAGAATCATTTTCTTCCAATTGGCACACAAAGGAAACAGTCAATTGAATTCTCACCCAAACCAATGCTGATTTTTCATTCAAATCCATTAACCGACCCACACATCCACAATTATGTAAATAGACAATGACTAACTTTGGTTGAAGTGCTGACACCAGATTTCTCTGAATGTTCTAAGCCATCATCTGAAAAATAAATGTAGCCTTATTCCAAAACTAAGTTTATTTTGTTGCTGGGTAAACAGAACATGCCAAAGTACAAAGTGACTGAAGCTGAGATGCCAAGTCAGGACCAATGACATTGCAGATTTTTTCTTTGGATTTTATCAAGAATCTCTAAATATATAGCAGCAGCACTAGACCAGATATAGTAGCAGTATTTAAAGGAAATATGAATAGTAGACTTAAAAATATGTAAGATATATTCTTGCGAGAGAAACAGATAGGATATATTCTGGCAAGAGAAGCAGATAAAATATATTCGGGCGGTAGAAACAGGCAAGATAAGATATATTCGGGCGGTAGAAACAGGCAAGGAAAGATATATTCGGGCAGTAGAAAAAGGCAAGGAAAGATATATTCGGGCGGGAGAAACAGGCAAGGAAAGATATATTCGGGCGGTAGAAACAGGCAAGATAAGATATATTCGGGCGGTAGAAACAGGCAAGATAAGATATATTCGGGCGGTAGAAACAGGCAAGATAAGATATATTCGGGCGGTAGAAACAGGCAAGATAAGATATATTCGGGCGGTAGAAACAGGCAAGATAAGATATATTCGGGCGGTAGAAACAGGCAAGATAAGATATATTCGGGCGGTAGAAACAGGCAAGATAAGATATATTCGGGCGGTAGAAACAGGCAAGATAAGATATATTCGGGCGGTAGAAACAGGCAAGATAAGATATATTCGGGCGGTAGAAACAGGCAAGGAAAGATATATTCGGGCGGTAGAAACAGGCAAGGAAAGATATATTCGGGCGGTAGAAACAGGCAAGATAAGATATATTCGGGCGGTAGAAACAGGCAAGATAAGATATATTCGGGCGGTAGAAACAGGCAAGATAAGATATATTCGGGCGGTAGAAACAGGCAAGATAAGATATATTCGGGCGGTAGAAACAGGCAAGGAAAGATATATTCGGGCGGTAGAAACAGGCAAGGAAAGATATATTCGGGCGGTAGAAACAGGCAAGGAAAGATATATTCGGGCGGTAGAAACAGGCAAGGAAAGATATATTCGGGCGGTAGAAACAGGCAAGGAAAGATATATTCGGGCGGTAGAAACAGGCAAGGAAAGATATATTCGGGCGGTAGAAACAGGCAAGGAAAGATATATTCGGGCGGTAGAAACAGGCAAGGAAAGATATATTCGGGCGGTAGAAACAGGCAAGGAAAGATATATTCGGGCGGTAGAAACAGGCAAGGAAAGATATATTCGGGCGGTAGAAACAGGCAAGGAAAGATATATTCGGGCGGTAGAAACAGGCAAGGAAAGATATATTCGGGCGGTAGAAACAGGCAAGGAAAGATATATTCGGGCGGTAGAAACAGGCAAGGAAAGATATATTCGGGCGGTAGAAACAGGCAAGGAAAGATATATTCGGGCGGTAGAAACAGGCAAGGAAAGATATATTCGGGCGGTAGAAACAGGCAAGGAAAGATATATTCGGGCGGTAGAAACAGGCAAGGAAAGATATATTCGGGCGGTAGAAACAGGCAAGGAAAGATATATTCGGGCGGTAGAAACAGGCAAGGAAAGATATATTCGGGCGGTAGAAACAGGCAAGGAAAGATATATTCAGGCGGGAGAAACAGGCAAGGAAAGATATATTGTAAACATGGCAGTAAAGATGATGACTGACTTCTAGCCAATTGAACTGTAAAATGATGAACCCTTACCACTGATTTAGTCAGTCAGTTAATTGCCATACATGATATATGCTTGGGTGATCATGTCTCAAAAGAGACATGGCTGATGAGGCAGAAGATTTTCTCGCAGTAGGTTGCTATTACTATCTGCAGTAGACTGGTTGACAACCAAGGCTATAGAACCCAGTCTGTCCTGCTATTTCTTTCCCAAGGGTATTTGTGCACAAGTGAATGAAACAAACTCGGCAGGAATTAAAATCTAGGTACCCCAGAGCAAAGTTCACCAAAACAGTTCCCATGAAAGTATTTATAGAAAAGGTACAGGGAAACTATATTATAGTGTTAGGAAAATGACTGAAGCTGAGATGCCAGGTCAAGATAAATAACATTGCAGATTTTTTTCTTTGGATTTTTTGGCTTGACACAGTGAACCAACTTTTCTTTGGATTTTATCAAGAATCTTTAAATATATAGCACCAGACCAGATGTGTCAACAATATTCAAAGCCTGGATGAATGCTAGAATTATAAATATGTAAGATAGATTCTGAAGATAAAAATTATCTTGTGAACCAACTTTCCTCGCAGCAAACCTAGCAATTGATTCAATATAATCTTTCCATTTCATGCCTTATCTAAACTTATTTATAAATGGAACTTTGTGTGTGTCTGTGTGTGTGTGTCCATTACCTATAGACTCCGAAACGGCTGAACCAATTTTCTTGAAAATTTACACAGTTGTACTATAAGCATCTGCGAGTGTTCTGAGCTAGGTTTTGTGTCGAGGTATCCCAGATAAATATCGAAAATCAATAATTAAAAACATCAGGTCATAGAAGGAGTGGTCCAATTTTAATCAAATTTGATACACTCATAGACAAAGACATAAGAAATGATATTCAGAAGTTTCAAGGTTGCAGTTCTTACAATAGTGCAGAAAATTGATACTATATATATAAAAGCTTTCATTACACCCGAGCAACGTTGGGCTATACTGCTAGTTATAAATATGTAAGATAGATTCTGAAGATAATTTTTATCTTGTGAACCAACTTTCCTCACAGCAAACCTAGCAATTGATTCAATATAATCTTTCCATTTCATACCTTATTAGGTATAAAGTTAACCACACTTACAAACTTTGTCAGTTTAAAATGTTTGCTAACCAAAGCTTTGCCAAAAACACATACACACACACACACAAAAAAAAAAAATAATGACGTAATCACTAATGATGACTAATGAAATGGTTTAGTGTTATGTGTATGGTCATAATTTTGTTACACAAAAAAAAAAAGTTTTTGCTTTTTTTCCTCTCTCTCTCTCTCTCTCCATAGTAAAGGCAACATGACTTAAACAAATAATCACATATTACTGATAAAAAATGAAAGCTTATCAACTTATGGTTTCTAAACTCCAAACTGATTCTGATATGTTTGCAGGCTGCAGCCCTGAAACAATTGAGAGCCTCATGGACTACATGGAAAAGTTCATCATGACTACCCTGTACCGCTCCGTTTTCTGCTCTCCTCACACAGATGACGAAGAGAAGGATTTAGCCATACAGACACGCATCCGATCTCTACACTGGGTCTCCTCACAGATGCTTGACATGTCCATTGCTGAACATGAGATGGGGGTCAGGCAGTTGATTGACCAGGCCATCACAGGTAAGATATCCACATGATTATCAAGGTATGATAAAAAATAAAATGTATATTTAGGTAGCAGTCTTTGATAAACAGTAGTTAGATTAAAGATGATAGACAAATATATTCTTTCTGAATTTCTGGGATGAGGAACTATCATTATTTACAGTTGGACTAATATCCTTGTCTTTGTTGTTGTTATCACAATGTTTCGGTCATTGTGTTCTCTGGTCTTCTTCAGGTGTCTGTCAATCTAGCTGAATTTCAAACTGAACACTTTATTTAATTCGTGGGGATAGACTATTCTAGTTTGATTGTTCATGTTGCAGAAGAGGAGGCAATGAAAATGATGGGTTTAAGGCACCAAATTCTTGCTTCAGGGCATTCTCACAAGACAACAGCCTATAGAATTAGAGCATTGGTTCAGAATTTGGTTTCATAGTAATTGTGAGTTCAATTCTTATACCAGGTAATACAAACACAGGCCTAAGCGAAACAGGGTAAGTAATAACTAAACTGTGCTAAATATGAACTAGACATGAACAGTAGAACGAGAACAATCTGCCTCTATAGATTAAATAAAGGATACAGTTTGAAATTCTCTAAATGTCATCTGAATTGACAGTCATCCGAAGACGGCTGAAAGGCACAATGAATAAAAAGAAAATTTTATAAGTTCACCCAATACAATCTAATCAGTCAGTTGTCATAGATGATACTTGCTTGGGTGATCATGTCTCAAAAGAGACATGACTGACTAGGCAGAAAACAGTAGGTTGCCATTTCTTTCTGTAGTAGACTGGTTGCTAACTAAGGCTATAGAACTCAATCTGTCCTGCTTTTCAACCCATAGCTGGAGGGAGAAGAGATGGCTTAATACCTTTCCCAAGACTATTTGTGCCTAAGTGAATGAAATGAATTCAACCAAAATTCAAACTTGGCTCTCGGATTTCTCATTCTGAGCTGATGTCCCTTACACCGCAATGCACAATACTAATCTAGTAACATGCTTAAATTCATGTAGTCAAGACACTATAGGAAAAAAAAACTCATTAGATTAGTTACCATGAGAATATTTGTAGAAAAGACAGAAGGAAGCCACATTATGTCAGTGAGAAAGCAGCTGAAGTCAAGACACCAGGTTAAAATCAATTATGTCGCCAATTTGAATTAATATTTTATTGCTATTTTATTTAAGAAAATGTTTTCTTTTCAATGAAATGTTTAAAAAAATTCTTAGGAATAGAAAGTAAAGTCTTACTTAACTTTTCTATACTTGCAACTTTATGAATTGTTTTTAAACATGAAAAAATATTCCTGAATTAATTTTTTTTTATTCTTTTTCCTGTATTAACAAAAATTACAAAATTTATTTTTTAGTCAATTTTAAAAGAATTTGTTTTATTTTTAAGGTTTTTTATTTGAAAACTCCGTGAAATTATTTCTTGCAAAAGTCAAGAAATCACTATTACCGAAAATTAAAACATGAAAATGATGATTTAAACTTTGTTTAAACCTATTATTTCTGAATAATTTTTGAATTTATTTGAAGCATACAGGCCTAAATCACACCACACTTGAATTTTAAAACCTAATTTTTAAAATATTTAATTTTTAGAAAATATTTAGCACAAAATGAACACCCTCAAAAAATATTTTCCAAACATTTTTTTACTATTTTTGATAATTTGAAGTTAATTATCGATATTTATCCATAGAAAAAATTAGAAATTTAACTGAAGAATAAATCTTTTATAGTTGGTTTAGGGTTTTTAATCCTTAAAAAATTAATTAGTAAGTAAAACAACCAAAAAAGAGTTTGCAAAAAAATGATTTTTTTATAAACAGTTTAACATCATAAATGAAATAGAAACATTAATTTTTACTTTTTCTTTCATTTTTTACAATTAAAATATTTTAAAAATGTAATTGAATTACCAAATATACTAGGATTTTTTAGGTGTATTTTTTTTTTTTAAAGGTAAAAATTTATCTTTTTATTTCATCCAGTAGGATTAACAATGGATTCAATCAAAATATTATTTTAAAATTCGAACTCCGTTGTTTTTTAGCAGAATTTCCCTAAAGACATTTGTTGATATTAATAAATCTATTGGATTAAAAGTTCTCAAGACTTTTTTAAAAATCTATTTCAGATTTAGCTATCCTATCATTAATTTGTTCGATTTATAATTATTTATTGCTGTTATGCTGTTTTAAAAAAATGGAAATGTTATAGTTGTAAAAGTTTAGTATCAGGAAGAGACCTGATATAAACAGTTATTTTCAAGGAATTAATAGAGGTTCTCTGTTATATCCCAATGATGTAACAACAAATTTAGTTCTATACAATTATATTGTTATTAATAAACTTATAAAGAATCCTTCTTTTCTTCATTCAATGAATCAAAGAAAATTGTCTATGTACATAACATTGGATGTTTTGGCTAATGATGAACTTCTTTTTCATGTTGACTCATGTGGTGAAGGTCACAGCATTGAAAAAATGATTATCTGGAGCTCTTCTAATGCATTATTAAATAATTTTTGTAGCAAGGAAAATGATAATATTACTTGTAAGAAGTTAAGTAAAAAAAGAACACTTCAAACATTCAACTGAATTTTGAGACATAAAAAAAACTTTTATAAGCTTGATTTTTAAAAAACAGTAACTTAAACTTATTTAGTTTGAATTAATTTGCTTATTTATTGTTGCTTCTTGTTTGTTCCTAAATTCTAATGGTTGCTTGATTGCTATATTTGAGTGATTCTGATTTTAAAATTCTTGCAATTAAAACAAAAGTGATTGTGATTTTTCATAATTAAATTAAAAATATGAAAATTTAAGCAATGTTTGTTAAATTTTTAGAATTTAGACGAATAAACGAAAAGTTTTGTCTTTTAAAACTGTGTTTATTTACAAACACGACTGACAGTCAGTAGTCAACAAAAATATTTATATTTTCTTATTAATTATTGTTTTCCTTATTTTTAATTAAAATTAATAAAACCAGCATAAATCAAAAACATGTCTTTCTTTTTTTCTTGTTACATTTTAAAAAGTTTTAAAATCTTTATTTAAAAAAAACGACTTTGTGATTATCAACATTGTCATGGAGTGAGAGACGGCCTCGACTTTACTGACTGACTGTATATTTGTGTACACACACACACATAAATAAAGACAAAAAGAAAACTTATTTTAGCTAATGCATTTCATCCCCTGGTGAAATTTATCAGGGCAAATGTAAGGATTTGATTTTGCAACAAGTATGTATAAACAAAAATAAAAAATTTTTTTTTTCAAAATTTTCAAATTTAAGAATGTTCTTTTCACTATATACCAGGCTAACAGTAAAGTTTAGGTAAATAATGGAGGATTCTATGTGACATAATTTTATGTGTAATAAATAAGTGTTTTAATGTATATAGTTATTTAATAAGCTTGGCTTACTTTGTTTATAAGCTTGCAATTGTTTGAGGAATAAACTTGTTGCAGAAGCTATTTTATTTGTGAAACAAAATCGCAGTGTATCTATAACAGTCAACCTGGTGATGTTAACTAAATTTAGATTCGAATCCAACATCTAGTAAGGATTAAACTCGCTACAGAAGAAATAATTTTGTTGACGACTTGCTGCTAAACATGGAAACCATTCATTTTCCTTTTGAAATTGTGTAAAAGCAATGGCAAAAAATTTATCCAGGGGAGGTAACTTGATTTTTAAAAAATGCTAGCAGGTTTATATGGAATGTTTTATTGTAATTTATGACTTTAAATAATGTTTTCTTATGCCGTTCTCTGTTTAGTCTGTCTTTATGCTGTTTTCTGTGTAATTTTCAAATACGCTACATTTTCTCATTTCAGATATCATAGAGATGGATGCAAAGCGAGCCCCACAGGACAAATTAGCTTGTTTGGTCCGTTGCAGTAAGCATATATTTGAAGTATTACGGGCATCAAAAGATAGTCCTGCAAGTGCAGACGAATTTCTCCCTGCCCTCATCTACATAGTGCTCAAAGCAAACCCACCCCTCTTGCAATCAAATATTCAGTATATCACGCGCTTTGCCAATCCCAGCCGATTAATGAGTGGAGAAGCTGGCTACTATTTCACTAACCTTGTAAGTATATAATTAAAAATAAAAAATTTTGAGGCTTAGTTGTTACCCAATCTCATATTGTACATTTTAGTTTTTTATTCACATTTGGAAATAGACAAGAAATAGTGTTTGTTTGTTTTTTTTTGTTTTTGGATTCACTTTTCAGATTATTTGGTTATGCTGTAATTTTTAATAATGTTATTTATAAGTTCATTTTATTTTTTTCTCTCTCTCTCCTGTTTTTCACTCTCCCTCTCTCTCTCTCCTGTTTTATCTTGTTTTTCATTCCCTCTCTCTTGTTTTTCATTCCCTCTCTCTTGTTTTTCATTCCCTCTCTCTTGTTTTTCATTCCCTCTCTCTTGTTTTTCATTCCCTCTCTCTTGTTTTTCATTCCCTCTCTCTTGTTTTTTATTCTCTCTCTCTCTCTCTTTGTTCTTTTCTTTTTTTCATTCTCTCTCTCGCCTCGTTCTTTTCTTTTTTTCATTCTCTCTCTCGCCTCGTTCTTTTCTTTTTTTCATTCTCTCTCTCGCCTCGTTCTTTTCTTTTTTTCATTCTCTCTCTCGCCTCGTTCTTTTCTTTTTTTCATTCTCTCTCTCGCCTCGTTCTTTTCTTTTTTTCATTCTCTCCCTCGCCTCGTTCTTTTCTTTTTTTCATTCTCTCTCTCGCCTCGTTCTTTTCTTTTTTCACTCTGGTGTCAACTAATCCTGGTAACTTACAATGGATTCTAAACTGAGCCCTTTATTTGATTTGTGAAGATAGATTGTTCTCATTCCTCTGCCCATGTCTAGGGACATCTTGTCTAGTTATTTTTAGTACTGCTCACTCTTATTATTTTATGATTATTAATATCATGTTTATGAATGTGATTGTTTTTATGTTTGATTATTATCAATATGATTGTTTTATCATTATTACGAATGTGATTATTTTTATGATCTTTATGATTGATTATTATGAATATCATGATTATGAATTTGTTGTGGTCCTGTTGGGGCCAGAAATAAAGACACAAAGATGGAATAGTGTTAAACAAATATATTACAAATACAATAGTACAAACATATACCAATGAGCGATTATTAGTGTGACTGTTTAGTCTGCCTGTCAGAGTTATCTGCAAGAATATATTTAGCTCTCACTCTCTCTGGGTATATCAGTCAGTTAAGTGCCATACATGATACACGCTTGGGCGATCATGTCTCGAAAGAGACATGACTGACTGGGCAGAAGATTATCGCACAGTAGGTTGCCATTGCTTTCTGTGGTAGACTGGTTGCTTGCCAAGGCTATAGAACCCAATCTGTCCTGTTATTTAACCCATAGCTGGAAGGAATAGGCGGATTAATACCTTTCCCAAGGGTATTTGTGTGTAAGTGAATGCAATGAATTCAGCTGGAATTTGAACTCGGCTCCCCGATTTCTCGTTCCGAGCCGATATCCAATGCACCACAACGCACATCTGGGTATATAGTTTAATCTTATTCTACTCTCCACAAAGCAGAACTGCTACTTATATATATTTTAAATGAGTTCATGTTTCAAATGGGTAAGTCCCCCATAACAAAATGTGATGATTTTTTTTTTTTTAATGATTATTATGATTTATTATTATGATTATTATTTTTCCAGTGCTGTGCTGTTGCTTTTATTGAGAATATTACTGCCGACTCCCTAAGTCTGAATCCCTTGGAATTTGAACGCTACATGTCAGGAGAAGCAACTCCACCCTCACGTGGAAATGAATACATGTGTGAGGGCATGAGGCTGATGTATGAGAATCTGCAGCGAGTGGCCGAAATGCAGAAGCGACACGACAAAGTGATGGCCGAAGCCATGCAACTACAGCGTGATGTGGAAGAATTCAAAGAGAACTTCAAGCTGGAAATTCAGAAAGTCCTTGAACGAACGCCCCTCGAGATCAAGCCACGGAAAGTGAAAGTCGAAATTGATGAGGAGAGTGAAGAGACCAACAAGTTACCTCCCCCACTTATCCCAATTCAGTCTCTAGTTGCTCCTACCCCAGGTGGCACTAATCCGCCACCATGTCAAGAACCAATAAATGCTAATCTCCCTTCACCAGTTTCATCAGCACCTTCTACCAATGTGATGCCCACAAATGACATTTTGGCTCCAACAGTAGTCAGTCTTCCCCCCCAAAAAATATGCTTCCATGACCCAGAAGAAAAATAATTAAAAAAAATAATTTGAAACAGGAACAAAAAAAAAACAATCATTTATATTAAAACATATTTGGGTGTAATATATATGAAAACAGGAAAAAAAAATCTCACAATAAAATTTATATACATATGTAATGTATGTTTAATTCATTAATACATAGATATACCTGTATGTGTACATGAAATAAGTATATATATATATATATATATATATATATATATATATATATATGTATGTGCATGTTTGTATGTAAGCTCTGTTTAGTTACTGGTATTAAATTGACAATATCCTACAACATGCAATATTTGAACCTTACAAATTATGCTGCAGGCGAGGCATTTTTTATTACTGCTTTCGTGTGTATGAGCGAGACACAATTGTGAAATAGAATGTGTCAGCATATATATATATATATATATATATATATATATATGTGCATGCTATATTTATGAGTAAAAGTGCTCAGTATCAGGGATGGATCATATAGAAATCTAAAAGTGGACACTCAGGTCTGTTTCATTCTTGAGTGCAATCTTCAGACTGTTATTGCTTGATGTTGAGCTCAGTGCACCCACCCACCCACCTCTGCACACATGATTGGATAAAGAAGAAATAGGAAATATTTATCAGTCTGACACTTTTATTAAAGCTTCATTGGCTGATGCTTTGATAAATGTTTCCTATTTGTTTTTTATCCTATCCTTGCCAGATTCCAGTCTATATTTGATTCCAAAATAATATATATATATATATATATATATATATATACATACAGAGAGAAAGAGAATATTTCAGTAAGAATTTGTGCCAGTGTACTTAATATCAAAGCAAAAATTGCTTCAAGTGTTTTTATAGAGAAAATAAAAGGCAAATACATAATTTTATTACTAGAAAATGAAGCCATGAACGCTTTCTAATATTTTATTTCTTGTTTCTACAAGAATATCAACATTTAAAAAATTTCATTCAAGGTAGCACCCATTTTAGATAAAAGTCCTTAAAGTGCTGAAAACAAATGAGAATTTCTGTATGATTTTTATGAGAACACAGTCTTTCATCTTATATAATGTGTTAATTTTGATTTTATGATCATCTCATTCTCCTCAGTTGGTTTTCTTAAAATTGTCAACGTGCTTTATTATCTTACTTTGACAAGTCTTTCAAATGTGTTTATTCTTTCCTTTTGTACCTATCGTCATTATAAAAACTTGTGTGACAGATATATATTATACAAAATTGCATATGGTGACTGCTAGTGGTAATAAAACAGTGCTTGGTACTAAGTACAATAGCAGAGCTAAAATCTGTACTATTAATAGTTGTACCTTCCGATTACCATATGCATGAAATTCAGATTTGTACCAAAAGGTAAAGAATAGAATAATGTATATTTATTATATATATTCTTAATACTCAATATTATTTTATGGATACCCATGTTTGGATAGATGTCCTGTTTTTTTTTTGTTTTTTTTAACTACTGGCCTGTGTAACAGAGACTTAATAAAGAAAATTTGCTCTCCAGCAGGGCTCAAACCTGCACACTCTCTTTATAGGAGAAACCATCATTTGACCCGGCATGCTTTCTTCAACAAAGTAATTGAATCTTGTTCTGTAGCCAAGCAGTCTAAAGTATGCATGCTGGATCAGATGCTGGTTTCTTCTACAAAGTGGGATACAGGTTTGAGCCCTGCCAGAGTATGTTTTCTTTGTTAAACTTCTTGTTCATCTATGCAAGTGGATGTGGCTCACACTGTTTAAGATAACATGACATCTACTCAAACCTGGGTATCTTTAAAATTTAATTTCCAGTGTTAGAAAATAATGCCAAGTAATTCCTTACTTTATATTTGTATTCGAATATAAACAATATAAAAACTGTTTCTTGGAGAATCTTTCAATCTTGACTTAGTATGTATCTTATGACTGTGATGGGTGCTTTACTGTAAAGTAATAGCTAACAAGCTAGTATATTATTAATATTTAGTTTGATCCTCACAAGGTGCCCCAAAGTTAAGTTCTTTGTACCAGGCTGAACAGTGTAAATACCCATAGGATTATTTCTCTTTTTCAATCAGTGTGTGTCTGTGTGTGTGTGTATATATATATATATATATATATATATATATATATTTTTTTTTTTCATTTTTAAACAAGTTATTTTGCTATCTTGGTTTCTACCATGAGTGGCGTCTTCAGGTGATTTTTAATAACTATTAAATATTTAATAGTTATTAAAAATTGCCTGAAGACACCACTTATGGTAGAAACCAAGGTAGCGAAATAACTCGTTTAAAAATGAAAATTATTCAAAAGTTCTACAATATAACTATAGAACACTTTTTAATACAAATGTGTACTGGTCTAACCCTATTAGGACCAAAAACTAAGTATTAAACAATCATATATATATATATATATATACACACACACATGCACCTCAGTTATATATAAGTTAGATTAATAAGCCTACTACTGTTACAAGATGAATTTTGGTCTGAAATTTTCATTACATGATTAATGAAAAAAAAACAAAGGGTTAAGAGCATTGATAAGAAAAGCAATTAATTTTGGAAAAAAAAATTTAAATAAAATTCTTTTTTTAGTCAGTAGCCTAATGATAATGTATATGTAAACGTAATAAGTCGTGTATACACACAAGCATTCACACAGTTCTGAACAGAATTCACAAGCCTTACTCATAACATTCACCCACAAATATATTAATTTAAATATTCAAACAGTACATTATCCTTCACATCTCATTTTTGAAAACCTATTTTATTTATCATACTAAATTAAATCCAGATTTTATTAATAAACGTTTAATTACAGATTCCATTAAATTGAGTAATTCATACATTTTTATCTTATTAGAGAAATGCTTGTAGTGATGAAAGGTCAGTGTTTGAATATGGTGCATGTTTTTAAATCTGTCTTCATGCAGGGTTTGGTAGAAATACCTACCACATATACCTCCCATAGAATGGTAAGACATTATTGGCAATGTTGTCTTCATCTAGCTAAAGTCTTACCATTTGTGTGAGAAGTAATTCTGTAGCACCCTGTATTATTGTGGGGGTGGGGGTGGGTGGTGGGGGTGCAGCTGATATAATTCCCATATTTTAAAAGTGACCAAGACCGAGATAACTGCTATCAAAAAATCAGTTTCACTGTTGTTAAAAAAGAGGGCTACAGTTTTTATTCATTTAGTTTTAAAAATGACATTCCCCCACCAAATGGTGGCCTCTAGTCAAATTCTAAAGATTTCCTTCTCCCAGAAGTTCAAGGTCTTCCAGGTGGTTTTCTTTTAAGTGCTAAATTTGTTGCCCGGAAATTTTCAACTCTTAGCAATATCGATTTTCTATCCGGAATAGCATTGTTCTGACTTAACATAAAATGAGCACATGAAGCTCCTTGTGTTGCAATTAACAGATGTACCCATCTTACAAAAAAACAAAAAATGTTTCAACGGCAAATACAGAATGTGCACAGGTCCAAGCCATAGTGGTAACTAATGGTATCTGAAAAAATAATAGTAAGACATTAGCTAGATGAAGACACCATTGCCACTTGACTAAGTTCACTAATACCACAGAGATGACAGTTTAAAATGTGGGAGGTATTTCTGTCAGGCCGTCTGTGTATAAACAGATATTTGTGTACATACATTGTATATCTATCTATATATGTATATATATTTTTTATCACCTGATGTATTTGAACTGATTTTATTTTGTATTTTTTTTTTTTTTGAGAGGTGGGAGAATACTAAACCAAATTTCAATGACATAAATTTAATACATATATATAAGCTACAATATGTGATTTTTATTTTTATTTTTTTTTTTAATCCAGGAGTCAAGTGTAAAAAATTTGGTGGAGAAAAAAAAAAGGTGGTGTGGCACTTTTTCTTTTCTTTTCTGACATGTAATTATTTCTAATTAAACACGTGTTTTATTTTGTTTTTTGTTTATTTTTTATTAATTTTTTTAATTCACCCACCACCTCGTTTTACCCTGATTAATCACCCTAAAAAAAAAAAATCATGAAGGCAGAAAGATTAATGACTAAAAGAAGTGTGTCGGGAATAGCATTTAAGAAAATTTCAGTTTAGTTCATTTTGTTACGATTTTCATTAATGTAACAATTCACCTCCACAAGAAAAAAACGGCCCCTCTCCCACAACCATCAATGAAATTTATCTTCATCTATTTACTTTTGCTCTTTTCTTTTATTTTTCTCTCTTTTGACATGAATTTGGTTTTTGATTGTTCTATCCTTAATTTATTAAAATATTCTCATGTAAAAAAAAAAAAAAAAAAAAAACAGATTTTAACTGTCATGGTAGTTTTTACTATCTGTGCCCATTCATTAAAATTGTTAAATTTTATTTTTGCCCGATTTTCTTTGTATTTTTTAAATGAACATTGAAAGTTACTTTGTTTTTTAATATGAAAATTTTAAAAAAAATATATACAAAGATGTTTTTTTTTTCCAAATATTTTCTAGTAATTTTTCATGTTTTCATTTGTTTTAACATTTCATGGTTTCAGTGTGAAAACTTCTTTTCTCTGACCCAAAATAAAACGTTGATTTAGTTTTCTTCCTCAGATATTTTTTTTTTAAATCTGCGTAATTAAAACTCACTTCTGTTTTTAACTCATTTTAATTTTTCATCTTTCATCAGCCTTTTCTCAAAAAAAAAAAATTCTTTCCAGCCTCCCCATTCAACAAAAATATCTAAGGGCAATAAAATTTTTTAACTCTGTTTCTCTGTTCGTTTTATTTTTCCCTATACTTTTTTGTTATTTTTAATATTGCATATATGTGATTATCACTGACTTGTTAATCGAGTAAGACTATCTAACACAGTGACTCTCAAATGTCAGGCAGCGACACACTTGTATGTGCAAAGTATGTGCGTTGTGGTACAGTGGATATCGGCTCGGAACAAGAAACCAGGAAGCCGAGTTTGAATTCCAGTTGAATCCATTGTATTCACTTACGCGCAAATACCCTTGGGAAAGGTATTAATCCATCTCTTCCTCCCAGTTATGGGTTAAATAGCAGGACAGATTGGGTTCTATAGCCTTGGTTGGCAACCACTCTACCACAGAAAGCAATGGCAACCTACTGCAGGATAATCTTCTGCCCAGTCAGTCATGTTTCTGTCGAGACATGATCGCCCAATTTTGTATCACATATGGCATTTAACTGACTGAATGGTATAGTATTGGTATGTGAATAAATAAGTTATTTACATTGTTCAGATTGTTGTCCTCATTTTTATTGCTATATTCACTATGTTTTGGCTGTTGCATGCTCCAACATTCCTCAGGTGATTGAAATTTTCAGCTGAATTCTTTTTCAGTCACTAGGGCAGATCACACTGCCTAGTGGATTAAAGTATTGGTTAGAGCCGGTGACTTGACCTAAGGAGTTGTGAATTCAATACCTGGCTACAGCAGTAAACAAAAACTTAGTTATCTCCCTTTAACTCAATTCACTAAGACATTTAAAAGTAGATTGTTCTCGTTTCATGAGTCATACTATCTCAGTGATCGAAATAAAGGGATCAGTTCAAAATTCCAATCACCTGAAGAAGGTCATAGCGTACGACAACTGAAACATTGTGAATAGGGCAATAAAGAGGACAACAGTTGTAAATACTTACAATACCTCATCTCAAAAATACAGACAAGAAGGAATAAGTATTAAACTTTTCATCCCACATTAGCTGAAAAGGATTTAACATTTTTATAGCAACTTTCTACTAATTTAGGGTTGAGAAGCCTCATTCACATAAATAAGATCAAAAATAGGAAGTTGTTTTTTTTTTTATCATATCACTCCGAGCAAGGCGGTAACGCCACTGATGTGCAGGGGGGTACGTAAGAGTGAAAAGATTAGAAGAAAGCCAGAAACCACATCCTAAACAGGAACAAGGGATGAGCCTCTTCACCTGTTCAATAGATGTGGGTGGAGTGTGAACCGGGCAATAGTTTAGTCTATCTACTCCAATTGAAAAAAAAACCAGAAGATTAGAAAAGAGAAAACCGGAAACCGCATCCTAAACAGGAAACAAGGGATGAGTCTCTTCACCTGTTCAATAGATGTGGGAAAGACAGTCTTCACTCCAACCTTATTTGATAATTGATAAACTAAGAGCTGGCCAGAAAGAAGTAATTAAAATATATTCAGAAGTCAGATTGTATGTGTTAAGATTACTAAGGTGATTGAACGTATAGTTAAGATCAATACACATTCATTTTTCATTTGTTGGCCATTTATGAAGTTTTAGCAAACCAGAGCAGGGTTAAAATAAACTCTGGAGTAGGGGGTAAGTTTTAAATTCCCATATATCAGATAGGTGTAAACTTGTTTCACTCTTCAGAGATATTTTTTTTTTTTCAATGAAAAAATAAAAACTTGAAGAGTGAAGTAACTAACTTACACTAAACTTAAACACGAGCCGATAAACTATGAGAATTCATGTTTTCCGAGAGAGAAAAAAGCACTCAGGATTCCCTGAGTGAGTAAGAAATTAAAGTTTTTTTGTTTTTTTTTTATTCACTTTAATTTGTATTTCGGTTTAATAAGGTTTTTTTTTTTTTGTAATTGTATTTGGTTTAATCCTAAATAGACATGGATAAACATAGATGAATTTAAATCTGCCATGCTTGCTTTACTTAAGTTCCAACTTGAACAGCAAAACCAACAGGAACTTAAATGGCAAGAGAAGCAGCTTAAGTAGCAAAAAAGAATAGAAACTCCAGCTGGATTTACAAAAGGAACGACTTCTAAAGCAAATTAAGAAAGAAAAACTTGAAATTCAAAAACAAAGAAATTATACTTCAAACTCAACAGCAGCAAAGAAACTTGCTTGAACTGGCAACCAGGGAATAAATTAATGAAAATGAAAATGTTTTCTCACAAAATATGATCTGAGGCGTAATAGACATTTTTACAAATTCTCCAGACGAGGATATAACTTTGGCCTCTTATTTTCGAAGCTTTGAGTATTTATACACCACAGATTGCATAAATTGGTCAGACTAAGAAAGTTTGCCTTCTTCAAAAACTGGGCACCACAGAGCACACCAAATTTCTGAATTATATTTTATCCCGTCAAACAAGCAAACAGACATTTACTGAAGTTTTTAAACTTCTTACAGAACTTTTTAGTCCTAAAACTTCACTCTTTCATAAGATGTACACCAAGATTAAAAAAATATTGAGGAATCTGGCATAGCTCACATAAATAAAGTATACCAAAAGAAAAAAACAATTTAATTCTCCTCTAAATCAAATCAATCAAAAAAGAAGCAAGACAACTTGCCCCCTGACCCGTGTTCCGGTTGTGGGTCATTACATTGGTATAAGGTCTGCCCTTACCAGAATAAAAAGTGCCTAAATTTTAGCAGTGTTGGGCACAAGAGCTCACGTTGTTGAGCAAGGAAAAAAAAAAGGTTAATAGCTGTGTAAAAAACACAAAATCAGATGAACAAG
The DNA here is from genome assembly GCA_037127315.1 of Ascarosepion bandense. Lineage (NCBI taxonomy): Eukaryota > Metazoa > Mollusca > Cephalopoda > Sepiida > Sepiidae > Ascarosepion > Ascarosepion bandense. The sequence continues at coordinate 1,090,334 of JBBBDQ010000924.1, read as the reverse complement.
ATGGGTTAAACATTAAGAAATATGTGCAAGTACAAATGCTAAATAAAAATATTAAACTACAGTTGGATTCTGATTCAGATTAAAACAATCATAAATCTACACACTTGGAAAAAAATTGGGAAAACCAACCTTGCTAAGAACTAATAAAATGGCCAAGTCTGTGATAGGGGAGAAAATCAAGTTTATGGGAGAACTTATCACTAATGTAACTTTTCAAGAAAGGACATTAAAACTAAAAAACATTGATTTTAAAGAATACATAAAAGTTATTCAGCACAGACTGGATAGAGAAATTTAAGTTGTGAGACATGCCAATTAATTTTGACAAAAACTCAAAAACCTGACCACCAAGGCAAATAATCTAATAAAAGATTTAAAAGAAACTTTTTCGAAAGTTTTTTTCTGTGGATGTTGGTCGGTGTAATAAGATGGCAGCAAAATTCAAGTTAAAAGACGACATCCAGTCAGCGTTTAAGAAAAAACGTAATGTGCCTTTCACATCTTTACCACAAATAAATGAAGAACTCGACAGACTAGAAAGAACCAGTGACTTGTTGAAAATTGTGTAAAGTCAATGGGCTTCACCGACTCTATATGAAGAAGCCAAAGGAGATCTGGGTCTGCTCTGATTTCTCAATGAGGCTTAATGCAGCACTCAAAGACCATCATTATTCTTTATTTAGACAAGAAGAAATTTTTGCGAAACTATATAGAGGGAAAATTTTTTTAAAAAAAATCAACCTCAGTGATGCATATCTTCAAATACTAGTGGAGGAAGAATATTCTAAGTTGTTCTGTATCAACACACATTGTGGATTGTACAAGTTCAAATACCTTTGTTCAGGTAAAGGTTGTGCTGGCAATTTTCTAACAAGTAATGGACACTATGGATGTGCATCGTGGTGCAGCGGATATTGACTCGGAATGACAAATCGGGGGTGCCAAGTTCGAATTCCAGTTGAATTCCATGCATTCACTTACACACAAATACCCTTGGGAAAGGTACTAATCCATCTCTTCCCTCCAGTTATGGGTTAAATAACAGGACAGATTGGGTTCTATAGCCTCAGCTGGCAACCAGTCTACCACAGAAAGCAATGGCAACCTACTGCAGGATAATATTCTGCTCAGTCAGTCATGTCTCTTTCGAGACATGATCGCCCAAGCGTGCATCACATATGGCACTTATCTGACTGAATGGACACTATGTTAAGCAACGTTGACCTTGTGGTTGCATACTTAGACAACATATTAATGATCACTCAAAATATAGAACAGTATAAGGAACATGTTCATAAAGTCTTCTCAAGAATTCAGAAGTACAGATTCAAATTGAAAGAATCCAAATGCAACTTTTTATGTAGAGGATTAAATACTTGGATATATTATCAATAAAGAGGGCATATGAACAGATCCAGAATGGGCTACAGCAATCAAAAACATGCCAGCTCCTGAAAATGTCTACCTTACAAAATTTCTTAATATTGACAAACTACTATCAGGTGTTCATACCGAATATGCCCAACTTAACGTGCTGTTAAACGAACTTTTGGAAAACAACAAGGACTGGAAGTGGACACCTGAATGCCAAGAAGCATTCATCAAAATAAAGGAAATCTTGATGTCGGACTTGTTTCTCACCCACTATAACCCAGACATGGATATTATAGTTGTCAGCGACTCCAGCTCGTATGGCATTGGAACAAGTATTATGCACAAGATGCCAGATGGATCTCAAAAACCAATAATTCATGCCTTGAGAACACTTCTTCCTGCAGAAAAGAATTACTCTCAAATTGAAAAGGAGTCGTTAGGGATTATTTTCACAGTAACCAAGTTTCACCAGTACATTCATGGTAAACACTTAACATGTAAGACAGATCATAAACTGTTAATGACCCTCTTTGTTTCTAAAACAAAAAAAAAAAAAAAAGAAATCAGCCTGTGCATACAGCAAATAGACTGCAGAGATGGGAAACAATCCTTTTAAATTCTAACTTTAAAATGGAGTTCCTACCGTCTAAAGAAATTGTCATGCCGACAAACTGTCCAGATTAGTCCCAAAACACAGGGAACCTCTTGAAGATACTGTTTCTCTTTGAACAGGAGAATTTAAAACCACATTATGCAACACAGTAAGAGAATTCCCTGTAACTCTTGACCAAATCAAATGAGAATTATGAGTTTATCAAGCAAACCAAAACCAAAATTTGTGAAAAGAACAAACAGACTTCAGATTTCTCTCTAGGCAATGATATTCAGTGATACTGCATAAAATCATATGATAAAATCCTGTAAAAGTTGTGCCTTGACAGCTAAGGCACCTCCAATCAAACACAGTCCTTGGTTCAAAATGGACCAACCACAGTCTCGAATTCATGTGGACTTTGCAGGCCCACTTGACAGATTCCACTATCTTATCGTAGTAGATAGTTTTTTTCTAAGTGGCTTGAAGTTCTTAGATCTAGAAATCCCACTACAGAAGTGACAATCAATTTTCTAGATGAACTGTTTGCCAGATTTGGAGTAGTCGATTGTTTAGTGTCAGACAATAGGACACAATTTACTTATGGCAATTTTAAGGATTTTTGTGAGACCTTTCAGATCAATCATATCATGATTGCTCCATATCACCCAAGGTCCAACAGATAAGCTGGGTGTTTTGTTGACACGCTGAAAAGAGCTCTGAAGAAAGCTAGGGGCACATCCACAGAAAAAGACCTATGACAGTACCTTCATGTGTATAGAATCATGCCCAACAACAGCACACCATCATCATTACCCCCAGCCGAGGTAAAGTCTGTGCATAAAATCAGATCTGTGTTCAACAAGCTACTTTTCAAACAAACAAAACCTGGATGAACAAACATGGTACCTACAAAACGCTACCAATCCAGAGAGAAAGTTTTTTTTTTTTTTTGCCCAGATGTTTCGGGATAATAAATCTTTCTGGGAAATGGGTGCAGTTGAGAAAAGAGTAGGAAATATGGTCTACATAATTAAAGGTCCCCAGTTTACTCATAAAAGACATTAAAACCTAATCAGGAAACGTCTGTTAGATGATGCTGACAGCGGTCCTTTTGAAGAGAAAGATGTTATGGATGTCATTTATGATACTTTTCACATGCCGATACTGCAAGTGGCACTTGAACAGCACCGTTTAAAAAGGAAAAGGAAAATAATGGACTTTCTCATTGTTAATCCGAAGAGAAAAAAGTATTAAGACTCCTGCAAAGTTGATACTTAGGAAGTGGGTGTTATGGTAATTTACCCATGCACACATGAACTCTCCCAAACTATAAATAAGCAGCAGTTTCTGCTTTGTGCGGAAGACTATTCTAGCAGATAGCTCTGACAATCAAACCAAATAGTTACACTAATGATCTTCTCAGGTTGTATATGTTTGTACTAGTGTTCTTTGTTAATATATTTGTTTAACTCTATTCCATATTTGTGTCTTTATTTCTGGGCCCCAACATAAAGAAAAGGTATAATGTAATTATTAGAGCAGTGAAAATTGGAGCAAGGGGTTTTGTTGCAGGCACTCTGTGCTAATTTCTAGGCTAAATTGGAATCAAAGGGCACAATAGGGCCAAAAGTATAAAACGCCTCATAGAAGACACAAAAAAAAAATAAATAAATAAAATTATATATATATATATATATATATTATATATCTCACACCCTGATTGAGCACTCTGGAAGAATGGTAGACTTTGAAAAACAGTAGCTACCCAGGCATGAACGCATTGCTCATTCACTCATGAATTAGAGCACACTGGATATTGGGCGTGTATAATGATAATATACATGCTAAAAAGTCTACCTTCTTCTACCGTGCGCCCATGGCCCAGAGGTAGAATCGCCGACTGACGCCACTTTGGTTGGGTTTCAATCCTGGATTAAAATCAATTGGAGTCTAACCGTACTGATGAGCTGTGATACAGCGAAACAGATCTGTCTGCAGATGACTATATATATATATATATATATATATATATATTCCGTAGAGCATTTCAGCAAACATGATGACACGACTAATCATGAAAGCATAATAAGGTTCACATTGTATTCTCAGAATGTGAGGTTTACCATTTTTTATTGTAAATCTAATTTCACCATTGGTTATTTGAACTAGTAAATCTATGGTATACTAGAAATACTAGTATATCGTTATAATGGGGCCTCACAACCATGAGGGGGGTGGCCAGTGTGCAAATGAAACCAGTGATAGGAAGGCTCGAAATTAATTTAAACATAAATTCAAGAGGAAGACAAAAAAAAATTCAATTTAATCACATGCTGTCAAGAAGTGTGGTGAAAGTGTTATTGGCACGAGGAGCATTACACATTCAGATTGCTTCAAGTGAGTTTCAGTTATTTTTAAAGTGATTTAATTCTGAGCCAATGATTTTTGCCTCCTGTTTGTTTTTACCACCATCTTCAGGTGTTATGCAATGCGTAAAAACCACAGTAATTAAAAACAAACAAAAATAAATGTATTACAATTTATCAGTTTATTTGTAGAACCTTAGAGACATTTACACTGATTTTTATTTAATCAAGATACACTGCAAAAGTTGATTCTTTTTTTTCTATTTTCAAAATTTAATAACATTCAAGCTTCTTTACCCAGCAATTTCTTGTACCAAAAGAAAAAAATAACAGAACTAATAACCGGACTGAGTATATATTAAATGCAATAGATATGATTTTTATATTAATATAATTAAAAATTTAAAATCCGTAGTTATTTCCTGTAAAGTATATCATTTTTATGTGTTAAATTTCTATCAATATATGCATACGAATTAGCTTTTATGAAAATCATGATTCCACAACAAAAGAAAAAAAAAAGTTGAATTACTTTTTCTGAGTGACCTACTTGTATGCATGTGTGTGTAAGTTTAATGGATATTTTCTTAAAAGCCATAACGAGGAATGTTTATTCTTTATTATAAAATGCACAATTTTATAGATTCATTGTGCATAAATATCCAAATTGTTATAAGATAAAACAAAAATTAAAGTATAGGTATGTCTCTTGCACAATTTCTTCATTTTGGGGGTTAATTGTTTTTTTTGCTTGGTATTTGAGGCAAAGCTGACGGTTTGAAATGGACTCAATGCCTGTCTCTTAATAATCATATTTGAGTTTTCTGGGCGTAGTGAAAAGCTTGATAGTCTCATCAGTCACTTTTGCTCTGCGTTCCTGGTGCTCAGAAACAATGTTTTGAAGAATTCCAATCAACTCTTTTTTGAGATAGCCTGTTAACAATTCACCACTTGAATAATCCTGAAAAAAAAAAAAAAAAAAAAAAAATCCAAGTATTAATGACCAAAACTTTTATATACAGAGTGCGATAGGTAAATTGTCGCCATTTTATATTTTTGATTTTGCACACGCACATTGTTTTTGTTGCAGGGTCAGTTAGGCACCATCTGTGAGAAAAAGGGCACCAAGATGCAATTCACTCAATGGTCATCAACTGCTGTGTGCAGCATAGTAGTGTGCTGCAAAATATTGCCATTGTGTGTGTAAGAAGTAATAGTACAGCAGGCACAGGTTTCACACTTAGTAAGCTGCACAAATTGTTGAAAAGTGTGTGTATTTCTGAAAAAAATCTGGTTTTTTTTTCATCACATTTGTTTTTGTAAGTGTACCATGATATTTTTAGTTGCTTTTTGGTATGCCACTGCTTAAAAAGATTGAGAAATACTGGTCTAATTTGAAACCAAATGCAACGCGTATTGTGAATGAGACCACACAAAAGAAGAACGCAATTCATTTAATTATAATTTTCTTTCTTTTTTTTTTTTTTTAATACTAATATATGCGTTGTGGTACAGTGGATATCGGCTCGGAACGAGAAACTGGAGAGCCGAGTTCGAATTCCAGTTGAATCCATTGTATTCACTTACGCGCAAATACCCTTGGGAAAGGTATTAATCCGTCTCTTCCTTCCAGTTATGGGTTAAATAGCAGGACAGATTGGGTTCTCTAGCCTTGATCGGCCACCAGTCTACCGCAGAAAGCAATGGCAACCTACTGCGGGATAATCTTCTGCCCAGTCAGTCATGTCTCTTTCGAGACATGATCACCCAAGCGTGTATCACGTATGGCATTTAACTGACTGACTGATATGCGCACATTAATTATACGCATTTCACGATATCATCTCCTGTGGTGGTGAATGATATTTAATTTAATGTGGGCCGTTTATTTTGTATAGTAATAGTTTCTAGAATGTTTGTCTTTTCTTGCACTGATTGCTGTAGATTATTTTGATGTGTAATATTTGTCTTAAGTTGGTAGTTACATTTTGGTCATTCAGAGTCAGCTGGTCAGTGTATGCAGGGATTTCACTGAGTTTTGACAGGTTACAGAAGGGGTAGGTCACCTTTTGCTATGTGCCAACTAGGGTTTTAAAATCAGTCAGAGTGCCAACAGCATACATATTTTATACAAGTCAAGGCCAATATACCTGTTCTACAGTATATTTTATATAGTAGTACATACAATAATATTATGGAAATTAACAAAGATTAACGAAATTTGTTTATAAACAACCAACAACTTGAAATGATTTGTTTGAATATTATTTTTTTTATCGATACTCATATTTAAGTAGATATTCTGTTTTTAATTAAACAGTGTTATATATTTATATCTACTGGCCTGATTATTTACAATAAATTTTTATTACGAAAATGTGTGTCATTCGACAGGATTCGAACTGGCGACCCCTATCCATATAGGGGAAGCTATCAGGTGATATGGTATGTCTTCGACCTCTCAACCACGAATGACCATTAGTCTAAACGAGGTTTTAATCAAGCCTATATAACACAGTTTTCGATTTATCGCAATAACCATGTCTGCTCTGAAATGTATCGTAATGTCAACAAATGTATACATGTTACGGAAATTAATTTCATAGCAGATAAGGTTATTGCGATAAATCGAAAACTGTGTTATATAGGCTTGATTAAAACCTCATTTAGACTAATGATCATTCGTGGTCAAAAGGTCTAAGATGTGCCAGATCACATGGTAGCTTCCCCTATATGGATAGGGGTTGCCGGTTCGAATCCTGCCAAATGACACACATTTTCATAATAAAAATTTATCGTAAATAATCAGGCCAGTAAATATAAATATATAATACTGTTTAAGTAAAAACAGAATATCTACTTAAATACTAGTATCGATATAAAAAAATAATGTTCAAACAAATCATTTCATACAATAATATGTAAACCACATTAATAGAAATAAACTGTTTTTAAATTTCTTTTTCTTTAGTTTTTATTATTAATGGGAGCCTTGCCCTTGGATGGTCTTAGGCAATTGCTCAATACTTTGTTACTTTGAGTTTTACACAATTTTCTAAATGTTTGTGTGTTAGACAACTTTGTTGTGGACTTAACACTGCTTTCATGTGAGAGAAAATTTGCTCACAGGAATAAGTTGAACCAAAAGAAGAGCAAAAGCAATTTTCTTCAAACAGATGAAAGATCTCGGGACAGATGTCCAACAGTTGAGAATAGCAGCAGACTTTTCTAAATTTTTGTTTTCCAGAGACTTTCGTAGTTCAACAAGTCGTGCCATTGGAAATTGCTTGGTCTGCCACAAGTTGCTGATCACTGGGTTATAGATCACTCTTCGAGAGCGTAGTAAATCTGGGCTGTAAGTATTTAATGTTGTTGTTTTTTTTTTTATATATTAATGTTGGAGATGCAATCTCCCAAGGGGCATGAGAATTCAAAGACATTTTTCCATAGGGGGGGGGGGGTATCTATGAGGCCTGGTGTTGTTGGTAATAATTAAGATAGACGTGCTAAATCTTTTTTTTTTTTTATAGCAGATGATAAATCTTATGGGTTTGTTAGGATCATTGAGTGATATGTATGTTTTAATTGTTTTTAACTGACTTTTCATCTTGCTTATAATTAGGGCGCATTTGGTTACAATAGAATAAGTTAATGGTTCATTTCAGTTTTGTTTATGTCGTTTATATATTTGTGCAGTAACAATGTCAACCAAGATAAGTAATAATTGTAAGTAATAAAGGAGAGTCACTTTTATCTGTAAACGCATCTTACCTTTCTGATCTGTTCGAGACGTTCATCATCATCTAAGAAAAAGCGAAGATATTGGAAGGAAACATCAATATCACAATTGCCACCATTTGCCTTGTGTTCTTCAACTGTGGCACCACCACCAGAGAATGCATATTTATTAATCTGGGGGAAAAAAAAAAGAAGGGAAACAAACCAGTTATTAATGAAATATGAATTGCTTAAGTAAACTACCAAAAATTTAAGGGTTTTGAGTTTTGTTTAATGGCATATCAACCTCTGTGAGATTTAATGCCAAAAAGGTGAAGTTTTAAGTAGGTACCTCCAATCAATTTTCAATACCTCAATTTAAATTGAATTTTTAAAAATAAGTTTTCTTGAAGCTATAATTTTAGCTTTAATTGAAAGCCAAGAAATTAAATTTACTAATTACAGTAAGTAAAATACCCTTGTGTATTTCAAACCGAAATTATACCGATTGGAATCAAAATTTCAGGTTAAAAATTTTTTTTTTAAATTTCAAACGTTCCGCCTTTTTTCATCGATTGTAAACAGTAGCCAATTCTTGGTTTTAAAAAATCTTACAAAAATAAAATACATCTCGCTGATACATTATTTTATTCAAATTAATTAATTTAAACTTATCTGAAGTTCCCTTGAAACAAGAAATGCTTGCTTACTGCTTGAAACTTTTCAAAAGAAAATGTGTGAATTACGGTAGCCTTGTTATCACAGCTGTCAACACCTTATCAGATGTGACAACTAATGATTTACAGTAGCGGGCCAAAAGTATGGAAGATGAATTTGGTATAAAAGATTAATACACGAATTTTGGCAGAGATGAAAGAGACTACCACCACCTTTAAATTTGTTGTTTTTCAATTTTTAAAAAAATCTTTTTAGTGCAGTCTGATCGATTACACCCTAAACTCTTCAATTGACAAAAAAAATTTGGAAAAATTTCAATATTTAAACAATTTGGTGGAGAGGGGATCTCAGTTTTTGAGACAACTTTATAGTAAATCAATCCTCCATTTTGGAACCACTCGCCAATACAACATTACCACCACCTGTAAATTTGTTGATTATCAATTTTTTTTTAAAACTTTTTTTCAGTGCAATCTTATCGGTTAAACCCTAAACTTTTTGACTGACAAAGAAAATTTGGAAAAATTTCAATATTTAAACAATTGGGAGGGGGGTGGGGCTCAGTTTTTCATACAACCTTATAGTAAATTGATCCTGTGCAATAAACTTTTTTGCTTGTGCATATTCAACTGAATCCTTTGCGAAATTTTTGAATAAAGCCATTCTTGGAGTTTCCTAGGAAGATGCCATCGTAAGAACTGAAGAAAACTTGAAAAAGACAAAAACAAGAGCAACAATTCGTTCCAAAAAAACCAAAACAAAACGACCCCAACGCGAGTGGCTCGAAAATGGAGGATTGATTTACTATAACATTGTATGAGAAACTGAGCCCCCTCTAAAATTGTTTAAATATTGAAATTTTGCCAAATTTTTTTGATAATAGGAAACTTTATGTAATAATCAATAAAACTGTGTTGAAGGTCCACCCAAATTTTTTTTTCATGTAAAGGAGAACAACCCTTGAATCACATGACCTTTTAATGATAAAGATCTCATACGGCCAGCCGTACAAAAAAAAAAAAAAAAAAAAAAAAACCCAGATAATCAACATGTAGAAAATTAAAATATTTTAATTATTTAACAAAAAATGAGCACCTTTTTTTAAAGTAACGGTTTAGATTTTTCGATTAGTAAATATATTCGCCACACATTAATTTTAAAAAATCTGAGAGACCTCTGAGGAGAAAATTTTAAGATTTTTGAGAAATTACTTTAAATAATACAAATGAAAACAATTCTTGCAAAAATTCATTATCAATGGAAAAATTTTTTTCTATTCAGACTATGATATCATTTTAATTTATGTTGATAAAAGCAATTAAAGTTTATCCAAATAAAAAATGGCATAGTTTTATTGCAATTTCGTTTTCACAATTCGGAGCAGATTTTCTAAAAGAGAGCAGGTTTTGAAGAAAAAAAGACAGTTGATTAGCATTCCCGAATGACTCCGGAATTTAATTAAAGTTATCTAAATGTTGAGACCTAGTTGTATTTTTCGACATTTCTGGAAATTAATTGGGGGGGGGGGGGGGGGGTATGTATAAAGAAAAATGTTTTTGCCAATATTTTCTAAAAATAATTATTCAAAAACTGATCTCAGTCAATTATGAATAAGTTCTGAAATTTTCATAAAAATCAGCCCATTATTTGATTTTTGCAAGAATTTCTAAATTAATGTGTCTTTCACAGTCAAAAAATGCCTCTGCGTAATATTACATTTTGACGTAATATTACATTTTGACATAATAAACTTATCAATTTATACCTCGCATTGATGAGAGAAAAAAAAAAAGATTTTCTACCACTAAATGAACCTGTTAGAAACAATTTTTTAAATTTTTTAAAAATAATTAAAAATACTTTGATCTATCCTCTTAATGATAGCATAAACATTTTGCGGAGAAAACTATTTTTATTTAGTTTTGAGGCCTTTTCCGTCAGACTATGCTGTTTTTTCTTTTGGTAGTATATAGTTTTAAGGCATTTCTTTTTTAATGTTTGGTTATAGAAGGTTGATTTAGTTAGATTTTAATGAAAAAAATTTTTTTTTAAGAAGACTGAAAATGTCTTCTAGCTTTGTATTCAAAAAATGTGTTGTTGAGAATAATTTTTTTCTTCAAAAATGTGTTATGGTAAGAATTTTTTCTTAAAAAATGTATATTTTTCTATAAAAATCTATTTTTATGTATATATTTCTATAAAAGTTTGTTTTTATACTTTCATACTGTTTTGACCCTAGTTTGGAGTTAACTATTTGCTCATAGCTGGGACCCTAACAGGTGCTACTACTCCAGGTCAGGGTGGACCTGGGAACAACAGTAATTAAGAGATAGTTCCATGCTCCTCACAACCTCCCAATCAGAGGCTTTGCTGCCAGATGCAGTTTACCATCATGCCCAGGACCAAAAAAATTTAAGGGACTTCATGAATAATTCATAAAACACATGTTTGTATCTATATAATGGACTTGGTATTTGAGATGTAATATAAGTATTCCTCCAAAAGACCAATTCATTACTCTGATGAAGTTAATGGTCAGAATTCGAGACTAAGTAAAAGCCAAAATTTTGAAAGTATGCATTTTCTATTCAGAGGATTGGAGCTACACACTCTTCCATGCTTGATCAAAGAAAACTTAAATCACAAATAGCAAAATTTCTAGTTCATTCAAATATTTTTTTTACATTTTCAATTGTTTTATTTTTTAGTATAGAAAGAAAAATAAACTTCTGAAAATGTGACAAAATTGTAGACTACATGAGCAACAATTATATAAAAAAAAGCTACAACCTTTACTACATGTGTCAAAATATACATCACCACAAGTAGTGCTGAAAAGTTCTCAGCCTCCACTGATCAATGATCACACTTTTTTTCTTCATAAGGGTATCTGTTAAAAATGACTGCAAAAATATACCTGCTCTCCAGATTTATAGACAAATACAGATGCATGCTGGGATTTCTTACTAACTAATAAAATAAAGCACTTATTGGTCCCATCTGACATATTCTTGTTCTTTCTTGCCGTCAAGTCAGAATGCTACAACCACTTGACAGTATCCCTTTCATGTGTGAACATAATTTTTTTTACTTTGTAAACTTTTTGCCTTATTACGATTGCTACATAAAGTTTTTGTCTTGCATATGTATTGTTTGCTTGGTATCATTTTACCTGTTCTTATTTCTTTTGTTATTGTTTATTGGAAACCTTGTCAATGTCATTTGTTGAGCATTTCTGCCAATAAATCTCCAGCTTAAAAATATTCCTTATGGGTTTCTTGAAAATCTGGAACCTGTAGCATTTGCAACTAGGTTCATTTAGTACTTCATAATTATAGTTTCATTTTAATTTCACAGAAAAAATGAAAACAATTCTTGTAAAAATTTATTATCAATGGAAATTTTGTTTTTCTATTCAGACTATGATATCATTTTAATTTATGTTTATAAAAGCAATTAAAAGTTTATCCAAATAAAAAAGTGGCATAGTTTTATTGTAAAAAATAAGTATGCATTATCTATTCAAAGAATTCCTCCAAAAGACCCCTTCATTACTCTGATGAAGTCAATGGTCAGAATTCGAGACTAAGTAAAAGCCCAAATTTTGAAAGTATGCATTATCTATTCAGAAAATTGGAGCAACACACTTTCATTTTCGCAAAAGGAAAAATTTGGCATTCAACAACCAAGCATACAGTTCTGCTGTTAACTGAAATTTATTAAATCTTTTAAAATAATTTTTCAGGAGAACAGGTTTCTCAAGTACAGTAACTGTTATTGCTCTTTCCAGTATTGATGGGGGTTTCTTTTTAACCTTTTATTGTAGTCGAGTTCATTGCATTCACTTATGAGCAAATATTCTTGGGAAAGTTATCAATATATCTCGGTGCCCCTATATTATGTGGCTTACCTTTTGAATGTGGCCTACAAAATTCTGTCACTGGTATAGTATGTGGCCTACCTTAAAAAGCATTTTATAAGGAAGTATTATAACTGTCTGGTAAAGGTTAGAGGTAAGGTTAGGGAAAATAATTAGTTCCAATAAATGGCCGAATACTGTATGCAAATTTTCTGCTTGTACACTTAGCTGTCATCATTAGAATCAATTATCTGTTCTATTTTATTGGCAAAACAATTAAGTTTAATGAGGTAAAATGCATTCAAAAGAAGTCGTTTGTTTGGCACGGAAGAAGCAGGATGATGGCCTCAGCATCAGAAGGATCGCCATGGATTTGAAGCTGTCGAAATCAACGGTCGAATACATGCTGAAGACAAACTCCGAGCGGAAAAAGAGAGGATGGAAAAGATCAATTGGCAAGAGGACTGAAAGGAGAATGAAGAGGACTGTGACACGGCTTTTGACATCTGGAGAAAAAGTTACAGCAAGAAAAGTGAAGGAGAAATGTGAATTGGATGTAAACGTCCGAACAGTACAAAGAACGCTGCATAGGATTGGTTTGAAGTATGCAAAGGCTAAGAAAAAAATTACACTAACAAAGAAACACAAAGGAGCAAGACTGGAGTGTGCTAAAAGGTGGTTAACAAAGCATGTTGACTTTAAGAAGGTTATATTTACTGATGAGAAGCATTTCAAGTTTGATGGGCCCAATGGATGGTGTACTTGGTCGAGAAGGGGTGAGCCTGCTGTACTGAACAAACGACAGGTGGGAGGAGGAGGAGGAGTTATGGTTTGGGGTATGATCTTTGCTAATGGAAATATAGGGTTGGAGTGGCTGAAAGGACGACAGAACAGCAAAAGCTACAAACAGTTGCTGGACGAGAAAACCCTACCAAGGATAAGAAGGGAGATAGGGAATGATTTCGTTCTATAGCAAGACAATTGCAGCATCCATGTGTCAAAACTCATGAAAGAATGGATGGCTAAAGTGAATATGACTACTTTGGAATGGCCTGCAAAAAGCCCAGATCTAAATTTAATAGAAAATATTTGGGAAATGCTCGCGCAACTTGTCTATGATGGACCTGAAATAACGAAAGAGGCTCAACTATGGGAACGGATACTAGATGCCAAAAAACAACTAATAGAAACACGTAGAGATGTTATTGTGCATATGTTTGATCATTATGAAGAGAGATTGATAAAAGTTATTGAGAAGAAAGGTGATATTACAGACTATTAACAGTTTTTCAATGATGTCTGAAAAATATTGTCGCGTGTGTTTTGTAAAAAATGATGAAAAATAAATATTTTTCCTTACCTAATCGATTTTCTTCCATTTTTATTACAGGTATTGTGTTTATATGTTTATGCTATTCTATTGAATGAATTTCACCACTCTATGGTACTCGGAAAGTCGAATACTAAAGTGTCCGAAAAATATTGTTGGGCCCCTGTATACCAGAATCAAATAGGTAGGCCACATACTATACTGGCACCCATTTTTTTCTTTTTTTTTAATACCTTTTTAGAATGAAAAATACATTACTCATAAATTATATTTTATCAAAATATGAATGACAATATCAGAAAAATGTTAGATTAACGTCACATAACAAATAATTGCATTTGTAAAGAAATTTCAGTCTTAAACAGGATAGAAGAAAAGATGTTAAAAACATTAAAATAAATTGTTTTTAAGAGAGACTTTGTAGCATTTGTCAAAATAAAGACTAGAAAAAATATGATTAATAATTTTTTTTCAAATAAAGTAAAATTAAAATATTACCTTTTTGGTATAAAAAAAAAACATAAAATTTCAATATTTTTCAATTGTCAGCAAAGAAAATACAGATTATACAAAAATAATATTGGTCGTTTATATTTAATCAATTATTTTGTTAGTCAATAGTCAAATACTTATATCTATAAATATACTATATTGTAACCTCCATCTCTTCTCCTTCCACCATCTATGGGTTAAATAGTAGGATTCAACTGAGTTTTTAACCATGGTTGACAGTCTATTGCAGAAGGAAATGGCAACCTACTGCAGGAAAATCTTCTGCCTAGTCAGTCATGGATCAAAGGAGACATTGCTTAAGTGTGTATCATGTATGTCACTTAACTGACTGAATACCAAAAATTCACCATTCAAAAATTAATGCCATTCTTATAATCATTTGAGGGAAGGATTAATTCTTAAGTGATAAAACGTAGAAGAAAGTAAACAATTGTACTTACTTTATTTTTGATCTGAGCATTTGTGTCTGTGAGGAATATTGAAGAATTTGGATCACTGGCACTCATTTTACTTTGTGAACCTTGCAGAGCAGGAAAAAATACAGAGTACATAGTTGAAGGCTTCAAGGCGCCCATTCGAGGAGCCACATCACGAGTCATCCGGAAATAAGGATCCTTAAAAGACAAAAAAGTATAGGCTGCTCATCAGACAATTTAAAATGCAGAATCAAGTTACTTTTTTTTGCATTGCTATGTCATAATTTTAAGTTTAGCAAATGAAGTCTTCACTATCTTCTTTTAATGGCAGAATGTAAAAATGTTATAATTTCAATAAATTTATTTTTTCTATTGAAGTTTTGCTTTAAACAAAATGTTTGTTAGAAAAAGAATGAGAAGTGAGAAAGGCTAAAGAAAAGAAAATTGGGAAAATAAAATAACAAGAATGGAAAATAGTTTCAAATAGAAGGGGAAGAAGAAAAAAGAAAAATAGTTTTAAATAGAAGGGGAGGAAAAGAAAATGGGTAAAATAAAGGCAGTGAGATAATGAAAATGGGGAAAAAAAGAAAGAAAGATGAGTGAAATAAAATGAATGGAAATAAAAAAAAAGGAGAGTAATGAAATAGGGGAAAATTTTAGAAAATGAGAGAGAAAGAAAATATGGCTGTAAATAAATAAAAAACGTGTAGGATAAGAGAAACCAAGAAAAAAAAAATTGAGAATGTAAAGTAAGATAAAAATGGGAAGAAAAAAAAATGAGGAAAAAAAAGGGGGTAAAAAAGAAAAGAATTCCCAAATTTCAGTTTTACCTGGTCAATGGCACAAGGGATAAGGCAGGGGACATCATTCCGGTAATTGAATATTTGTGGAAAAGCACGACTGAAAGCTGGTGTGGCTTGGACAGCTGGGAAGGCAATTTTACCAATGCTGTCACTTTCTGTGAAACCAAAAATCCCCTTCACTTGATTGAAGGTGACTAGCTTTTGGGTAGTTACCACTGTACGGTAAAACGCTTCACTTTGCCTTAATAAAAAGAAAATTTAACAAGTCAGAATTTAGCTTAGAAATAACAAAAATGAATACTTTTATTATTAAATTCATACTGATAAACAGAAAACTAGATAAAACAGTGGGTAACAGAAGTAATGGGGGACTCATAGATAATAACGAAAAGAAACTGTGGAGAGCCATAATCATCTTACATACTCAAGGGACACAGCATTTTATACATAACATTAAAAGGAAAAAACATAACCTAATAACAGGCAGTCTATATTTATGAGATGAGGTATTGTAACTATTTTTTAAATTGTTTTATCTCAAGACTACCACTGGTGTGCAGGGGGTTACAGTGTGAGAAAAAAAACAAAGTACAGGGGGTGTTGAACAAAAGATAAGAGAAGGATGGTAATCAAGTTATAGAAAATGGAGATTGTAGCTATCAGTGAAACAAGGCAAATGTAAGGGACTTCCACAAACAGGAAGTGCAAGAAAAGAAACGGTTAGAGTAGAAAAGGTGATTATATTTTGACAGTGAAAGGGTGGGATCTAGGTGCCAATCTAGTAACACTAGTAAATACATGTGGTCGGAAAATAAGGGAAAAAAGACAGAGGGACACCACATCACATTGGTGAGAAGGTGACTGAAGGCGAGCTGCCAAATCAGCATCTATTATATTGCAGATCCTTCTTTGGATTTTGTCGAGAACCTCAAAATGAATAGCAGAAGAACCCAACCAGATAAGGAAATTGTATTCAATGCACGGATGAATGGTAGATTTATAAATGTGCTAAATGGATTCTGACGAGAAAAACTTCCTGGCCCGACACAGTGACCCAACCTTTCTAGCAGTAGATGAGGCTATGGATTTGATGTAGTCAGATCATTCGAGAGAGTAAAGAAAGGAGGTGGAGTATGTTGCTCTCTAGGAGGTTAGCATCATCCATTCTGATGGTAGGCAAGAAAGTTTCTCTATGGTAGGTAAAAGAGAAGTTTTGTTTTAGAGGCATTAAAATTTACGAGCCACTTCCTACCACGTTCAATGACAGATTGTAGATTCTTTTTAAGGGCAGCAGTCAGGTTTACTTTGACAGCCTTGGCAGATTTCTTATTGAAATGGGAGTAAAAAAAAAAACAAATAAAGCAATACCTCAGAAAACTCAAAAAATAAATTAAAAAATAAACATCTAAAGAGTAAAACATTCAATGGAAACAAACACTTATTTAGCATTCGAATAAACTTTAAGACTTGTAATGCTTAGACAATTTTTTTTTAAATATGTCCCAATCCAAATTAAAAATGTTACTTACAAACATCAAAAAAATTTTTTAAATAATTTATTTATGACATTACAAAATTTAACATTCAAATAAGAAGATAAACATTTAGCATTCAAGTAAAATAAATGTTCAAAGTCTAAACTCTCAAATTTTAAAGTACATCCCCATTCAAAAAATTAAATATTACTTGCAGATATTAAATAAAAAAAACAAAAAAAACATTTGAGTAAAAATGAGTAATAGAAACAAATAAGTATGTATATTAATAAGTAAAAATTATCAATGCATAATAATATAACAAAAAAATATAAACAACCAAAAATATAAGTGGATAATTAAAAAAAAAATTCCCGTTCAAAATACGATTATTCAGTTATATAATTCATCAAACTTTACTTAGGGAAACTAGTTGAAAATACTGAGTGCAATCTCCAACTAATATTGTTGACTTTGTAAGGATAATTTATAATATCAAAGTTTTTTTTCCAAGGAAAATATCAACAACAAATAGTGGAGTCTTTAAGGAATAATATAGACAGGAAAACTAGTTGATTAATCAATCAATCAGGAACATTAAAAGAGAAGCAGATACGTTAATAAGATAAGTAGTAGTAAAAATAATAAAATTTCATATTTACATAAAAAAGTTGAGTCTTTACGAGCTTTGAAAAACATGTCATTCTTGTCATAATTCTGTGTCTCTCTTACATTTACCTTTAAATATTTACACTGTTTGGATTGTTGTCCTCATTGCTATATTCACCTTTAAAATGTATTTCTGTATTTCTGAGATGAGGTATTATAACTATTTACAGTACTTACATTGTTCAGACAGTTGTCCTCTTTTTTTATTATTTTAATAAAGTGGAAGATAAAACAATGTAAATAAAATAACAGACAACAGGAATTTTTTTATTATTATTTCACTCCAAGCAAGACAAAAAAGCCACTATGATGTAAGGGGTTAGTGAGTGTTAAAGAATGAGAAAAAAAATTATTATGGCAAAAAGACAATAGAAGAACCAGAATTAAGACAGTAGATAATGATTGCCATTGCATTTAAATTTGAATCAGTAAGCAAATGTTTCAGACTAACAACTGGCCATGGTTGCAGCCAATGGCAATTTTATCAAATAGATTTATACTTTAGTATTTCAAGATATGTTGATGTAATTTTGTTAAATATATCTGTTAATATAAGATGTCAATGTTATTTTCAATTTTGCCACAATTAGACAATTTATGCATCACACCCTGTACTTAACAATGACCGACTAACATTAGTCATTGGAGACAAACTTTTAAAAAAATAATGAAATTGAAAATTTAGGTTCTTTTCTGAAAACTGGATTGTAATCCAGTTTTCAGAAAAAATGTGCACGTGAGTTCAACCAAGTCAATCTGGTTTTAAATCCTAACAGTAACAATATAGAATAGGGTTTAAATAAATTCCTAAAATTTGAGGCAAGGGTTTCCTTCTTGTTCACAAACAAATATTGTGGTTTTATTATCCCTTATAGATTTGATAAAAATATCTTTAAGTGTTTTTTTTTTCAAGTAGAAATAAACTTTCTTTCATCTTATCAGGTTTTTTTTTTCACACAATTCAGTTTAATTTTAAATTAGTTTTTGTAAACTGATAACTGATTTCCTCAATAGTGAATGAAATTGTTTTACAAGTAAACAAAGTAAATACCTCCACTAATTTGCTAAAAAAGAGCAAAGTATTTTTTAATTACTTTTTAAAATGTTTTAATTTTTTCTAATATATACAGAACTTTGGTTAAAAATCTTGTTTCAGATTTTTACTATGCTTTCAATGTAATATGAAACTAAGTTAGAAAGAACATTAATTTGGAAATTCTGGCAAAAATCAAATAATTGTTGGATTTTAATGAAACTTTCAGAACTTATTCATAAATGAATGGAATTATTTTTAAAATTATTAATTTAAATTTTTTTTTTTAGAAAATTTTGGTAATTTTTTTTTATTACATATGTTACCCCCCCCCCCCACACACACACACTTAATTTCACAAAATTTCTAGAAATTCAATACTGCCCGCAAACTTTCTCTTATTAATTAAATGCAAGACTCCTTGAAGAAAATAAATTATCATTTTCTTTTGTTTTTCAAGCAGTGGTGATTTTCCTGAAAAACTGCTCTGAATATTAAAATAAAAAATGCAATAAAACTATGTTGTTACTTAGATAACCTTTTAATTGCCTTTATAAATAATATATACTGAGAATATTACAATGACAAAACAAAATTTTTTTCCATGAATAATGAATTTTTACAAGAATTGTTTTAATTTTTTCTTTTTTAATTATAATTTATAAAGTCTCAAAAGTCTTAAAATTTTTTTAAGTCACTGTCTGTATTGAGTTAATATGTGAGGATTATATTTACTAATTGAAAATCATCACACACTGAGATTTAAAAAATTTTTTTTTTTTTTTAAATATGGTATTTCATATGTGACATTAAAAGATCAAGGTTTCTTCCTCTTGAAGGGAAACAAGTTTGGGCAACTATAAACCATGATTATATTGGATACATTATGAGTTTTGTAAATCCATTTTATAGGAATTCCTATCTGAATGATATAGTTAGCAAATAATTATGTGATTAATAATAAAAGGTAAAATACTATAAAAATTTAATAAATAAGATAGCTTTACCATGTCATAAGTACATGATTATTAATAAGAATAAAATCAAAAAATAAGATATTAAAAAATATAAAATACCATAACATTTCATAAATTATTGAGTAACCTCTATCACAGTATTTCATAATTATATCAGCTAATAAATTTTTAAATTAAGAAAATTTTATATTATTTAAAATTTTATTTTTTCAGAAAGCATTTCCAAACGTAAAGTTATAATGCTGAAGTAACTAAAATTCAATGAAATATTAAATAATTGCTGAAAATATTGTTATTTTGTTTTAAATTACTAGGTAGTCAAAAAAAAAAAAAGTTCACTTAGGTTTCATTAATTTTATGTCAATTCTGGTCACCCATAACACATCACACAATAAATAATAGACCCGGTTCACACTCCACCCATGTCTATTGAACAGGTTAAGAGGCTCATCCCTTGTTTCCTGTTTAGGATGTGGTTTCCGGCTTTCTTTTCCAATCTTTTCAATATTACATAGCCCCCTGCACATCAGTGGCGTTACCGCCTTGCTCGGGGTGATACAATTAAAAAAAAAAAAAAAATCCTGGGCTTAACTAATAAAACAACTTTTAGGAAAAGTTTGACTTTATTCATCAACATTCTAGGGTGATACACTGATTCCAATACTTCTCTAATAATTCAATGCCTTTTTTGTAGAACAATTTGTCTTTGGCCTCAAAATATGCCTCAGTTTCCAATATCACTACTTCATTGGAGCCAAATCTCTTTCTCTGAAGCATTCTTTTGAGATCTGCCAGTAGTTGCTGGGGGCCAGATCTGGAAAATAGGAGGGGGGACGGAAGCAATTCTAAGTGCAATTCATGTAGTTTTGCTGTTGTTGAGATTGACTTGTGACAGTGCGTTGTCTTGGTAAAAGATTATTTTTTTCTTCTACAATTCTGGCAGTTTTTGGTCCTTTCTTCAATCAAACACACCAATAATGCTATATAATATTCGCTATTGATGGTTCTTCCTTTCTCAAGGTAATCAATGAACAAAATACCTTGAGCATCACAAAATATGGAGGTCAAAACCTTACCTGCTGATGTTTGTGTCTGGTCACTTTGGATGGCTTTTACCTGCTGCTGTCCACTCAGCTGACTGCCAATTTGACTCCAGAGTGAAGTGGTGAATTCATGTTTCATCCATTGTCATATTTATGCAAAAGTTCCTTCTTGTTGCATTGAAACAGTTGCAAACAACACTCCGAATCATTAATGCATTGTTGTTTTTGATTGACTGTGAGCAAACATGGCACCCATTTTGAACACAGCTTTCTCAGTAACAAATGTTCATGCAAAATGGTGAATACACTGCCTTCTGATATGTTCAACTCCTCTGCCATCTCACGCAACTTCAATTTACAAATCGTCCAAAACAAGTTTGTGGATTTTTTTAATGTTTTCTGGGACAACTGCCAGTAAGCATTCAGCATCATTGTCTGTATAACCATGTTTAAAGCCAGCATACCATCTCTTAACCATTGTTTCTGACGGAGCAGAGTCCGAATAACACTTATCAAGCCATTACTTTGCTAGAACAGTATTTTCCCCCCCATCAGAAAGCAATGCTTTATCAACATACAAAATTGAAATTTTTCCTTTGTTTTAAAAATTTGCAACAGTAGCTTCACTTAAATAACTAATTTGTAAACTAATAATCTGATTAGGCCCAAATTTTGTCACATGCCATTTGAAGGTGAGTACTTCATAAAAATTATATGGATTTTTTATTAGTGGCACCATTTATATGTCACATCAGGGACTTGTGATGTGTTACCTAGTTTGTCAATGCGTTTGGTTGTCAGTAATCAATCAACACATCAGCAAAAGAAAACCTCCATGATAAAGAAATATTTATATACTACATTTCATGCTATTAGTAATAATTGTTCAAATCAGATCAATATAACTTTAAATTTGCTAATTTTCCAAAAATAATCTGTCAAACGTATATTTTTGCAAGTTTTTAAAACCAAAGATTAACTTTTATTTACAAACCTGACAATATGTGAAAAATGGCTGATAAACTGAAAACTCTCAAAAAGTTGATTCTAATTAATATAATTTCTATTTGAAATATACCAGAGTATTGTGCTTACTTAGAAATAGTAAATTTAATCATTTAGCTTTCAATTAAAGCTAAAATAAAAGCTTTCTTGAAACTTTTTTATTAAAAAAAAAAAAAAAATTTTAATGCTGAAGTATCAAAATTAGTGGAGGTACCTACAAAAGATAAAGGATAAACAAGAACTTACTCAGTTATTTTTTTCTTTTTGTTGAATAGAATAAGTAAAAAAACAGGTAGGAACTTATTCTATTCATCTTGTCAGATTTTGATCCATATAGTCAACTTTTATAAACTTACAAAAAGCAATTATTTGTCATATATAAAAAAAATAATCCATAAAATATAATGAAATATTGTATCCAAGAATTAATTCTAGATTTTTCAGAATTATAATTTTCCCATTTCATTATTTTCAGTCTTACATTTTTACAAATTACAAAAGAAAAGAAAATAAGATTTAAGAAACAAAATATATTTTTACAAAAAAATTTTTTTTAATCATTTCACTCTAAGCAAGGCAATACCGCCATTAGACACTGGGAGTTACAATGAGAGAAAAGACTGGATACAGAAGGTAATAAAGAAAGGAAAAAAGATCAAGGAGATTCAAGAAGATAGATGGCAATTAATGTTACAAATAAATTTTTGGAGATTTTATTTTTCAGAGAAACAACAGAAGTTCCACGGCAGGAAGTGCAAGAAAAACTTTAGCAGTAGAAGTCGCAGTCACATTTAACTATTTAAACGGTAAAAGAGTGGGATCTAAATGCCAATCTAGCAGCACATTTAATTTCATGTGACCAGGGCATCAAGGAAAAAAAGCTTGTCAGAGCAGTTGCCATGAAAATATTTGTAGAAAAGACAGAGAGAAGCTATATTATAGGGGTGAGAAAGTGACTGAAGTTGAAATGCCAAGTCAGAATCAATTACATTGCAGGTCCATCTTTGGATTTGGAATTTTTTTTTGTTCGTAATATAAAAATTACTTCTGTAGAAAATTATACTCCAAGGTTGCTAGGCTGGACTATCATTTGAAAGCCTTGCATTACCAAATTTTGCATTTCAGTTTTTGCAACTTTTGGGACAACTTTAAAATATTCTAGACTCACTTGGGGTAAAAGTAAAAAGAAATTCCATTAAAAATTTAGTAGCACTGAGATTTCAAATATAACAAATAACGTATTACTTATAACTTAACGTTTTTATTTGTGAAAATTGCTACTTTTTAAAAATAAAATAATTTGAGCTATAAAAGAAAAAAAAACATCTAATTCAAAATTTAGTAGCACTGGGTTCTTGGGTATAATCCAATTTAGTAGTTGTAACTGTTTTTAAATTTTGGAATGGGGGACTACATTTAACATAAACTAGGCTAACTTGGGCTACTAATAAGAATTCAAAATTTAGTATCTTTTTTTCTTATTTCACCCCCAAGCAAGGCAATAAAGCCACTAAGATGCTGAAATTAGAACTCGGCTCCCCGGAATTACAATTTTCATTAACTGATTTTTTTATCTGAATAATATGTTTTTCAGTTCCTATTAATGTTAACTCAAAGTACAAATTTTGAAGTGCCTGCATATAAAATATTTCAAATAAAGATTTATATTTAATATTTTCAAATCGAGTATGATATAGTGGTGTAACTTTAATTGATGGTTAGTGTTCCAGGGTTAATATTCAATAAACTTGATGTTAAGAGTTAGTAACTGTTTCTCATTTTAATGAAGGAGTTCTTAATTCAGCCTTAATTCCTAACGTTAACTCAGATGTAAAAACAACAAATATCATGACTGTAGTTGAGAATTGCTTTTTTTTTTTTTTATCTGTGATACACAACATACATTTTGCTCTACTACTAAACTTTGCCATCAACTCCGATATTGTATTTTGAAGGGACTAAATTGCAGTTCTCCTAAGTAGCCTTTTCTCCTTTAAATAAATATCAACTGGATATTTTCCAGACTGATTTCATAAATTTGATAGAGTTAGCAATGTACCCACAAATCAAGGAAAAAAAAAAAAAAGAAAGAGAGACAAAACAAGAAAAAAAAAAAGAGACAAAACAAGAAAAAAAAAAAAAAAGAGAGAGACAAACTTATTTATAAATGGAACTTTGTGTGTGTGTGTGTCCGTTACCTATCGACTCTGAAATGGCTGAACCGATTTTCTTGAAAATTTACACAGTTGTACTATAAGCATCTGTGAGTGTTCTTAGCTAGGTTTTGTGTCGAGGTACCACTGATAAATATTGAAAATCGATAATCGAAAAAAATCAGGTTATAGAAGAAGTGGTCCAATTTTAATCAAATTTGATTAACTCATAGACAAAGACATAAGAAATGATATTCAGAAGTTTCATGGTTGCAGTTCTTACAATAATGCAGAAAATCGATTATATATATATATAAATAAAAGGCAAGATGTTTGTGTGTGTCTGTTTATCTGCCTGTATGTCTGTATTTTTTTCAGCCCTTTTATTTTAGTTTTTGCTTTGGGTTTGGCTCTAAGTAGGTATAATTGTAGGTCTTAGTCTCAGCCATGATATCATTTACTCAGAGGACTTATTTAGCCTTCAAAATTCAGTTTACAACGAATAAAACTTATTTGATATTGATACCAGGAAATCAAAATTTGACTTACATCCATTCATTTTTCTTTCAGTCTATGGTTTCGCTTTAACTGGAAACAACTATTGCTTTTTAGTCTTTCGTGCCAACATCCAAAGAGTCTGAGCTCCGGGACCATGAATTAGTTTGAAAGCTTTCATTACACCCGAGCAACGCCGGGCTATACTGCTAGTACATTATATTTTTAATACTTTCCCATTTTTATAACTATTACTCCGTTTTAAGTGATAACAACCTAAAAATCCTGTAACCGTCTTCACGAATACATACCATTGCAGACATACTAAAATCTGACATCAAAAGGGTCTGAGGTCATTTAAATTTTCTACCACGCTACCCTTATAATCTTATTCCTCCTGTTCATCATGACCTTGCTTTTTATTGGATAATTAAGACAAACCCTCCAAATTCCATCCCTCTTAACTGTCTGGATGAGTGTTGCTTTTAGATTTCTATATACAATTCCTAACGGAATATTTCACTGCTTGACAAGGTGTTAATAAGTAGGCACTAAAACACAACAGCTCTTGTGCTGCAGTAAACCATGTTTTTATGATAAACACTTACAACAATAAAAATATTACTATATATTTCAAAAAGTATTGCTGGTAATATTTTTTTCATTTTATATTTTCTTGTAGATCACTTTTAGATATGATAGTATGTTATTCATATTTACATCTTCAAACAGATCAATCAGTCTATCAGGATTATAAAATTGCTATCTGAAGATAGCTAGTTCTGGACACACTGTCAAAATACTTGTTTACATTTAAAGCTGACAAAAGTTTTAAATTCATATGAATAAATATATATTCTTTGTAAGATATTGGTTTGTAAATGAAGTCTTAGATCATATTTTATTAACACATTTTTTAAAGAGAGTTTTAAAGAGAGCCAAATGCATTGCTGGTAATATCTAGCTCTCTCCCCACCCCTGTATAACCTTCCCTTTCTCTCCACCTATGTATCTGTCATCACACCTGCTTTCTATTGTTCCTTTCTAACTAGTTTGTACTCCTCACTCTTTTCTAATTAATCTTTTTACATTTATGTAACCCACTGCACATCAGTGGCGTTTCCGCTTTGCTCGGGGTGAAATGATTAAAAAAAAAAATTTGTTTTTATTCCAAAAGGTATTGCTGGAACCCCCCCCCCTTTCAAAAATGTTTTTCTGGTAATAAATATTTTTTCAAAATATATTGCTGGTAATATATATCCCTCACTCCATTTTATATTTTCTTGTAGAGACTAACCACTTTTAGATGATAGTATATTATTTATATTTACATTTTTAAATAGATCAAGCATGCCATCAGTATTATAAAATTGTTATCTAGAGATAGCTAGTTCTGGATACTCTCTGTCAAAATATGTTTAATCAATAATACTTGTTTACATGCCTGGCATACTGGTTGAACTTCATTAGTAAGTAAGAAAGAATGTGTTATTCTCATATGACTGACGCAAAATAAGGCTAGTATGACCTCCTCTTTTTGAGACTTCCTGAAAGACGTCTAACTTATTCTGAGCTTGGGTTGGATTGCATGGAGTTTATTATGTGGATAATTGTTCCAGTACTCTTGCCATTTTTGTAAAAATATGTTTATTTCCTCCTTAAAGTCTGTATATGGGACATTTGTCCCTGTATCCACATTCATGTCCAAAGCTGATTTGGTTGGCAGGTTTGCTTAACCCTCTAGGGCCATTCGTATCATATTTGATACAGTATTTCCCTATAAGGAAACATTTGGTATTCATTGACTGAGCAGTCAGTACTGCTTTCATTTGAAATTTATAAAATATTTCTCTTAAAAAATTTTTCAAGAAAATATTTCTTTCAAGGCTTGTTTTCATACTGTATCAAATATGATACGAATGGTCCTAGAGGGTTAAAAGTTACTTTTTGTTTCAGTATGGCTAGGGATCCAACAAAATACCATATTTCTCTTTTTGCTCAATGTGCTGATTTTCTGCAATAATTTAATGATCATTGAATTGTTGGATTTGTTCAAAACTGTAATGGCATCAATTCAATTTTCAGTTAGTCATTTTCTTATAGTAGGATATGACAACACTAGCACAAAAGACCAGAGTTGCATGCAATGACTGTGCAAATATTTTGTTTGACAAATGAAATTACCTACACACAGAGTACTAAAAGTTAAATATCCTACCAACAGAAAGGTTCCATAAGCCATAAAATAAAAAAAACAAAACCAACTCAAACGCAGCTCACACAATTTCTTTCTTTTTCTTTCATACAAAACCGTTGTAGTTTGTTTGTCCTACTTTTGTTTGTTAAAATTCGAAGTAATCATTGCATCACCTTTTCTTTTATTCCTGGAAATTGAATAAAAGTTTTTGTTTGACATACCCAAAATGTTACTAGATACAATAAGTAATGAAATTCAGCAACAGCAGAATAATATGACTAACACCAAAAATTGGTGACATTAGTTTAAATAGGAGAGTCTTTAATAAAAGGAAAAGAAAAAGAAATATTGTATTCTTTTTTTCCATGCATAAAACACATCTACATTTATCGGTTTTGGATGATATAATGGTGCATTGGTAGAGAAACTGAAAATGATGAATAGAGTTGAAAAATCTGATTAAAAATATGTTCACTTTGTACTAAATGCTCTTAGGAAAGGCATAAATAAATCTGCCATTCCAACCATAAATCACCATTCAACCAGTCAACAAAGCTGTGAGTAAAATAGGACATACTGTAGGAAATTTAATCTCAGCATGTAACGGAATTTAAAAACAGCCTAAAGAGAAATGGGTTTTGTCAATTGACCTTACTCAATCACATGGCATATTTTATTATAAATAAAAAAATAAATGTATCGAGATGCTTTTCTTTTTAATCATTTCACCTCTAGCAAGGCAATAAATCCACTAAGAAAAATCTGAGAGAATACTAGAAAAACAAATATTATTAAGAGAGAAAAGAATAAAAGAGGAATCTAGTAGACAGTAGAAAATGATTGACGACATATTTTTGGAGATCAAAGTTGGCTAAAAAATATAGCTGAGAGAGTTCCACAAGTGAGAAGTGCGATAGAAGAAACTGTTAGCATTGAATCTACAGTTACATCTAGTGATTTCAACTGTAGAATTATGAGACCTAGCTGCCAATCTAGTACTAGACTTAAAGTTATTAAGTCTAAGAATTTAGAGTATTTCACTTTGACTAGTTAAGCTGTCAAAGGAAGAAGAGGCAGGCAGATATTTTTTCATTGATATCACACTATTTATTCACTACCCTAACTTGAGTGACTCTTGAGCCTTAAATTTTAGTATTAAAAAAAAAAAGTGATGTGATTAAATTTTAGGGGGCAGATTGAATGAGTTGGAATCTAGATATCAAGAATGACCGCTTACCAATCAATAGATTAGACAAAAAGAAGAGTCTGAAATATTTGTTTTCATGCTAGTTAGAACAGGTTGAAGTTCAATCCCATATAAAATTTGAAATTTTGAATGCTGATTTTCTAGAAAGGCAAATCTTTTATTTTTAACTATTTAAATTTTTAACATTGCTTTAAATGTTATTTTGATCTTTTATTTGATCCAAGTCTAAGGTTAATCCACCACATATTCATGATCTTAACTTTCTACATTCTCTTCTTATGTTCCTATCACACTGAGTAGCTCTTGGGCCTTGTATTGAACTCCAGTAAAAGTGGCAGAGACTAATTTGAGAAAGAAAACATACAAATAGACTTTAATCAACTCAATGTTTGTTCTAACAGAGCTCCATAACTATTTAAAAAAAAAAAAACACAAACATAACCTTAAAAAAAAAAAAAAAAAAAAAAATTCAGACCATTCTCAAGTAAAATATCACTTCATTATAAACCAAAAGTCATTGCGTGTGAAAACTTGCAGCATGTTCATTATCATCAGCCCCATGACCAGGTATGATCATAGGGACAGGTGCACAGTTGAGTACCTGACCAATTCTCTCCACATATCTGGGTTGAAAGTCAAAATGTTATATTCATTCATGCTAAGTAGACTTGGTGGAGCTGATCCCTCTCTAGGTCAAACCACAGCTGGTATCCTTTAAGTTGAAAGCTCACCTTGGTTATAGACACATGGCTATTCTTCTAAAGACACCTTCCATTCTGGTCATTCACTTCAGTCTGAGAAGATATCCACCCAGCAATGTTGTGTCCTGACCACTGTAGCTGCATGGAGCCTAGTTTATCCTATTGGGTCAGATGGCAGTTCCCTCAGTAACAGTTCTTGCTTTTAATCCAGCCATCCTCCTCACCAGAAAAATCATGTAGGAGGAATGGTTTAGTTGCCAACAATGACCTAACCATACAGCAGGTAATATGAGGTTGCAGCGTATCATAGCACCCAGAGGGTAACTGGACATAAATCAGTAACATGTTATGTTAATGGTTGTCAAAGGTTTGCATAAAATTAGAGTGAGCAGATTACAGAGCTAAGAATTTTTTTTTAATCATATCACCTCGAGCAAGGCAGTAACACCATTGATGTGCAAGGGGCTACATAGGAGTGAAAAGATTGGCAAAGAGAAAACTGGAAACCACATCCTAAACAGGAAACAAGGGATGAGCCTCTTCACCTGTTCAATCAAAGAATATTGTGAAATATTACATCTTGTCCTCCACTATAAGATGCACTGGTTTTCTAGCGGAAGGGTTCTATATATAGTTTACAAACTGGAAAATACTGTCAATTTTCTAAGAAGAGAAGAAAGAAAGAGTTCCCTTTGTGTAACAATTGGCTATTTGATATAACCATCTCAGTCAAGAATAAAGTTTCCTTGTTTATTTAATGATATCAATGCATTAAAGATTAAATCAAATGTTTATCTGTCAGATAGCAAATAAAAATTTGAATCTATTCTCACTCAAAGAAAAAGTGTGCTGACAAATTTACTAAATAAGTTTATTGTATTTGTCATTCAAAAAGTAGATTTTATGATTGTGCTAAATAAGAAATCTGTCTTTTATAAACCTGTTATGACTAATAATTGTTTTTTCATCAAAATAGAATTTAAATATTAAGATACAAGTAACATTTACAAAATTTAAGTTATCATTAACATGTAGAAATATCATCTTTAACTTTAATTGTACATTAATAATATTACTCCCTTGTTATATGTTGCCATAGCAGGATATGACAACACCACCATAAAATTCAAACACTGTTGTTCAGGGATCAGAGTTACCTTCAGTTGCAAAATAAACTTTTTGTACAGCAAATGAACCATATACAGAGTGATAAAGGTTAAAACATCTACCCCACCTGCTCCCAGTGCCCTTATTACATGAATTTAAGTATGCTACTAGATTGGCATCTTGACCCTACCCTTTTAACATTGAAACAGTTTTATGCAACCGCCACTTATACTCCAACAGTTCCTTTTCTCACACTTCCCACCTGTGGAACTCCATTCTGTTTAATTTCTTTCCTGATAGCTACAACCTCCAAAAATTTAAATGAAATGAGAATTGCTATCTTCTTGAATCCTGTACATCTTTCATCCTTTCTTCAATACCTTTATATCCACTATTTTTGCTCACTGTAACCCCCTGGACATTAGTGGTGGTCCCATCTTACTTGGGGTGGAAAAAAAAAAAAAAAAAAAGTCATTTGCTATAACAATGTCATGTGCCCATAATTTAGTGTAGAGGTTATATATTGGGAGGTGAAGGAATGGACTGATGATCTTCAAAAGGACATCAGTGTTACAAAACATTACTATCAAGAACTTTTCCATATTATTAATATTTTATATAATGAACAATTTTTTCATTTAAAAAGAATTTAAATATAAAAATACAAGTAACATTTACAAAATTTAAGAGTTATCTTTAACATGCGAAAATGTCATCTTTAAAACATTTTTTGCTAACAAGATAACTCTTTCTATAACAATGTCATGTTCTTTTAATAGAAGCTAATATCAAAGAGAAAAACAGTCAATTTGTATTTAAGTCTAACCATCAAGCAACATGAACTAAACAAGTGAAAAATTATTTAAAAAGGGAAATTATTTGTTTTAACAAAACTTTAATTTCATGTTTTGTAATATAGTATAAATGTTATGCATTGGAAGTTAAAAAAAAAAAAAAAAAAAAAAAAAAAAAGAAAAGAGGATTATGAATGGAGTCATTTTCTACAGTTTATCAACACTTCACAGGTTATTTAAAGCCAGAAAATGTTTTTAGATTGTTTTTGAAAGATAATACTTGAGAGATAAAAGTTAAAATAATAATGGTGCCATGGGAAAAAATGCTTTTTGACACTTCATTTTTTTGTGGGTACAAAAGCTGAAGTAAAAAAAATAAATAAATAAATAAATAAATAAAATAAAATAAAATGTTTAAAACTCATAAAAATGTTCAATGCTTTAAAAGAGTTTTTTTAAAAAAAAATTGAGCATTTTGTCTTTTCTTTTTTAAACCTGTTTTATGTACATGGTATAAAATCTTTTTATACATCTGTCGGTATTTTTTATAAATCAGACTAAGTGGAAAAATTTTATTGATTACATGTTCCACCTTTGTCAATATGGCAACACCAGTCAGTTAAGTGCCATATGTGATACATGCTTGGGCAATCATATCTCAAAAGAGATATGACTGATTGGGCAGAAAGTCTTCTCACAGTAAGTTCCCATTATTTTCTGCAGTAGACTGGTTCCCAAGGCTATAGAACCCAATCTGTTTTATTTAACTCATAACTGGAGGAAGAAGCAGTGGATTAATACGTATCTCACAGGTATTTGCACCTAAGTGAATGCAACAAATTCGACTGGAAATCAAACTCGCCTCTCTGAGTTCTAGTTCCAAGATGATATCCATTGCATCACGACAATATTTAAGTCATGTGAATAAACCAAAATTTGTTGAAACTTGGAACCAGTGTTTTGCAGCCCAAGCTAGGACTAAAAAAAATTGAAAGATAACCAGGCAAGAGTAGGTGAAAATTAAATAACTGGCCTCTTTCTAGCTTCAGTAAATTGTAAAGCTATAATGAAAATTTTTGTTATGGCATACCTCAAACAATTGGAGATCAACTACTGATCATGTATTGTAAAACAACACTATACAACAGTTAGATCAGATTCTTCAGGCCATAATGAAATAAATTTGTGTATATGATTTAATATTAAATCATTAACATTAAATCTGTGTGTTAGGCTGGCATATTCTGATCAGAATGAAAGAACAAAATTTTCTAATTTTTGTACTAAGTTGTTAATGCCTGTTAGGTAGGTGTTTCTTGGTCAGAATTAAAGTAGAAAACTGATTTTTTATGACATTAATAACTTTAGTACAATATCAAAGTTTTGTTCTTACTGAAAGACACCAGCCTAACAAACAAATACTAATGATTCAATATTAAAACATCCACACACAGTTTTAAATATTGTTAAAAATAGTATCACTTTATCAATGAAAATAGAACTGATTCATGCTTTTTCCATTAAAAAGAAAAAAAATTACATTTTAACAAAATACAGCATACTCAAGGGTACAAATACATTTTACAGAAACCCATAAATCCATTACATTTTGCAGACAAGCTAAAAAAAAAAAAAAAAAAGTAACAACTATCAACAATGTTTTCATATCTTTTTTGACCCAATGTAAATTAATACTTACCCCATGTGCTCAAAGTCAGAGAATATAAAAGTCTTTTCGGGGTCAAAGCCCATCGCAATGATGTCTTTCATGTTTTCATCTGCCAATCTTCTTGCTTCATCTGAAGTCAAATCTTTCCACAGAAACTTTTCATCATCAGTCATTTGGATGACCAGTGGTACATCAAATGCATCCTGGAGCCATCTGCACAAGAAACAATTCTTTTTAGATATGGCAGTTTTCTTTTCAGTAACACTTGCCTTAATTCTCATCTACTGGCAATTGAATTGTTTTGTTTTTTTTAATTTTCAGTGCATTTTCATAGTATTTGCGATGGAGTTAATTTATGTACACTACCAGCCATAATTATTAGGCCACTCCGGTTTTTTAAAAGAAATAATTTATTTTATACTTTTTTCTCTTGTCCTCGCGCCCTCATGTTTTTTGTTCTTTCACACCCAATAACCTCTTGTCTTAGTGGCTTTACTACCTTGCTTGGGGTGGTATGATTTAAGAAAGAAAAAGTTTTGTTTGGTCCAACTGCTTTGTTTGTGTCTAATTTGGCCAGTACTGATTTCACTTTATTTTGGTTAAAAAAAGACTATTTATTATATACACTACCCGCCATAATTATTAGGCCACCACAGTGTTTAAAAAAAAAAAATCATGTATTTTATACTATTTTTTAGTATGTATTGCCAAGTGGATAATTCCAAATGAAAATTGAATAATTCTGTTATTATTACTTTGCAAATTTTTACAAGGCAAATAGCGACAATTTAGCCATCGCACCCACTGGATTTTCTATATATGTCTATATATATGCTACCAGCCATAATTATTAGGCCACCCCAGTTTTTTAAAAGAAATGATGTATTTCATACTATTTTTAGCATTTATTGTCAAGTGGATAATTCTAAATGAAAATAGAATAGCTCTTTTGTTATTACTACTCATCAAAATTTTACATGTCAAGGAAGCAAATACAAACTCGTCCAAATCACCCTAAATTTTCTTCATTATTTCATTGAAGAAACTGCAATATAGGTAATTATTAAATATTTATAAATTCATTTGAAAGCACATATTATTGGGCAGTATTAACAAAAGAACCATTCTATTTTCATTTACAATTATTTAATCAGCAATAAATACTAAAAAATAGTATGAAATACATCATTTTTTTTTTAACATAGAGGTGGCATAAAAATTATGGCCAGTAGTGTATATAATAGCCATTTTTTTTATCAAAACAAAGTGGAATCAGTACTGGCCAAACTAGATACAAACAAAGCAGCTGGACCAGACAGAAACCTGTTTCTTTCTTAAATCATACCACTCCAAGCAAGGTAGTAAAGCCACTAAGACAAGAGGTTATTGGGTGCGAAAGAACAAAAAACATGATGAAGGAGCAAGGACAAGAGAAAAGTAATCATGAAGACAGTAGATAACAACTGACATTTAAATTTTTAAAGATTAAAGTTGGCCAGAAAGCATGGAGCAGGAACAAAGTTCCACAAGTAATAAGTGTGAGAGAGAAGAAACTGTTAACATAGAACTTACAGCTACATCTAGCCAAATCAAATGTAAACTGATGAGACTTTGTTGCCAGTCTAGTACTGCACTTAAATTCATATGATCTAGAGATCCATTAAAGTATTTATAGAAAAGGGGTGCAGGGAAACAACTTTATGGTGATGGAAAAAGTGACTGAAGGTGAGACACCAGGTCAGGACCAATAATATTACTGAGTCTCTTTTGGATTTTATCAAGAATATCTAAATATATAACATAAGCACCAGAACGTATGCAGCAGTAATATTCTAAGTGAGGGTGAATTGTAGACTTATAGATATGCAAGATAGATTCTGGCAAGAAAAATTGTCTAGCACAACACAGTGAGCCATCTTTCTTAGCAATGGATTCCATGTGTCTTTCCATTTTATGTCAGCTGAGAATGTTAACCTGAGAAGATGCAACAAGTCACTCTTCTGGAGGTTAGCATCAGCCATACTGATGGAAGCCAGAAAAGGGTCTCTGGCAGCCTTATATGGTTTTGGCATTGACAAGATTATAGACAAAAAATCAACAACATCGGTGATATATCAGACCTAACTAGATCTATTTTCATAACACAGCATAAAAAGCCATGTGCAAATGCATGAACTCCATTGGACAATCAGCCTAATGAGCCATATAACAAAATTTATCATTCAAATTCTGATGAATAGATTGTGCAGCAGAACCAAACCAGAAATAAGACTAGAATAGTACAGGTTTCTTAAAGACACTGGAACAAAGAATCTGATATTTATGTTCAGAATAATATCAGAAAAAACAATACAAATGCAGAAGAATGTGTACCTGCGTTTTATAGATTATGAAAACATATTTGGTAAACTAAGTCACAAAGAACTGTTGGAACTGCTAGGTAACCTTGACATATTTGTGAAGGATATTAGAATAATCCATAATTTACAACAAATGGCCTGTATATGGATAGAAAATGAATTCAGTCAAGAGAGCTTGAGTAAATGGACAGTGGAGAAAAATTTAGGAGAGATGAGAAGACCAAAAATAGTGGAGAGCCATGATTGCCCATATCCTGAAGAGAGACAGCATGTAGAAGAAATAGTAGAAATTTTCTGTCAGTAATGCTTTTTTTAATTCTGATCATAGGGAAGGAAAAGGGAGAGAGAGAACATTAAAGAGAAAAGGAAAAGAGAAAAGGAAGAGAGAGGAAGAAAAATTAAAGAGAAAAGGAAGAGAGAGGAAGAAAAATTAAAGAGAAAAGGAAGAGAGAGGAAGAAAAATTAAAGAGAAAAGGAAGAGAGAGGAAGAAAAATTAAAGAGAAAAGGAAGAGAGAGAACATTAAAGAGAAAAGGAAAAGAGAAAAGGAAGAGAGAGGAAGAAAAATTAAAGAGAAAAGGAAGAGAGAGGAAGAAAAATTAAAGAGAAAAGGAAGAGAGAGGAAGAAAAATTAAAGAAAGAAAAGGAAGAGAGAGAAAGAAAATTAAATTGATTCCAGTTAAATACCCTGCATTCATGCAAGCACTGGTACCCTTGAGAAAGGTATTAATCTGTCCCTTCCCTCCAGTTATGGGTTAAATAACAAGGGTAGGACTTGGGGACCCTGCCCTTAAAAACAAATCCCAATGAATCTTGATAAACAAACAAAAACAATAAAACAAATAAACTAAATAAAACAAATCAAAATGGTTTTCAGCATTAAATGACCTAATGAAGGTTAATATGCTGGTTAAATGAACCAACCAACCAACAATAAAACAAATAAACTAAATAAAACAAATCAAAATGGTTTTCAGCATTAAATGACCTAATGAAGGTTAATATGCTGGTTAAATGAACCAACCAACCAACAATAAAACAAATAAACTAAATAAAACAAATCAAAATGGTTTTCAGCATTAAATGACCTAATGAAGGTTAATATGCTGGTTAAATGAACCAACCAACCGACCAACCGACCGACCGACCAACCGACCGACCGACCGACCACCCAACCAACCCACACTGATGTCAACAACTGACAATCAAAATGTGATGGTTATGCAGAGAGTGAAAACTGAACCTCTCACAATGCCATCTAACAACACGGAACACGTACTTTAGCCAACTCAATGCTATTGAATGAGGAAATCAAAACCCTCTCGTTTTTCTCATATACTTACTTGGTCATAATAAAGGGGATGAGATGGCCAACATGCATCGCTTGAGAAGAAGGCCCTCGACCAGTGTATAGGTAGAATGGTTTTCCATTCTCGTACATATCAAGAACCATTTTCAGCTCTCTGAAGAAAACAAAAAAAAATTTAAAAAAAATAAAAAATAAAAAGTAGTGCTATATCACAAGTTATATGAAATTCTGGAAAAGGATAGGACAAAGACATTTCTTGAAGCTTTTATTTATAATTTTAAGCTAATAGATGAAATCTAATATTTCCAATAAGCAATATACTTTGCAGTAGTTCAAAAATAATTTAAACTGATTG
Organism: Ascarosepion bandense; assembly: GCA_037127315.1. Taxonomy (NCBI): domain Eukaryota; kingdom Metazoa; phylum Mollusca; class Cephalopoda; order Sepiida; family Sepiidae; genus Ascarosepion; species Ascarosepion bandense. Next base: position 1,054,135 of record JBBBDQ010000924.1, on the reverse strand, counting down.
GAAGGAGTTTTTGTTTTTGAAAATTCTTTTTATTACAAAAATCTTTAAAAAAAAAAAAATAAATAAATAAATAAATAAAATAAAACGTACTTTTTAAACTTTTGAGTAATATCAGGAATAAAATGAAAACAACTGATGCTTAAAAACATTTTTTTAGATGAATAACTAATATATTCTAAATAACTATATTCTAAAGCTTCTCTAATAAAATGATGTCTTAGTTTTATAAGATTGTGTATTTAATGATTCAGAGCAGATTTTCAGTAAATGGTGTTTCTGTTTCACAAAAAAAAAAAAATAAATAAATAAATAAATAAATAAAAAATAATAAAAAAGAATTGAAGAGTTAAATTCTGCTTTTAACTAATTAAGGGGACTGAAATTTCATTTTTTGCAGTTTCATAAAATTAAGCAAAAATTAATTTTTTTTTTAAATTTAAAAAAAAAAAAAAAAATTTGTAAAAATTAAAATATAAAAATTTCAGTAGTTTCAGTCAAGATTATTCACAAATCCTGAAAGTTTCATTAAAATCTGACAATTATTTGTTTTTTGCAAGAATTTCCAAATCTATGCAAAAAAGACGCTAAGATTTCCTATTCTAATCTTTACCACCTGCCGAGAAAAAAAAAAAAGATTACAATCAAAATTTTGAATGTACTAGAAATGATTTAAAAATAATAAATAAATAAATGAATAATAATTAAAATCCTCTTAATAAATATTTTAACAATAAAACTTTGTTTTTATCCAGTCTGGGACCTTTTTTCAGCAATTAGTGGAAGCACCTACATAAAACGTATGACCTAAATATCTCACTGCCACAATCCCGATTTGCTAAGCTACAACAGGTGAATACAAGTGTAAAGGGTGAGGACAGTCTGTACACACTATACGTCTCCATAAAATTTCATTATGCAGACATGAATGTCATGTTCAATTATACTACTCCACCCAAAATTTGATAGATCAATCAAATGATTTGTTTTCTATGGATTAACCCTCTGAAGGTCATTTCAAGCCATAAATGTTTTTAGATTGTAAGAAGTTTTATATTGGTAGGAGATAATAGTGCCTTAGTGATACAAGTCTTACTAATTAACCCATAGTATGGGAGTAGAAGTGGATTCATACCTTCCCCAATGGTATTTGCATGTAAGTGAATATAACAAACCCAACAAGAATTGGAACTCAGTTCTCCAATTAAAAAATTCCATGCCAATAAACATTCAAACTTACAACACCTGATATTCTGAAGCAGTCACCTATCTCGGTTAATTTTGGTGATCATACAGGAACTGACATTCCAAAAATTTGAAGCCAGCTCCTTTGTCAAATTAGAAGAAAAAGGAAGTTGATGAAAAAACAAAACCAAAGTACAAGCTACATAATCCCTTACAGCTATTGTGGAAGGTCCTCATTTTGCATAAATCTTACCAGTCACCAAAACATATACACCAAGTAAGGACAAAGTTGATCTCACCTTCAAACTTATCTATCTAAATCTAAACTTATTTATAAATGGAACTTTGTCTGTGTGTGTGTGTGTGTGTGTGTGTCCGTTACCTATAGACTCTGAAACGGCTAAACCGATTTTCCTGAAAATTTACACAGTTGTACTATAAGCATCTGCGAGTGTTCTTAGCTAGGTTTTGTGTCGAGGTACCCCCAATAAATAACAAAAATCGATAATCGAAAAAATTGGGTTATAGAAGGAGTGGTCCGATTTTAATTATATTTGATACACCCATAGACAAAGACATAAGAAACGAAATTCAGAAGTTTCAAGGTTGCAGTTCTTACACTAGTGCAGAAAATCGATATATATATATAAAAGGTTTGTGTGTGTGTCTGTTTATCTATCTGTATGTCCTTTACACAAATCCACAATTTTTATCCAATTCTCAGCAAACTTCACACAAATATTCTTTAGGGTGAGTCTGAGCTCCAGGACCATGCAATGCCGGGCTATACTGCTAGTCTTTGATAATTGAAAGATACGGGCTCTCCCATCAACTTAAACGGATGAAGGGTCAGACAGTTCAGTTTATAACTAAAACACTAAATAACTGACACTGATGATTTGATTATATGGGGGTAAAATCTTGTGCAGAACCAATAACACGTTTTAGAACTGATAGTGTAAAAATAGTGCCATGAAGTCTTTAAGCAAGCAAAAATGTCCTACTATTTAACACAGAGCTAAAAGACGTTAGATTCATTCATCCCCAGCCACCAAAGCATTATTGCAAAATTGAAAACAAAACAGAATTGTCTATATTTCTGAGATGAAGTAGTATTTACATTATTCGGACTATTATCCTTATCTTTGTTGCCATTTGTATGATGTTTCGGTTGTTGTATGATCTGGCCTTCTTCAGGTGCTAGGAATTTCGAACCGAACACTTTATTACAATCACTGGAGTATATTATCCTCATTCCTTGCATAAAGCTTCAAATAGAAGTCATGAGTTATCTCCCTCTAACCCTTCAAGTTACTTGTTCACCACTTGATTTGAATTGTTCGAAGGCTGGAGCGTACCAATGAGGACAATAGTCTGAATAATGTAAATACTGTGAAACAAAATTGGCTGGAATTTGAACTTGGTATCCTTAATCCAACTTTGGAATCTTAACACTACTCTTAATAAATCATAGAACTAATGGATCATTTTAACATCCATCTCTTCTGATCCTTGGACTGTTTTAGTAATAGTTTGTTTGATTTATAGTGAATCTTATATTCACTATAAATCGACCGGACTATGTCAAATTGTCAGTCAGTCAGTTAAGTGCCATACGTGAAACACGCTTGGGTGATCATGTCTTGAAAGAGTCATGACTGACTGGGTAGAAGATTATCCCACGGTAGGTTGCCATTGCTTTCTGCGGCAGACTGGTTGCCGACCAAGGCTATAGAACCAAATCTGTCCTGTTATTTAACCCATAACTGAAAGGAATAGACGGATTAATACCTTTCCCAAGGGTATTTGTGCGTAAGTGAATGCAATGAATTCAGCATATTGTACCTGGTAAAAAAATGTTACCAAGACATGTTTCATGCCAATGAAAGCAGAATTTTATATCCTGTTAAGAAAATAAAAACTCCTCTCTCATCCACCTTGGGGAACTTAGTTTTTCTGAGCATCAGTTAGTTCTGAGTTGAAACATGGTTCTTAGCCAGTTTAGTTTACACTGGTAAGTAGTTTTCATTCACAAGTCATTTTATATGCGCCTTATAAGTTATTTAAACATTTTGATGTCACTTTCTAATGTTTAGTAGTTGAGGTTGTTTCTCCAATTGTGTAACATAATCTGTAACTACTTCTTGTAGATTAAATAGCATCATTTAATAGATAGCATTCAAGAGAGAGATTTATTTGAACATGGACTTTATTTGGGCTGTTTTGGATCAGTTAATTGAACAACCCAGAGAGAATGGTAAAGAATACAAGAAGTTTGTTTAATTCTTATGTTTTAACTCTTCTTGAATGCTGCTGATGAAAATGTTTCATGTTGTATTGTTTATACTACCAACATATGTGTTTTATGTTGTTTGGGTTTTAAGAGTTTTAAAAAAATTTAAATATCCATATTGCTCTGGTATTCCTAATCTCTGGGTCTTGTGAGGATGTAAGAGGATGTTACGAGACACTTAACATCATACTTGTACTTAATAGAAATGGAAAGAAACATAACCCTGAAGTGTCAATATTAGTCAATGGCAACCAATAATGTAACCCAAGTCGATCCTTGTCAAAACACTAGCTGTGCTCAGCATTGGTCTTCAAATTCCTTCAGACCACTGTGGTTAACAGCTAGTTGACTTCTTTGTTATCTATAATGGTGGGTACAGTACCACTCAACTGATATTTGTCTGTTCATGATCATTCACTCCTCTGCCATGTTTTATTTTTTTTTTTTTTTTTATCTCAGAGATTAGAAGATTGCTGTTGAAGAAAACTGAAGTGAAAATAGTTTGACAGTTTAGAAGTTACACAAAATGTATCCTTTGGAATAAAGAATTAACTCTGGTAAAATGTAACAACAACTTGGTTTATATATGATTTGTTGAATACAGCAGTTTTTACCCTTTTCACTTACTGTTATCATCAAATGACACTGAGTTCCCTTTTAGAGCCAGCAGCATGTGTTAGTAGTAACTTAAATTTCTAAGTTTTGGCAATCAGAACCAGCACAAGATCTTGCTAAGGAAGTTTTGGCAAACAATCTGCATTGCAATGTGAGCTTTGGTAAAAAAAATACTAGAGAAAACCATTAACATCAAAAAATTGTAATATGAACTCTGGTAAAAAACAAGGGTTACTGGACATTAGGTTTATAAGTCCCAAAAATTACTGGACATTAGGTTTAAAATTCCATATTATCAAAATATATTTACTCAAGTGGTTTCCCAAATTAACAGTTGTCTAGCAACCGTGTGAGAGTGATCAGAACCAAGCCTATCACTAACTCCAACTCCCTTCACATCTCACACCATCACTCCATATAGGCAGTGCTAATCTCTCTCTCTTCCTTATCCCACTTTCTTAGTATCTAACCTCAGCTCACTTCTGAATCAAAACTTTTAAAATACATCAGCAAAAACAAAATGGATTTTCAGTCATTAATCTTTATCAGCATGTCCCATGCCGGTCGCTTCTCTATCAACTAAACTATTCAGCTTGTTCCTTCCTTAGTTAGTTGCTTAGTTCCTCCATCCATTCCACCACTTACTCTCTACACAAGCTTTTCCTTCCCCTCTATCTCTCCTAAGCCTTTCTCTCACTTTGCCAAACAGAAGGGTAGTAAAAAGTGAGAGAGTAGGAGGAGAAAGCCTATAGCATTACCGTAGCAGTAGCAGCTTAAGCTGGTGGTTGTAGAGTAAGTGTGTGTGTGTATGTATATGTGTACAATATAGTAAAAATAAGTAGATTTGTTGTCATATCCCGTGACCTAATAACAAAATTTCTGGCCTCTACACCCTTGGCCATCACTCAGGTGGTCTTTTCTGTTTACAATGGACACAGGAGCCATGATTTTTCAGTAATAAAAAAAAAAAAAAAAAAAAAAACATTTTCTCTTTCAAAATCTCTCACAATTTTGGTTATGGTCTGTGCATACGCCATTTAATATAAGATTACAGTAAAGTAGCTTCTATGGACATTACTTTTATAGATATTTTAATAAAATTACACTGTGTTATCATCATTTTATTATCCAATACCTTTATGTTTGAAGACATAACTATCATTTGTAGTATGACAAAATAAAATTTTTTCAGGAAATCATAATTATCCTTCCGTGGAAATTTCACGGGTTCCACTAGTCTGAAATAATGTGATATAAAATTTTTCTTAATGAATGCCACAGAAATTAAAATTAATTTTCTCATCAGGTTGATCTCTATCTTTGTTGAGACGCTTTTCTTCTGGGTGGCTGATTCAAACCAGATATTTTACCTGGCCCTATTTCAATGCATTTAATTTTTTTTTCCAACTTTTCAAGCTATCATTCTGAAAATTTCAACAATTATCATCCAGTTAATAAACTCTTTCCTCTTCCTTCTTTCATTTTTCACTTTTGTTTGATCAACATACAGAGATCCCAGTGTCACAGAAGTTCTTTTTGTTATCTGTAAGTAATTCACATCTATGCACTTACAAGTTATATATAAATAAATTTTCTCACACTTCCCGCCTGTGGAATTCCTTTCCATTTACTTGCTTTCCTGACAGCTCCAATCTCCAAGAATTTAAATGTGAAGTCAATAGTCATTTCCTATCTCACTAACCTGCATCTTCTCTCTCATGCTCCCTTCTTCGTCCACTCCACTCTCATCAGTATTCTCATCCATCTCTTACCCACTTCCTGATACCCCTATAACCTGTCACTCTTTCTCATAACCTTCCTCCTATGTAAACCCTGCAAAACAGTGGCAGTAAAATGCCCTGTTTGGAGCGATATGATTATAAAAAACAAATTAAAAAATGTTTAAAAAAACTTTTCATAGTATAATATATTAGGTTAAAGCTTGTTTCAAGGAGTTCTTCATAAAACTTCTAGTAGAAATGAAAAATGTCTTAAGAATGGTGCTGGGTTGACAGAGTTATCAACATCCATGCAAAAACCTCATTGTCACATATTCTTTCCAGAAAGGCTGTCTTAAGAGCTTTATGATTACATTTTGTACATGCAGCCTCGATGAACAAGCTTATTGATGCTGTGCCTCAAGCAGATGCTGACTAATTGACTTCTCAACTATTAGATGCAGCGGATGTAGCAGGGGCAGATGAGGGAGAGATCATTTTTGGCATGGAAAAAGAGTTGGCCTCTGTGGAGAATGAAGTCTAGAGTCTAGATATTGAAGGAACTCTTAAGAGCAGTACGTCTGATGTGTTTCAAGATAATTTCCATGATGTGTGCAAGGCTATTTGGCCGATAAGCAAGGACAGCCTGATGTGGATAAATTAAACAATTTGTATAATAAACTCCAAGTCTATGGCTATATCGTGTTGAATGCACTGGTTCCCATCCAATCACCGAAGTTAAGCAACATTGAGCCTGGTCAGTACTTAAATGGGTGACCATTTGGGAATACCAGGTGCTGCAAACGAAAGGACCAAGAATGGTCCACCAGTCCTCCAGGTTTGGGGGTTGGGTGCAGGGCTAACAACCTTGTCCAGTAAAAAACAGTTTGTTAAAGAAACAGCAACAAAGTTGCTGCCCTATGCACCATTGGGTGTGATGGATAAATGATGATGATGATGATGATGCATGAGATCAGTACAGAGAACATTGGCAAATCTTCAGCCTTCATGAAGCTGCAAAGAGTGCTCAGTACTCTGATGCATAAACTCAGAGGCAAATCAAGAACTGCAAAGTTATCACTGGCTTACATTGAGTACATCAACACGGTTAAGCTGTTTATTTGTGCTAAAAAGACGAGATTGGAATTTGCATCTTGTGGTGGTGAGGCAGATGCTAAATTTATTTACAACAACTGGTATTTCAACTATGCAAAGAGTGCATGACTGTACCTACATGTGGGTAGTTCCAAAAAATTGTTCAAACTGACCCAGCCACACTTCGTAGAAAGAGGGATACTTTTAGCATACAGAACAACAGATTTTTGCACAGCTTTATATTGGGGAAAAGAAAAAAAAAAAGGGGTACTTTTATTTAAATTTGATTTTCTACATACCTATGAGCAAAGAAAATGCCTCTTCTGAGGAAATGGTGAACTGGCTTGCCTATGATTTTTTCCATTCGATCAAGCAAGTCTTGGTCTAATTTGTTGCAACCAAATTTGACTGAAAAAATAAATAAATAAATGATCAAAAACAACATTTAGAACAATTTCGAAAAATGAAATAAATTAATTAAAAACCAAAAAGATTTGCCTTCCTAGAAAATCTACATTCAAGATCTTAGATTTTATATAGCTTTGAACTCCAACCTCTCCTTACTAGCATGAAAACTACTATTTCAGACTCCTCACCTATAATTTTTATCAAAACTGCTTATTTTGTAAGTAGTTATCCTAGAATTCTAAATTCCAATCCATTGTACTTTGTTCAAACTGACTACTGAAATTTTATTACATGACTTTTTTTAATACTAGAATTCATCCAATTCAAGGTTCAGAAACAACTCAAAGTAGGGATTACCAAATGAGAAGTGTAATATTAATGAAAGAGAAAATAGCATGAAGTGAAGATTATGAAAAAAACATCCTTGACTTAAAGAGGTTAATTTATAGTGTTCAGGAAAGCACCAACACAGGAATCTGTTCAACAGAAAGACAGCTTTCCCAAAGAATTGCTAGAGTGAACTTTTTTCTTACATTTGGAACAGAGGGGTGTGTGATTGAACAGCATGAAAGTGGTATGGCATGTTATGCTTGGTGGCATTGACGGAGCTTATCTGAACATTTGACATGACAATAGCAATAGAGTAGTGATAGGCTTGCCACGTTACATCTGATAGAAAAAGGCTGCAGACTAGAGAATAGCTATTCTCTCATAGGACCTCATAAACAATTTTGAACTCTATTAAAACTGGAAAGAGAAGATCAAGTAGCTCTAGCCCAGATATGACAGCAGTAGTCACTCGTGCTATTAGATTGGCATCTAGCTCCCACCCTTTTATCATCAAAATAGTTAAATGTAATAGTCTCTTCCACTCTAATAGTTTCTTTTCTCACACTTCTCGTTTGTGAAACTCCTTACCATTTGCTAGCTTCTCTAGTAGCTACAATCTCCAAAAGTTTAAATGCAATGTCAATTGCCATCTTCTATCTACTTGATTCCCATCCATGACTTTTCTTCAACATCCCCTGTACCTTGTATTTTCTCTAACTGTAACCCCCTGTGCACCAGTGGTGGTCCTGCCTTGCTTGGGGTGAAATGATAATTAAAAAAATTTACTCTATTTTTGATCTAACCTGACTCTTGTCATGAGAAAGGCATGGTAGAAAGATTTGGGTACATTCTGAGGTAATAGGATTAACTGATTATTTTTCCAGTATCTAAAAAGAGATGAAGAGTATCTTTAGTATTAAAGGTAAGAAGAAGATTATCTCTACTAAAGGATGAGCAGGTAGTGTAAGGGTTATCAACTTGAAACAACCAACACCTAGCAAAGTTTGAATTCTGGTTAAATTTGTTACATTCACTTTTATGCAAATACCATTTGGAAAGGTATGAATCCATCTTTCACCCCAGCTATGGATTAAATAATAGAACAAACAAAGCTCTTAGGGATATGTTGGTAATCAGTCTAAAAGAAGGACAACTCTAAATTCAAAACTGGTTGGACATGGGGCTAGCAACTTTATTCCATGAAAATCTACTTGTTGTGGAAACCACAGTAGCAATATATAGCATATTAAGAATTGTAGTCTCATACTTATCAGTGAATTTCACAAGTCATGAATGAGCAACTATTACTTATAATAATGATTCATTTTCCACAGACAGTAGAAGTGTATTTAATTATCTATTAACTAAAGCAGGGTTTTCTAATCTGCATGGTATCGTTCACCAGTGGGTGATTTCAACTGTTGGGTGGGTAATATAAAGTTTTGAGTATTAAAAAAGTATTTCAACACATGCTATCCAAAGTCCAAAACAAATATTCAAAGGCAATATCCAAAGAACTTGTGTGTGTGTGTGTGTGTATATACACACACACACACACACATATAAACAAACAAACCAGGAAGCTAAATGGGAATAAAAGAGTCACATTCCAAGATAAGATATAAATCTCCCAGCCAACAATGAGTATTTTGGTATTTTCTATAGTTCTGGGAAGGGTCATTAATATTCAAATAGTTTAAAAAATAAAAAAAAATGTTTGGGGGATATAAATCAGATAACAGAAAAACAAAAACACCAATAAAATATTTACTGAATTTTTATTAGTTACTTGTGTATATTCTTTTTTAATTTTATAATTGTAGAGAAAAAGAAAAATTGTTTTATTTTTTGTCAACACTAACTCTAAACATAAACATAAAACTACATTATATATATATATATATATATATATATATATATATATATATATATATATATATATATAGTGTATGTGTGTGTGTGTGTTTGTGTGTTATGATAGTGTTTAGCACCAAGATTGTTATCTTTTCAGTAGTTTTACTGATAAAAGGTATTTTGGTAGTGATATGTCCTGGAAAGGGATATATATATTATCTGAAATAGCTAAGCGGTTTTGGCAAATGTAACTGGGTAGGACAAGTAGCCGTAACGAACTAGTACTCGTCAGTCATAATCGTATGCACTATGCTTAGGCGTAGTCAATAAGCATTCCAATAAACATAGTCTCAAGTGTCCCCGCCTTAGTCTGTATTTATGGCTGACACCAGCCAATCATCATATTGTGAGGGGGAACCAAGGTGTATGCATATTCATTACATCAGGTAGGTAGGTTTTTTCTATAAATAATTTTCAAATGATTAAATTTGCTTTCATTTATTCTTTACTAGCAGTATAGCCCAGCGTTGCTCAGGTGTAATGAAAGCTTTAAAACTAATCCATGGTCCTGGAGGTCAGACACTTTGGACGTTGGCATGAAAGACTAAAAAGCAATAGTTGTTTCCAGTTAAAGCGAAACCGTAGACTGAAAGACAAATGAATGGATGTAAGTCAAATTTTGATTTCCTGGTATCAATATCAAATAAGTTTTTTTTCATTGTAAACTGAATTTTGAAGGCTAAATAAGTCCTCTGAGTAAATGGTATCATGGCTGAGACTAAGAACTACAATTATAGCTACTCAGAGCCAAATCTGAAGCAAAAAGTAATATTAAAAGGGCTGAAAAAATACAGACATACAGGCAGATAAACAGACACACACAAACATCTTGCCTTATATATATATATATATATAAATAATCAATTTTCTGCACTATTGTAAGAACTGCAACCTTGAAACTTCTGAATACCGTTTCTTATGTTCTTATGTCTTTGTCTGAGTGTATCAAATTTGATTAAAATCAGACCACTCCTTCTATAACCCGATTCTTTGATTATCGATTCGATATTTATCCCCGGGGGGGGGGGGGGTACCTCAACACAAAACCTAGCTAAGAACACTCGCAGACGCTTATAGTACAACTGTAAATTTTCAAGAAAATCGGTTCAGCCGTTTCAAAGTCTACAGGTAACGGACACGCACACAGAGACAAAGTTCCATTAAGAAATAAGTTTAGATTAGATTATTTGGTATTAGCAGCAGCAGCAGCAGTCACAGAAGTCAACATTATTGATTACCTTCTTTTTGATATTTTTATTACACCATAATGTCAGTTTATGAACCAGTAACAAACCTTTGTTGAATACTTTTGGAAAGCTTTTGAATATTTACTATACAGGTGAGCAATGACATAAACAAGTTTGGGAACACCTAGACCACAGATTATCTTTTTCACTATGAACAATATACTTTAGAATGCAAAATAAACAAATAAGCAGAGGGTTTACAAAATCAGTGTCAACAGTAAATGTAGGTTAAAAGCAACTATCTTGAATGCAGAATTTTCAAGGTAGCCAGTTCTTCTAGACTCAAAACATAGTCACATCCCAAATTTTGATTGTATCATAATTTGAACTTGTGTTTACCAACACAGCTGTAATCAGTCAAGAAAATGGAATAAAAAAGCAGAGTTCAAATTCCAGCAAAGGTATTGCATTCACTTTTACACAAACATCTTTGAGAAAAGGACTACATCACTTAACTCCAGATATGGTTAAAATAGCAGAAAAACTGGGTATTTTAGCATTGGTTGGCATGTAGTGAACAGGAAATTAAAAACAACTCAGGTAAACATTCTAGAAGGCAATTCTGAATTCAAAATCAATTATTATTCATTTTATTTCTGTTAATTTTTATTGTAACTCTTAAATTGGCATTTTATGGTTGTTATTGCAAGTAAGCTATTTGCCAAGTTTGTGTGAATGGATGGCAGTCCAGGAATAAAGTGAGTAAAGGGTCAGAAGTAACAAAGCAACAAAGGAAAGGAAGCTGTGGAAAGACATGATTTCCCACATCCTGAAAAGACTTGGCAAATAAAAGAAATAGTAACCAATGCAAATCATATAAAAAACCTTCCAGTGAGATATGAACTTGTATTCTTTTATCCTTGGGCGCCTGTGACTACACACTACTTTTCTGGGCCACAAAATCTAACTAGCTGTAATCGTTCTAATTTTGCCCAATACTCCTTAGAACACATACTAATATCTTGTTTCATTGGCTAATGTCTAGGATTCAATGTAATATGGATATAACTCCATCTATGGTTTTTGCTATCATTTCTAAATTGGACCCCTCACAAAGCATGGTATCCTAGCAATAGTCATTCAAAAATATACTCCTGAACTGTCTCCTGTTCTCTTTAAATTCCACAATAAAGGCCTTATTGCCTTTTGTTTTTCTGCTTGTTGGAAATACGCGTCTACAATTCCAGTCTTTCAGAATTCTGATGAACTGTCTGATCCTTTTAACTCTTGGCCTAGTAACCTCCTACCTCTTTTTGGTAAAACATTAGAGACCCTAATCAACTGAACTGGTTAAACATCTCATTTCACAGATCTTTCATCTTTCAGACTAACAATATGACTGTATCTTGGTCAAATTTGATGTGTTAAAAGTTATTGCTGAAAGAGTCTATCAAGCTTTAGATAAGATGGTGAAACTCAGGATGTTGCTTTGAATATCCCAAAGCTATTTGCCAGGATTTGCTTGTCTTTTTCACAAGTTGAAAGGTTGTGGTATTTTTAGATGAAGTTTTGATTTGATTCAGTTTTATCAAATTGCAAAAGTTGGCTTGAATAACCACACCTGGAGATCTTTTTACATAAATGAGGTGTCCCTGAGATCCTCTATTTTTAGACTAATATTAATCCTAATTTTTCACCAGAAGCTTTCCAATATCACCAGTTTCTAACTTGGTATCTATGCTGGGATGTACATTGTGGTGCAGTGGATATCGGCTCGAAATGAGAAATCGCAGAGCCGAGTTCGAATTCCAGTTGAATTCCCTGCATTCATTTACACACAATTACTCTTGGGAAAAGTATTAATCTGTCTCTTCCCTCCAGTTATGGGTTAAATAACAGGACAGATTGGGTTCTATAGCCTTGGCTGTCAACCAGTCTACCGCAGAGAGTAATGGCAACCTACTGCGAGATTATCTTCTGCCCAGTCAGTCATGTCTCTCTCGAGACATGATCGCCCAAGTGTGTACTACATATGGCACTATTATAATGGAACATCCTATCAACCCCGACAGTTGATTTGCCAAAGAGATTAAGAAATACCGAAGTAAGGAAGTACGAGACAATTTGACTTCCACTCCCATTCTGTCTTGACTTACCATTTTATGAACTCTTTGTTACTTGTACTTTTCCATACAATAAACTTATTTGTTTACCCCTTACGTGTTGTGTAAATATTTCCACTTGGAATTTATTTTGTTATTTAAATCATTCACGTGATATAACAGGCACTTAACTGACTGATCTGTGCTGGTGACACAGCTATTTATAAGGTCAAAAATGGAAGCTGACCATAAAATTGAATTACAATGTGTTGCTAACTGGGGATTTTAATGTCCCCTAAAGAAACTACTCTCTTTTCATTACCTTTCTTGTCTTCTATTAGAATGGCCACTGCTGAACTCCAGAATGGTGATTCTCTTGTGCCTTCTCAGGTTACCATTTTCTATTGGCAGAAAGTGGAAAAATTAATTGCAAGGTCTGCTACTACAAATATTGGTCCATTGTGTTGTGTTAGACAAGTTTTCTTGTCAAAATCTGTCTTGCACATTTATAAGTTTACCATTCATCCAAGCATTGAATATTGCTGCCACATCTGGTCCGGAGCTTCTATGTATTTAGAGATTCCTGATAAAACCCAAAGCATCTGCAATGTTATCAGTTCTGACCAAGCATCTCAGCTTCAATAACATTCCCACCACTGTAATGTAGCTTTCCTGTGTCTTTTCTATGAATATTTTCATGGAAATTGTTCTGATGAACTTTTCTCTTTGATACCTTGACTTTACAGCACAGTACTAGATTGGCAGCTAGGTCTCATCATCTTAAAGTTGAAATGGTGAGATGTAACCATAAGTCCTATACTAATAGTTACTTCTCTTGCACTTTTCTTCCAACTATTTGTTTTTCAGACAACCTTGACCTTCAAAAATTTAATAATCAATCATTATCTTAATTCCTGTCCTTTTTCCTTATATTTATTATCTTTTCACAATTCACCTTTTGCATCTTAGTGACTTTATTGCCTTGCTTGGAGTGAAGTCATTGAAGAAAAAGAACAATTTCCCAACTTTATATGAGTAAATTAGGCAAGCAAGCATGCAAGATAGCAAAATAAGCAAGTAAGACATGATGGGCCGATATCTTCATATTATTCAATACTCCCACAAGTAAATATCCTAAATACAACAGTGTCAAACACTTGTTTTTGTAAAAGTCTTCTAGAACCACCAGCCAGTAATCAACTAGAATAGAAGTTGGATTTGACTGACCAAAAAAACCACCAAGGCAAATTGGTAGGTGGTTTAAATAATAACCTGGGAGATTCCATTCTGTTACAGGCAAGTCTATTCTATAAGTATTGATTGGCTGATAATTTCAGTGTGTATATTGAGCTCCATAAATATTGAGCACAATATCCACACTCTTGAACAGAGCACCTTCCTACAGGGAGACAGCCATGTTGAAAGGTAAGTTATTTGACTTCTACAGTTTTTAAGTCTAGAGAAGCCACAAGTGTATTGGAAGTTTGCGGAAAAGAGCAAATTAATCTGTGACTGAAGACTAGCAAGGATCCACACATAACTTTTATTTAAAATAAAAAAATAAACATTATTATTAGAAGAAGAAAGGAACGCCAGAAAATAAAATAATTTTGATCAATCAAAAACATTAACTCAAAGAGATTTTTGATGTTTACAGAAATCAATGTTAGCACCAGAGTCTTGAAGCCTGGTCAAAAGGACATAAGCTCACACTCAGTCAGTTAAGTGCCATACATGATGCACACTCGGGCAATCATGTCTCTTTCGAGACATGACAGAGCAGAAGATTATCCCACAGTAGGTTGCCATTGCTTTCTGCAGTAGACTGGTTGCCAGCCAAGGCTATAGAACCCAATCTGTCCTATTATTTAACCGATAACCGGAGGGAAGAGACAGATTAATACCTTTCCCAAGGGTATTTGTGCGTAAATGAATGCAATGAATTTAACTGAAATTTGAACCTGGCTCCCCGATTTCTCGTTCCGACTCTATATCCATTGCACCACAATGCACAAGAGAAGATGGCAAGAAACAGAATAGAAATTCCATTGCAAGAGAAACCAGTCATGCACAACGCATGAAGTAGTTAAGATGTCATCTGCTAATCATATTTCTGCCCTTCTTAGGTAAAAAAAAAAAAAAAAAAAAAAATGCAGATTGAACTATTTCTAAGATTACTACTACCACCAAGTGATTAATACCAAGCCAAAACAAATTTTCTCCAAACTACTACCAATATCCACCTTATAAATGAACACCAAATATCAAAGGACTCACTCATCAGTCAGTTAAATGCCATACGTGAAACACACTTGGGCGATCATGTCTCGAAAGAGACATGACTGACTGAGCAGAAGATTATCCCGCAGTAGGTTGCCATTGCTTTCTGTGGAAAGTTCTGTCGGTACTCACTCATCACTCTAAAATAAAAAAAATATATCAATTATTTTATACCCTTGATCATTTTGTTTTATTTCCAAAATACTCATAACATAATTATCAAATCTCTCTGGCTCTCTACTACAATGAATTGATCATCAATTGGATCAGAGAATGATTTGATTTAAAGCACAAAAATCAAACTGATGCAATAATATAGGACTACCTCACCTTGCCTGCCAGGAAATTTTTTTAATGCCCCCTTGAGGGCATTGTATAAAAGGAAAGATCACAAATTCTCTCTTTACTTACAGGATGCCATATGGATAAAATATATCGCATCTTTCTCTAGAAGACTTCTTAGTCCCCAGTAAACCATGTGTCACCTATGACTGTCACTTGTTAAAAACCTTATGGCAACACAACACTAAAACAATGGTTCTCATGCAATCACCTAAGTTAAACAACCTTGAGTCAGGTGAGCACTTAGGCAGGGAACTGTTTAGGAATACCAGCTGGTGTAAATTAGGATGTGTAAATGGTGTAATGGATACTGGCTTAGAATTGTTACTCAGAACACCAAGTTCCGATTCTAATTGGGTTTGTTATATTCACTCGTGTGCAAAGGATAAATTCACCTTGTTCCACCCTCAGTGTTAATTAATAAAACTTGTATCACTAAACCATTTTAAAAAAAAAACAAATTATTATTACAATCTAAAAATATGTTCTGGCTTCAAATAACCTACAAAATGTTAAAAAAAACAAAACAACTTTATGCTACTACTATAATACCCACTACATCCTATCATATAAATATATAAATCTCTCTCCAACATACAAAGACAGCACTACGACAAACTAATAACCTGATACTATCACAAGGGAACAAACTTGATCTTTTTACTCTCTTCATCTATAGGATGCTATATGGGCAAGTGATGTCTCATCCCTCTTCAGGAAACTTCTCCAATGAAACATGTTCCATAAAAGACAATACTGTCCTGTACTGTTTTGAAAAAAATAAAAAAAGACTTGTCTATTTCTCTTCAGCTGATTAGCCAACTCAGTTATGATTGGTGATCCTACAGAGGAATAGATAAATCTTCTGAGGATATTTAAAATATTACAATGCAATTTGAACTGGCAGTCATCAAAAGTTTACCTTACAGTAACATGAACCAAACAAAATGAAACCCAGAATGCTGCTATAAGAATACAAAATACTGAATTGCAGTCTGATTAGTAGTTTATTTAGCAAGTGGGTTAACAGGTTTAAATGAAGCAAGTAGGTAATGTACTTAAAATATGTAAACCAGCTATAATAAAAATGACACATACCACAATCCAATTACAAGAGTGAATTTAATTACTTTACAAGAAGTTTTTATTTTGTCATAAATTGTCGGTACTTGTACTAGTTATTTAGTAAGCTTTGTTCAGTCTGGCATTCAGGCCCAGGATTGATTTTTTTTACAGTATCTGTTATTTGTCGGTTGTAACAAAGTATGGACCAGGTTCACCACTACTTTAACTTCATTGAGCCAACATGACTTGAACATACACAGTCAGATGTATTTTATCATTAGTCAAATAATTATTGAATCTAGTTCTTTGATATAAACATCTGTCAAGTAACCTGATACCCAGGAGATTTTTTCTTATTCAAAAAGAAAAAAGAAATGTCAGAATAATAAGTCCTCTCTCCCAAGACATAAAATTATTATTCAGTGGTGTATTGTACGCCGTACTGTAATCGTAGGTAATATACATTTTCATTTTTTTTCTTCGTAACTAAAGTTAAAGAAAATAAGGGGACAATTCACAAATTTCTTTTAGTAATACCGATCGAAAACATTATTATTCGGTGACTAAGAATTTCGTACGAAAGTTCAGCATCGCTTGAAGAAACGATTTTGATTTTTGATGCATGCCTTCTGATCGGTTGCGACAAAATCGTCACGTGACCAAACACTAGCCAGAGTTTTCCATATGTGGATGATGAAATAAGATAAAAAATTAAGTTTTCCAATCATCTAAGATCGAAACATGAAGAAACTTTGTTTCATTTCATTTGTTGTGTTGGTTGAGGGGAGCAAATAAAATCGAACAAAAAAACAATCCTTAAAAAGTTTCGAAACTAAAAAAAAAATCAATTCGATTATAATTAACAAAAATGTCGTATTGCCAACTTTTTAAAAATTATTTTCAAATTTAAGGGCTCTTTCATTTATATTTAATCGAATGAGAGAAAAATAAAATTATTAATATTATTTTAATCGGATTCATACTGCGAATTAAATTCTAAAACAGCATCTTCACTCATCTTTGAGAAAAAAGGAATTTCAATCGAACAACAAAACAAAAAAAAATCCTAAGGTAGCAAATAAATAATAATAATAAAAATCAATAGTCTTTTTTTATTTTTACTCTTTTAGTTTTACTATCTTATTTATGGGGAAAATAAAGAAAGTTAGGGTATTTTTGTTAAGTTTACAACAAAATGACCGGCAAGATGGTGAGATCAATAAGCCTTTTAATTTTATAAAATTCTTTATTTTAAACTTTTTTATAACATTAACTCTGCTGATTATTATAATAATTCTAAATAAAATGCGATGGTAAAGACATAAAAAAACATAAATACCAAACCACAGCTAAAAGTAAAAAACAATCATTTGTTTTTTTTTAAATCAACTCATTATCCTGAAAACGTGGACAATTTTAAAATTAGAAATCTTTCTTTGGGCTCTTGTGTTAGCAATGAAGAAAATTTTTAAGAGTGAGACAAAAAAAATAAATAAAACTGAAAATCTTACTTATAAGTTTATCATAATCGACACCTTTAGCCGATGAACTAGCAACAGTCCATGGATCGACGAAATCTTCAGATTCTTCTTCCTCTTTATCTTCGGTATTCATTTCGCTCAATTTCGATTCAACGTCGTCTGCCATTGCCGAAAAACTTAAATGAAGTGAAGGCGAGCCGAACAAGGCACATGTGCCTGACTCCTAAGACGCGATGTAACACACATTGTCATTGGTCAATTTCTTTTAACATCTTTTTGTAATCTTGTCTGGGATTGGTCCAAAGTCATACCGGTGTAAAATGGTAGTATGCTCTCAATACGTCGTAAGGGTATAAGTAAGAAATTCGTTGTTGATCTTTCTGGATTCAAGTAAGAATAAAAGTTTATACTTTCATTTCTCTTTCAAAATACTTTATGTTTTATTTTACAAGACTATAATACAGTTTAATGACAAGTTCTTCTTCTTGGAAATATTTTAAATACATTATGATTGACATTCAAGGAAACTATGTTTATTCAATTCAATGAATCACTATTGCTTCAAAGAATAACAAAAAATGTTTTTCGGTATTATTTAAATGTCTTTTCTTTTTTTATGCATCAGGAAATGGAAAAGGTTTCTATAAACATTTTTAGAAAATAAATGAATTCTCTATACTTGATTATTGATAAGAATTGATATGTTTTTACTCCGAAAAAAAGAACAGTAACACGTTTTTTTGAGCTTAAATTTTTCCTCTTCTTTCATTACTTACTACTTTTTTTTTTTAAATGTTCAGAACTTGAATAAAAAAAACTTTGAAATGGGATTTAAAATAAACTTTATCTATTCTTTTTTAATTTAGATTCATAAAGTATTTTTGTTTCGGTTTTTAAAAACTAAAATAATAATCGCTAAAAAAGAGTAAGACTAAAAACACTAACAGAGACTAAAGTTGTAAGACTAAAAAAATGACCATCACGTAGATTTCTGATGGAATTTCTTTTCAAGTTTTCAAACATTTATGTGCGTTGTGGTGCATTGGGTATCGGTTTGGAACAAGAAATCGGGGAGCCGAGTTCAAATTCCAGTTGAATTCCTTGCATTCACTTACGCGCAAATTAGTAATACCCTCTTTTGGGAAAGGCATTCTGTCTCTTCCCTCTAGTTATGGGGTAAATAACAAGACAGATTGGGTTCTATAGCCTTAGCTGGCAACCAGTCTACCACAGAAAGTAATGGCAACCTACCTCGGGATAATCTTCTGCTCAGTCAGTCATGTCTCTTTCGAGACATGATCGCCCAAGCTTGTATCACGTATGGCACTTAACTGACTGACTATCGCAAAAAAAAAAAAAAAAAAACGCGCATCACTGGCAGTATTGCCTTGCTTGTGATGAAACAATTATAAAAAAATGTGTTGATTGCTCAAAAAAGGCTGAAAAATTGAAAAATTTTAGATTCCAATTAATATAATTTCTGTTTGAAATACACCAGAGTATTTTGCTTACTGGAAGTAAATTTAATCATTTCACTTTCAATTGAAATTCAATTTTAATTTTAAGTTTTCAAGAAAACTTTTTTTATTTTTAAAAATTTAATTTGAAAGTTAGGTATCAAAAATGAGTGGAGGTGCCTACTATAACTTTGCATTTTTTCAAGAAACTTTCATGCAGCAACAATCACCCAAATTTCACATTCTCTCATCGAACATGATATACAAAAAAAAGTGGCATCTCAAGTGAGGAGGGGATTAAAAAATAGATGATTTATATTTGCAGTTTAGAAAATAATATAAAAACATTAGACTTGACTATTGTTTTTATGGGCATGTCTACACAAGGCTAAACATTTGGATCACCTAGTGACTATTGAACTTACACTACTCACTTGTAATTGATCTAGCAAAACAATCTTGTTAGCTGTTTACTCAAAATGGAATATATTTAAGCCATCTACCATAGTTTGATGTTTAACAAGCTCATCTCATAGACTAATTTGCTAGTTAATGATATTGTTCCTCCCTGGGTGTACCACTAAAGTATGGCTGAAAGTATGGGGTGTCCACTGAGGATTGAACTCACTACTCAGTAATTGTTATTCAAGAAAAGCTTGTTAACCATTACACAATGTTGAGATCCCCTCACACACTATGGCTAAGTACATAAATGTTTTCTTTCTTTTATTTTAAACTAATATATATATATATATATATATATATGAGTATTTGTCTATATTTCTGATATGAGGTATTGTAATTATTTACATTGTTTGAACTGTTGTTCTCATCTTTGTTGCCATATTTACATTTTGTCCATTGTACACTTTATGCCACTTTCAGATGTCTGGTAAAAAAAAAAGGTTACTAAGACATTAGATTTATAAGTCATAAAAATTCATACACTGATGTCCTCCAGGACACATGGCCCAGTGGATAAAAGCATTGGTTGGATCCAGTGAATCAACTCAGAGTTGTGAGTTCAATACCTGGTTACAGCAGCAGTGAACAAAAAAACTTAGAGTTGAGTCAAGTGGGGATAACTAAGACATTCGGAATGAGAACAATCTAACCCACTGATCAAAATAAAGGGTTCAGTTCAAAATTCCATTCACCTGAAATGCTGTGGATATGGCAACAAACATTAGGACAACAGCCCAAACAATGCAAATTATGTAAATATATACATACACATAATGTGCTTTTCTCTTTTTTTCCTTTTGTGAGCTATGTCGTACTTTATATAAATATATATCTCATATTACACCATATGTTGAAATTCATAAACTATCGCCCGGTTCACACTCCACCCACGTCTGTTGAACAAGTGAAGAGGCTCATCCCTTGTTTCCTGTTTAGGATGCGGTTTCCGGTTTTCTCTTTTCCAATCTTCTCACTTTTTTTTTTCAATTGTAGTAGATAGACTAAACTATCGCCCGGTTCACACTCCATGTCTATTGAACAGGTGAAGAGGCTCATCCCGATTAGTAAATGAGTGATAGCCAAGCATTTTTTCTTATTTTACCAAAACAATTTTTTAATTTAATTATCAACAGCCTATTCATTTTCTTTTTAGAAGAAACAAACGAACTAATTTTTTTTAGATAAGTAATAATATTATGCTTGATTAAAACTTTAACCCTAACAAATTAATTAAATTTGAACACTGACAAAATTATTATCCTGCTCAAATTAAAAAAAAAAACCTTGATCTTGTTATAGGCAATTTAATTTTTTCTATTTAAAAAAGTAAAAGTTAGTAAAAAGTAAAAGTTAGTAAGCATGCGATAATTCACTACTGCTTTTCTTAAGTGTACCTGATAAACAGTAGTTGACTTCCAAATTATTTGCAGCAAATACCATAAAAGGCTTTATGTGACCCTCCTTACAATCTAATATAACAGAAAAAGCAAGTTAACCTGGCAACAAAAAATAGATAAAAATAAATGAAACATTCCCACAATATCAAAAAACTATTTTCTGTGTAGCTAGGGTGAGAGTAAGTGAAAACCTGTACACTGTGTACTAAAAAAATTGACAAGTGACAAACATAAGCTAAGCTAATTTAACTATAACTAAAAACAAACCTATACTAATTTAAATTAATATATTTTAACTAGTATAATTATAATTAGTATAATATTGCTTTAAATAGCTTGGACAGGCATGTTTCTCAGAAGCAAAATGTCTCACCAGTCATATCAAGATGTCACTCTGAAGTCATTCACCTTTATCTTTATAACAAAGAGAGCTATTACTCAGGGTGGTCACCCGGGGTGCCATCAAGGCTGAGGGTACCATCATGCTGTCATGTCGTGTGTTTGGGATCTTCCAAAACTAAAGCTTATAAAAACACACTTGTAGTTGTCCATGATTCAAAACAGATTAAATTCTTTGGCTATTTTGTCAGTTAAAAATGATCTTATCAAAATAGGTGTAGAAAGTACCATAGAAAGATTTTCAGATTTAAATGCAAGAAAAAATATTTTAGATAGGATAATGAATGTTTTCTTTAGCTTGTATTAAGTTAGATATTGTAATAAAGTTGTTATTCTACTTTTTCAGTTTTTTTCTTTGTGAAAATTTGAAAAACATTTTACTTGTAAGGAAACTGAAGTTCAACTTGCCTGGGTTGCAAGTGTTGTCACTACTGATACTTGAAGAATGGGATCAGATATTTTGGACAAAGAGACAAATCTCTGCGGGTTTTCTTTGTTCACATCACCCAGATCACAGCAATAAACACAGAATCAGCATTTTTCCTTGTCAAGCGACAGGCCTATGTTCCAAAGACAATTGTTTACATTATGTAGCCTTCAGTAAGTTTACATAAAATCCTTTTTGCTAATCAAAGCACACCTTGAATTACTAGCTAGGTGAAAGATGCCTAATTATTAGTGAGGTATTTTACTCAGTTGCCCAAGACTACAAGGAATGATACTCCCTCTTCATCAGACTGAGCACATTGAACAAATCATTTCACATGCTCTCTTCTAACTAACACATGATCTAATGTCTTTCTTAAAAATGACTGGGTATCAGTCAGTTAAGTGCCATACGTGAAACACGCTTGGGCGATCATGTCTCGAAAGACTGACTGGGCAGAAGATTATCCCACAGTAGGTTGCCATTGCTTTCTGTAGTAGATTGGTTGCCAGCCAAGGCTATAGAACCCAATCTGTCCTGTTATTTAACCCATAACTGGAAGGAAGAGATGGATTAATGCCTTTCCCAAGGGTATTTGTGTGCAAGTGAATGCAATGAATTCTGCTGGAATTCGAACTCAGCTCCCCAATTTCTCGTTCCGAGCCGATATCTACTACACCACAACGCACATCCGCCTGGGTATAAGAGATAGAAAAAAACTCAAAGCAATTTGACATTTGCCATAAAAAGAGCACTTCTTTCAGGGCAAACAGCAGAACTCTCCTTCATCTGAGTGTTCACTTTTCAAAGTGATGGAGGCTTTTTTGACATTTTCTTCAAGAATGTTCCAGGTGCCGTGAGTTGGATGTGCAAGTGGTGTGATAAATACCGGCCTGGAATGTGAAATAAGAGAGCCAAGTTCCAATTCCAGTCAAGTTCGTTACATTCACTTATGCACAAATATCCTTGGGAAAGGTATGAATCCATCTCTGCTCCCCACCAGATATGGGTTAAATAAGGGCAGACTGGATTCTATAGCCTTGTTTGGCAACCAGTCTACCACAGAAAATAATGACAATCTACTGTGGGAATTCTGCCAAGTCAGTCATGAATCGAAAAGGGACATAGAAAGTGTGCATCATGCATGGCACCTAAGGAAGGATATTGTATTTATTCAAGGGGGATCAACTTAGTACTTAATGAGAAAAGGAAACCTATCCCCCACTTTATATCTATTTGAATATTGTATGATTGTTATCATGAATCAAAAAAGGACATGATCACCCAAGTGTGCATCATGCATGGCACCTAAGGAACAATATTAATATGTATTTATTCAAGGGGGATCAATTTAGTACTTAATGACAATAGGAAACCTATCCCCCACTTTATATTCAGTTGAATATTGTATGATTGTCATCATGAATCAAAAAGGAACATGATCGCCCAAGTGTGCATTTTTTTTTTAATCATATCACCCCGAGCAAGGTGGTAAGGCCACTGGTGTGCAGGGGGCTATGTAAGAGTTAATAGATTGGAAAAGAGAAAGCTGGAAACCACATCCTAAACAGGGAACAAGGGATGAGCCTCTACACCTGTTCAATAGACGTGGGTGGAGTGCAAACCGAGTGATAGTTTAGTCTATCTACTCCAATTGAAAAAAAAAACAAAAAAGAAAAGTGAAAAGATTGGAAAAGAGAAAGCCAGAAACCACATTCTAAACAGGGAACAAGGGATGAGCCTCTTCACCTGTTCAATAGATGTGGGTGGAGTGTGAACCGGGTGATAGTTCAGTCTATCTACTCCAAGTGAAAAAAAAATAAACAAAAAAAGAAAAGTGAAAAGATTGGAAAAAAGGAAGCCGGAAACCACATCCTAAACAGGGAACAAGGGATGAGCCTCTTCACCTGTTCAATAGACGTGGGCGGAGTGTGAACCGGGTGATGCATGACACCTTATAGAGAAGGTAGTTTGATTCGTATCATTTTGCTGACAAGAGGATCAAATTTCAAATCTAAATTATTTGTCCATTTAAAATACTACATTTATTAAAAGAGATATAACATGTTCAAACTTGTTTCTTCTATACTCCTCTGTGGAATGTACAAGAATCGAACAAAAGAGTGAATGATATATAATATTGACAATGTGGAATTTTACCTATTCCATAAGAGATCGCCCAGTTCACAGGTAGGACTTGTATCTGGAAGAATCATTGTTATCACCAAAAAATTGTTAATGCAATATTCAGTCAGAATTTTAAAAAAAACATGAATTATTCTGACAATAAATACATTTCAATTTTTTAAATGGTTGATCTAAATCTAATCTAATTTAAATCTAAACTTATTTTTAAATGGAACTTTGTCTGTGTGTGTATGTGTCTGTCTCCGTTACCTATAGACTCCGAAACAGCTGTACTGATTTTCTTGAAAATTTATACAGTTGTACTATAAGTGTCTGTGAGTGTTCTTAGCTAGGTTTTGTGTCGAGGTACCCCCAATAAATATCGAAAATCGATAATCGAAAATATCAGGTTATAGAACGAGTGGTCCGATTTTAATCAAATTTGATACACTCATAGACAAAGGCATAAGAAACGATATTCAGAAGTTTCAAGGTTGCAGTTCTTACAATAGTGCAGAAGATCGATAATATATATATATATAAAAGGTAAGATGTTTGTGTGTGTGTCTGTTTATCTGTCTGTATGTCCTTTATACAAATCTACAATTTTCATCCGATTCTCACCAAATTCACACAAATATTCTTTAGGCTGAGTCTGAGCTCCAGGACCATGGATTAGTTTTAAAGCTTTCATTACACCCGAGCAACGCCAGGCTATACTGCTAGTAAGCCATAAAAAAACATTAAATCCCTTCTGTTGGTATCAGTCTATTCATATGTATTTCTTATTATACTGGCCAACAAAAGTTTTTTTTTCAAATGGCATGGGATACTAGAATGTTTTTAGGCTGAAAATGCACTTAATTCTGTTTAACTGGCACTACTTTTCAAGATATTAAACATCAATAAATTTCAATGATTTAATTTTCTTCGGACATGCTAGATTTGTTTTTTTAACCCTTTACTTTATGTTAGAGGAGGTAACTCTACCTAAGAAAGAGAATTATTCAATTTGGACACAGAAAATTACTTCCTGACAGAGAGAGAAACAAAATGGCTGCCATGGAGTGATTTTAATCATTTTCCAGCTACCTTCATTAAGTAAGGTGAGACAAAAAATAAATATTGTCTCTATTTAAAATACAATCACTCTTTTATTTTATATTCCTTATTTCTCCTATCAGCCTGAGATATATAACAGTTTACATTCCTTAAAATTGTGTAATTCTTTGGGTGTATGGTTAGGTCTTGAAGGCTGTCACAATGTGTTTAGTAAAATAAAGGAGGGTAAAGAAGTTTTTGGGTATTACCTATTTATTATACATTAATATTTCGACATCAAAATCTCATCTTCAGAATGGCAGAGGAGCGTGTGTCTGTCCAAGTGAGTTTGTGCCTTTCAAGGAATGTTCATTCCTGGCTGCTGCTGCTGCTGCTGTCATTAATTGTAAGTGCTTATGTGTGTGTGTGTGTGTAAGTGTGTTAGAGCATGCATATGTGAGTGTGTGTGTGTGTTTATGGTATATATATATATATATATATATATATATATGTGTGTGTGTGTGTGTGTGTGTGTGTGTGTGTGATTTGCAGTTGGGACCTTTTTCTGGTCTAATGATATCAGTCTGCTTTAATATGTGGTTTATCTAAGTATGTGTGACCTGACCATTAGTTTGACTTTTGCCTAAGTTGAAGAGTATTTGTTTTATTACTGTTGTTTTATCTATCTGCTTTATCTCATGCTGTGTGCGTGACTGTGTCATGTGTGCGTGTTTATGTGTGTATACTTGAAATTTATTTTACTTTATTTTGTATGTGTTTTTTTTTTAATCATATCACCCCAAGCAAGGCAGTAAAGCCACTGATGTGCAGGGGGCTACGTAAGAATGAAAAGATTGGGAAAGAGAAAGCCGGAAACCACATCCTAAACAGGGAACAAGGGATGAGCCTCTTCACCTGTTCAATAGATGAGGGTGGAGTGTGAACCGGGTGATAGTTTAGTCTTTCTACTCCAATTGAAAAAGAAGAGAGTGAAAAGGTTGGAAGAGAGAAAGCCGAAAACCACATCCTAAACAGGGAAAAGGGGATGAGCCTCTTCACCTGTTCAATAGACGAGGGTGGAGTGTGAACCGTATAGTCTATCTACTCCAATTGACAAAGAAAAAAAAAGGTTTAACTTTGTGTGTGTATAGTGTGTTATAGGCACCTCCACTACTTTGCAGGAAAAAATAGCATAGGGTAATGAAAATGGCCACAAACTTAGATATTAAGGAGAAACTCTTTACACCATTGTTCATGTTACAGATATGAATGACAATATAGTTTCCAGTGAGCAGCAGACATTTTGCTACTTCCAATCTTACAGTAATTGTGTATGAGGCACTGTTAGTGATATAGTGTCTTTATATTTCAAGTATGCAAAACTTTAATCATAAATTCTAAGCATAAGCATTGCCACAATGACCCTGATGTTTTCTGCTACATGTGTGGTGAATATACAGTTGGATTTCTGTGGAACCCTCCCCTGGTTAAGGTAATCTTTTTGTGTATCTAGTTAATGTGAGTAGGTGTTGTTCCTGGCCTGTTCCTGGCTTCTTCTTATGATCCAGGTCGAGATTCCCATTTTCCCCTAGGTTTTGAATTTCGTTGTTTCATCTCATCTGGGTCAGAATTTTTGTTTCTCCAACCGTATTTATTTTTTTCTCCTCCCCGTCTCCCTTAGAAAGAGTGCTTCTTGATTTTGTCATATAGACAGAATACAGCAGCCTCTTTATTTTTGTGGGTTGGACATGTCCAACTGACATCAATGTTTTTATTTTGTATATTAAGTTGAAATTTTTGAGTTTTTGGTTTCATGTACCTTACTTTTTTTTCATTGCATATCATGCATAAATTTTTATATATTTTTGTACGCATATTGTATATAAAGAAATTTTTTTAAATTCATGTTGGGATTATCTACTGTTTTAGGCTCCCTGAATGTATGAGGTATTATTGTGTATGGTAGATTGATTGATGATGGATCGGTCCTTATGGTGAATGAAAAATTATAAAGAGTGATTGGGCCATGAGTCAGATTAGCTAGGTATAGGATAGTTATTGATGACCAGCCTCAGTTTTTGTCCACCCCCCCAAAAAATACACTGGCCTTGTGCCAAAATTATGTATTTTGCAAAATAAATCTTGTAGTGAATATACAGTGAATGAGCATTGTTTTGATGTTAGATTTCACTAGAAGATTGCCAATCAAGATAAGCAATTGGCTCCTCATAAAGTTTGTAAGAATTGCACTGTGACTCTTCTCTTGTAGACCAAAGATAAAGTCAAATCAATAAATTTGGGGATAACAATAGTGTGATGAGTGCCCAGAAATCATGCTGATGATGATTTCTACTTCTGTATGGTGAACATGTTGTATGGAACTGTATGGGCTCAGAAATTAATTAAAATCAACCTTCTTCTTCACTTTCACAAAAATTCACAATGATGTGTGAAATCCTGGGTTTTCAAAAATAGAAAAAGGATTGACCATGTGCTTAAAGAAAAAGTAGGACCCAGATTTCGCAAGTAGGTGTTAAAATGATTTTGACCAATGGGAGCGACTTACAAAACTTGAGGACTTGATCCCATGCTAAATTCAAAAAGACTATATAAATGACCTCAGCTTCAGTCAAGAGAGACAGATGGGAGCCGAGAAAGAACTAAAATGTAACCAACTTCAAATCAACCTGGAGATAAGGTCAGGTCGCACTTTGTTCTCTTTCTCCTTCTCTCTTTCAACAAATACTACTATGAACATTTTGTACAAACTCTATACTTAACCTCTTAATAATGTTTCTAATTGAACATTAACTTCTACAACTTATATGTTATTCCTCCTTTTAATAAATTTCTATTTTAACATGAAAAATGTATATTTTATTATTCCACAATACTACATATTCCAACCTGCCGACAACCAATCTTCTGATGATAATTCTGCATCTAAATCTTGTAAGCTGTAGGAAGTTCAGTTAAGGCTGACACAAGAAACATTAACCAGCTCCCTATACTACAGAACCGTCACAGGAAGTTGTGGCAGTATCTTAATATTCAATCTACAAGATAGGTTATTCTACATTGTAGTGGTGTTAGCATTTCAGTTTTTTATTACCTTGCTTGATCATGATGATGACATTATGAATATTGCAAAAGCAATGAATAAAGCTTCTGACAGCAGTAGTAATAGCTATAGTAGTATTTATCACTTGTATTTGAGAGATTTTCCAACTGAAAGAATAAAACTTTTCACACAAGGAGAGTTGAATGACTTGGTTAAAGATCTAGCTTTGACAAAAGAGGCAGTTGAGATTTTGAGCTCCCATTTCAGTGAGGATCTTGTTCTTGAACTCTGAAGCTAAGATAACATTTGACCATAGCAGAAACAAGGAACTTGTTTGTTATTTTAGTGAAGAAGACTTTGTATTTTGTGTTAGTGAAGAAGACTTTGTTTTGAAACAACATCCAAGGCCAGCTTTTAGTGATAGGACATCCTCCAGCTGAGTGATGTTTATTTATTGACAGGTCTAAACGAAGTTTGAAGAGTGTATCGTTGCACAATGATAAGTTTGCTTGTATCTCAATTGGCTATTCAGTGACCGTTGTATACCTACCTGTATACAGGAATAGGATGTTCTTATCTGCTTAAATATATGGACATTATTGTAGTTGTAGAGTAGAGTGATTATACTGACTAGCAGTTCACTAGCAGTGTATCTACTTCATGCAGTGTGCAAGTCTTGTACTTGTTGATATACTTTTATTTCCAACCTCCATTTTGGTGATTACTCATGCAGTAAACATTTAGAGTTAAAACAGTAGTCTTGAAGGATCACTACATGAATGTAAAGATTGTTCTACAAAAACTGTTATGAACATCAGTGGATGATATGTGTGGCTTTGAAAATGGTTAACGTTTTATTAAGGCAGAAAGGTGATTTTACCAAATATCCACATTTCTTTTGTCTATGAGACAGCAGAGCCAACAATCAGCACTTGAAAAAGAAGGATTGGCCTATTCATGAAGTGCTTGTTGTGGGAACAAAAAATTTCATAAATGAAGTGCTAGTTAACTATAATCACATCATCCTGCCCCAACTACATATCAAGTTGGTCGTAATGAAACAATTTGTCACTGTATTAGATCAAGATGATGCATGCTTCAGTTATATCTCCTCAGAATTTCCTGGTCTAAGTAATGAGAATCTGAAGGCAGGAATTTTTGATGAGTGGAAAAGAGATGGATTCATAAATTTTCCAAAGGTTTTTGTATGTAATGCAACAAATTCCTGGGATTTGATCTTGGCTCTCTGATTTCTCATTCCAAGCTGATATCCACTGCACCACAAAGCCTTAAACAATACTCATAGTTGATTTTGTAGATATTTCTGTTTATTCATTATCACCCATTTAATAATTATGTGGTGAAAAGTTTTTCATGGTTCATAAAACTTTTAAGCATTATTGTCTTTAACTTTGAAAAGTGTTATTAAACATGACAAACTTTTTTTTAAAGTATTATTGTTGTGAACTTTGAGAAGTATTAAACTGTAATATTTGTACCTGGTATGTTTTGGATAATAATTAAGAAATACAAATATTCACCTGTTAAAACAAACTTTATTTAACTTCTCTACATTCTTGTGTGAGTCCCCTGTGGCTGGCTAAAATAGTAAATAAAGTAGCACATGTGGCTAGTGTGAAATCTTTTGAGGAAATAAAAAAACTGAAGCACTACTAGTTGTTGGTCAGTAGGGATGGGCCAGAGAGAGAGAAAGAGAGGGAGTGAGAGATGAAGGGATTTCTGGTAAGTAGTTTGTTACCTAGGTGGAAGCACCTGGAGAAGAGGAGGGAGAAGAAAACAAAGTTAATATGTTTAGGTAGTATTATTTCTGACCTCTAGTAAGGGGGTACTACAAAACATAACAAACATTTTTCAGGCAATGCAATTCTATTTTTGTTACAAAAATAGTTCTCATGATCCAATCTATAACCCTTTTTCATGTTTTCATAAAGCCAAAGGAAGATTTTATTTATTTTGTTTTATTCTTTTTTTTTTTTTTTACACATAATTCTATAGATAGTAACAAAAGATAGTCTATTTTTCAGACTATTTATTTGTCTATTTATCAGTCTCAGTTTATTTTTTGTCATCATTTTAGTGAAAAAGAAAAACCTTTCTTTCCACACAGATGGTTATAAACTTTGCAGGAATCCTTCTACTCATGCATTTTTCCAACATAAAAATTTGATGTGTTGAGATTTGATGCAATAAATTAAGATATTGTTGTAGGACTGTTTGGAATAATTCTACAACTTTCATGAAAAGAATAAAATTCAGTAGGAAAAGACAATGTAGTATGAACAAATAACATTAAATATTTATACAATAATGTCTTTTTTCTTTTGGTTATTAGTAAAGTTTTTTGGATAGAATATAAACTGTATTTTAATTTGTTTATTTCTTTACATTTCAGAAGATTTAAAACATTTTGTTTAACAATGGATAAAATACTTCAGTATTCTGATTCAGACAGTGATCAGGAAAGTAGTAAATCTAATGACATTAAAGAATCTCAGCTCAACTATTTTGGCCTGAACCCTGAGGATGACTTTGAGGTCAAAGACGACAAAGATTACCCTTTAGATTGCCTTCCAACATCCAGTAAACAAAGAAAAATTGATCAAGATTTCACTGTAAATGTATCAGGACAAAATGTCTCGTTGCCATCCGTGGATTTTTGGAAATGTATTTCCAAAGATGAAATCTCAAAACCCCAGCAATTTGCTGATCACTTCATCACCCCTGAAGTTGAGACTTCACCCACAAACAAGCAAACAGTTTCCCATAACCTACCACACTCTACATCTATATCTACCTTGACAACAGACCAAATTGAGTATAAATTTAAAAATGATGCAAAGCAGTCTGGCCTCAGATTTGCAACATTGCCACTTCAGGTTATCAAGCCCTATGCAAAAGCTGCCCAAAATATTACTGATATAAACGATAATTCTAAATTACCAGATAAAAACGCTCCAAGAAAATCAATTGTGAATCCGCAGCGAAAGATTTACTTTGTGCATGGCAAGGTATCATCTCATCTGTCTCGGAAGCAGAAATTTCAGCTGATGTCTAAGAGAGAACAGTCGATAGCCGCTCATGCAGGTGTGGTTAACCGAATCCAGTGGTCAGTTGCCCAGTTCAGCCATTTGCTGCTATCTGCATCCATGGATACACTGGTCAAAGTGTGGAATGTATGGTCAACACTTGAACCCTGTGTTCAGGTTTTGAGGCATCATTCAAAAGC
This sequence comes from Ascarosepion bandense, assembly GCA_037127315.1. Taxonomy (NCBI): domain Eukaryota; kingdom Metazoa; phylum Mollusca; class Cephalopoda; order Sepiida; family Sepiidae; genus Ascarosepion; species Ascarosepion bandense. The sequence goes on along the minus strand of JBBBDQ010000924.1, from coordinate 1,022,502 downwards.
AGTCAAGGATGCAGAGTGGAGTATGTGCGGCAGGCAGATCTTGTCTTGTGGCTATGACAGAAAAGCTATCATAGCTGATGTGGAATCAGGTAGGTGCTTCATTTATTTATTCATGTGCCTTCTCAGAAGAACATCTCTGCAACATCTAAATCTAAACTTATTTATAAATGGAACTTTGTCTGTGTGAGTGTCTGTGTGTGTGTGTATCCGTTACCTATAGACTCCAAAACGGCTAAACCGATTTTCTTGAAAATTTACACAGTTGTGCTATAAGCGTCTGCGAGTGTTCTAAGCTAGGTTTTGCAGAGAGGTACCCCCGATAAATATCAAATCGATAATCGAAAAGATCGGGTTATAGAAGGAGTGGTCTGATTTTAATCAAATTTGATACACTCATAGACAAAGACATAAGAAACGATATTCAGAAGTTTCAAGGTTGCATTTCTTACAATAGTGCAGAAAATCTATAATATATATATATATAAAAGGCAAGATGTTTGTGTGCGTGTCTGTTTATCTGCCTGTATGTCTGTATTTTTTTCAGCCCTTTTATTTTAGTTTTTGCTTCAGGTTTGGCTCTAAGTAGGTATAATTGTAGTTCTTAGTCTCAGCCATGATACCATTTACTCAGAGGACTTATTTAGCCTTCAAAATTCAGTTTATGATGAAAAAAACTTATTTGATATCGATACCAGGAAATCAAAATTTGACTTACATCCATTTATTTTTCTTTCAGTCTACGGTTTCGCTTTGACTGGAAACAACTATTGCTTTTTAGTCTTTCATGCCAACGTCCAAAGAGTCTGAGCTCCAGGACCATGGATTAGTTTTAAAGCTTTCATTACACCCAAGCAACACCTGCTATACTGCTAGTCCTTATTAATCAACATCATTAGAAAGAGAAAGAAAGAGTGAAGATAAGCAATAAAAGATTTTCTTTTCTCTCTATCTCTCTTTCTCTTCTTTTAAGACCAAGCCTTATTTTATTGATGTATTACTTGAGAGACCAAATATTAGGAACATTAAGGAATATTATCACAGAATGTTCAAATTCTGTTTTGTTTGCTTTTACACAAATGCTCCTGAAAATCCATCTTTTTTACTCTTTCTCTCATGGCCTGATGATTGCATTTAAGCATGAAACAGACTGTCCCCACTGGGTGTTGATTTCAATGTCTACTTTTATTTTGCATAAATATTCAGACCAGTAGATATATATGTGTGTGTGTGTGTGTGTGTGTGTGTGTGTGTGTATACTGTTTAATTAAAAACAATATCTACTCAAATACAAGTATCAATTAAAAATAATGTTCAAACAAATAAATTATACACACACACACACACACACACACAGGTGTATATATATGTATGTATGTACATTTACAGGGGTGTGTGTGTGTATATATATATATATATATATATATGTACAGGTGTTATATATGAGATAACAGTATACATTTTATATATCACAAACAATATTAGGGAAAATCTATGACAAAGTGCATATGTATGTGTGTGCATGAGCATGTGTGTACATGTGATTATGTACAAATGTTTTATTTGTGTGTGTATATATATATATATATATATATATATATATATACGGGAAAATTTGACTAACAAAAATTAAATCATCCCTTTTTAGAGGAAAAAAAAAAGTCAGGTGTTTATGTGTTTTTTTTTTTTGTTCAGGGAAGACCTTAGTTGATAAAAAAAATTAAAGATTTAATATACTCCAAAGCATGAAGAAGGATCTTTTTTCAACGTAATTTTAAAAAAGAAAAGTTGAATTCCTTGCATTCACTTTCGTGCAAATATCCTTGGGAAAGGTATGAATCTATCTCTTCCCCCCAGTTATGGGTTAAATAACAGGACAGATTGGGCTCTATAGTTTTACTTTCTGCAGTAGATTGGTTGCCAACCAATCTACCGCAGAAAGTAAAACTATAGAGCCCAATCTGTCCTGTTATTGGTTGCCAACCAATCTACCGCAGAAAGTAATGGCAACCTACTGCAGGATAATCATTTGCCCAGTCAATCATGTCCCTTTCAGAACATGATCGCCCAAGTGTGTATTATGTATGGCACTTAACTGACTGTTCTTAGCCATCAATTTGTTAGGGCTTCATCTACATCTTTATTGTTGATGAAAATTACATGGATATGCGTTATGGTGTAGTGGATATTGATTCGGAACGACAAATCGGGGTGCCGAGTTTAAATTCCAGTTAAATTTGTTGCATTCACTTATGCACAAATACCCTTGGGAAAGGTATTAATCTGTCTCTTCCCTCCAATTATGGGTTAAATAATAAGACAGATTGGGTTCTATAGCTTTGGCTGGCAACCCACTGCAGGATAATCTTCTACCCAGTCAGTCATGTTTCTTTCGAGACATGATTGCCCAAGCTTGTATCACACATGGCACTTAACTGACTGATTTCCCATGTAAACCTTTTTTCCCCCATTTACCTCTTTCCCTCTTTCTTTTTTTTATTATTTTAATGTTGCACATAGTCATAGTCAATGGAAATCTTGTTTTTGAGGAATGGTGTCAACATAACTCCTCACAACTCAAAAACTTTTTGAAGAATCCTTTCAGAGTAAATGATAGCGGTTATCTGTAGATCTAAAATCTCTGTTTCAATTCTAAGTCCTCCTCAGCTTTCATTCAAGTTTAGATTTACAACCACATCACATTGAGACACTGGTTCTTGTATGATCACCAAAGTTAAGCAACTTCAAGCTTCATCAGTACCTACGTGGATGACAGCTTGAGAATACCAGGTGCTACAAGCTTAGATGTGTGGGTGATGTTATATATACTAGCTCGGAATTGTTAATCAAAGAGCTGAGTTCAAATTCCCATTCATTTACATGCAAATATCGTTAAGAATTATATGAATTCCACTTTTTCTCCTCCTAGCTATGGGTTAATTAGTAAGACTTGTATCACTGAAATCATTATTATCTCATAAAAATAAAATTGCTTACAAAATACTAAGATTTTGGCATTAAATAACCAATAAAACAAACTGTTTTTTTAGTGTTTACCACTAAACAAAAGCAACTATTGTATCACTGAAATCATTATTATCTCATAAAAATAAAATTGCTTACAAAATACTAAGATTTTGGCATTAAATAACCAATAAAACAAACTGTTTTTTTAGTGTTTGCCACTAAACAAAAGCAACTATTGTATCACTGAAATCATTATTATCTCATAAAAATAAAATTGCTTACAAAATACTAAGATTTTGGCATTAAATAACCAATAAAACAAACTGTTTTTTAGTGTTTGCCACTAAACAAAAGCAACTATTGTATCACTGAAATCATTATTATCTCATAAAAATAAAATTGCTTACAAAATACTAAGATTTTGGCATTAAATAACCAATAAAACAAACTGTTTTTTAGTGTTTGCCACTAAACAAAAGCAACTATGTAATCATTAAAGTTTTCAAGTAGTGTTCCAAGCACAGCCATTACAACAGAAATTACTCCAACAGTCATGTTCCATTTCTTTTTCAATTTCTGAGACAGATCCTGATTAGTACTACTATTATTATCATTATTAATTGTTCAAACCAGTTTTGCTTGGTGACCTACATTGTGACAGCAAGTCTCCTGAATGCTCGTATCTTTCTTGGTATTATAACAGTCTTCAATAATATCCTTTCAGTTGTTCCAACTTTTCCCTAAAACTTCAGCTGTTCTAATCTCTTACTTTCTATTAATTTTATTTAATGCTATTCATCTCAAGTTTCTCGACAAAATCCAAAGAAAAAATCTGCAATGTTATTAGTCCTGACTTGGCATCTCAACTTCAGTCACTTTCTCATCACCATCAGGTGACTTCTCTCTGTCTTTTCTACAAATATTTTCATGGTAACTGCTCTGACAAGCTTTTTTTCCTGATGCCCCAACCACTTGTATTTAAGTGTGCTACTAGATTGGCTTGTGGTGCAGTGGATATCAGCTCGGAACAAGAAATCGGGGAGCCAAGTTCGAATTCCAGTTGAATTCATTGCATTCACTTATGCGCAAATACCCCTGGGAAAGGTATTAATCTATATCTTCCTTCCAGTTATGGGTTAAATAACAGGACAGATTGGGTTCTATAGCCTTGGCTGGCAACCAGTCTACCGCAGAAAGCAATGGCAACCTACTGTGGGATAATCTTCTGCCCAGTCAGTCATGTCTCTTTCGAGACATGATCGCCCAAACGTGTTTCACGTATGGCACTTAACTGACTGACTGACTAGATTGGCATCTAGGTCTAACCCTCTTACCATTGAAATAGTTAAATGTAACCACCACTTCTATTTCAACAATTTCTTTTCTTGCACTTCTCGTTTGTGGAACTCCCTTCTATTTTGTTGCTTCCCTGATAGCCACAATCTCTAAAAATTTAAATGCAACATCAATTGCTATTTTGTATCTTCTTGAATCCTGTTCATCTTTTATCCTTTCTTCAATACCCCCTGTACCCAGTCTTTTCTCTCACTTCCCACCTGTGGAACTCCCTTCCGTTTACTTGCTTCCCTGATAGCTACAATCTCTAAATATTTAAATGCAATATCAATTGCCATTTTCTATCTTCTTGAATCATGTTCATCTTTTATCCTTTCTTTAATACCCACTGTACCCAGTCTTTTCTTTCCCTTTAACCTCTTGTGCACTAGTGCTTGGGGTGAAATGATTAAAAAAAAAGAATTTAATTAAAAATTAATTTAATTCTCAGGTGCTGTACTGAATACATTTGATCACTCTGATTTTGTGTCCTGTGCTCGCTATCATTCAGTTAGTCCACACCAACTTATCACAAGTGTGTCAAACGTCTTGTACTCCTGGGATACAAGAATTCCTCAAGAGCCTGTTCTGAAATATTCTTACAAGGACAAGCTGGGAACTGTAAGTTGGATCTTTTTTCTCTTTGTAAACAAACTAAAAAATTCTGCATCTTTGTAAATCTTTTTCTATACTAATGTTCACTTAACACAAGGCTGAAGAGGATTATTAAATAAGGTGTGTGATATTTGTTTGTGGATTATTTAAAGATTATTTCAGATTGTATATGGATGTTTACGGTACACAGTATCCCCTATATAATTACTGACCAGGCTTGACACTATTTGTAGTGATAAAATGAGAACCAGAGCTTCTAACATGATTTGACCATAGGCATGTAAGAGTTTGAGTTTTGTTTAATGGCATATCAACCTCAGTGGGTTATTTAATGCCAAATAGGTGGGGGTTTTAAGGTATTTTTTTAATGTTTGATTATTGTGAGAAGACTGATTTAGTCAGATTATGATGAAAAATATTTTTTTCTTTATTTTAGAAAACTGAAGATGTTTTCTAGTTTTGAATTAAAAAATGTATTGCTGGTAATATTTTTTTTCCTTCAAAAATGTATTATGGCAATTTTTTTTTCTTTCAAAAATGTATTGTTGGTAATACTTTCCTTCAAAAACATTTTTCTATAGAAGTCTATTTTTATGTATATATTTCTATAAAAGTCTATTTTTATACTTTCATAGTGTTTTGACCCACGTTTGGCTGGGACCCTAACAGTTGCTACCAGTCCGGGTCAGGATGGACCTGGGAAAAACAGCAATCAAGAGGTGGTTCCATGCTCCTTAGAACCTCTCAATCAGAGGCCTTGCGGCTGGATGCAGTTTACTGTCATACCCAGGACTGTAAGATTTTGAAATGAGGGTTAATTAGGTATGGAGAATAGATAATGCTTGACCCTTCATTCAAAGAGGTTAAGTTTTATATCATTCAGAGATGCATCAATGTGAGAGTCTGTTTCATAAAATATGTCCTTGCAAAAAAGCTGTTAGTATGGTATTTCCTCTTTAGAAATGAAATATGGAGGGAGTAAGGGTGGTTTGACTCTGGACATAACATGCCAAGTTTTAACTGTAAAAGATTTGAAATGGTAGAACTAAAGAATGGAGGTCTTTTAATTCTGATTCTAAAGATTTAACAAGATTTGTTGGATATTCTTGTTATTAATGTGACATTGCTGCCTATCAATCCTTATTTGAAACCCTCATTCTGGAACAGGGCCATAAGTTATATGTGAATGGAGTTACAATTCATTTAATCAAAGGGTCTTTGTTTAACATTATAAAAGTTGGAGTTTACTCTTGGGTGAGAGGGTTATAATAAATGGGTGGGAGTGGAAAAAAAATAAGAAAATATATAAAGATCTTACTGTTAGCTGTGTTTAAATGTATAATCATCTAGGTTGTGAAAAAAATTGTGAAGAATCCATTTTCATTTTTATGGAAAATTATTTTTCCATATATATTGATCAATGAGAGACATGGTTTCAAACTCTAATAACATTCCGAATAGTGAGACAGAGCTGAGCATAAATTTTCTGTTTAAATGAAACTCAGATCAGTAGATAGAAGAAGATGACCTTTTGAAAGTGATAATTTTTAACTGCAAGGGAAGAAGGCAGGTCAACATCAAAGAAGGTATTGACATCAAGAGAACATCAAGAAGGCTCTGTTACTGGCCAGCTACAGAGAGATGAAAGAAATTAGAATTCCAGTGAAAAATCACCTGAGGTTGAAAAACCTAAAACAAAAAGATTTCAGAGAAATTTTCTCAAGAACAAACTGTGTAAAAGGGGATTTAAAAACAAAAATTACTATATCTCAAAGATACCTGTGTAGTAATTTGCAAGTAAGTCTTTTCATTTTTTATCAAAGGTGGTTGAGGTGGCTGCACCTTTTGTCATTTTTAAAAATCCTTGTCTTCTCTTGTAATTTTTTCTCGTTTTTTGCTGGTGATCCTTTATCATAAATTACGATCCTGCCTCAATATCCTGTCTTCTCAAAGGAAATTTTGTGGAAATTTATTTTTTATATTTTTATTTATAATTGTAAAGTATAAATAAATGCATTTTTCCTTTTAAGATTTTATGCAGTAGTTGTCTTATATTTTTAAATTTTGTGCCTCGTAATGTCTTGCTATTTCTAGTAAGTTTTTGTGTCTGGCATAAGAGCATGGATTTAGTAGAAATAAAAGCTTTATAAATATATCAAATAGTGGTGAGGGTATTGACAAAAAATGAGAAAACCTAATACATTTAAAAAAAATTGTGTGTTTTTCAAACTCTAACTCAGTGTTTCTCAACCTTTTTAAACAACAACACACCTTAGAGGAAAGTAAAATATCATGCCACTCTTCACAAAATTTTAAAAGGTTGTATAAATGTTATGAAATAAAACCATAGATTTAAAAAATACTCATACAAATATAACCAGCCAGTTAAGTGCCATATGTGAAACACGCTTGGGCGATCATGTCTCGAAAGAGACATGACTGACTGGGCAGAATATTATCCCACAGTAGGTTGCCATTGCTTTCTGCAGTAGACTGGTTGCCAACCAAGGCTGTAGAACCCAATCTGTCCTGTTATTTAACCCATAACTGGAAGGAATAGACAGATTAATAACTTTCCCAAGGGTATTTGCGCATAAGTGAATGCAATGAATTCAGCTGGAATTCGAACTTGGTTCCCCGATTTCTCGTTCTGGGCCGGTATCCAATGCACCACAATGCACATCCTTACAAATATAAACTTAGGTTATTTCAATGTTTCTATTCAACTATTTGTGCAGCTTATTTAGGGTTGAACCTGTATCTGGAGTTTTATTGCAATTTCTTAAATGTTTAGTCAAATGTGCGATAAGCAGACTCTCATTTCTTCTTAATGAATATTAAAACAAAATATTTAAAATAAAAATCAGAAAATAATGAAAAGAATTATTTGAAAAAAAGTTTAATACTTATTAATTTATTCAAATACAAGCACTGTACCATTACTACTCTCACACACACACACACACACACACAGACATATATGTATGCCATGACAATAGTCCATAGTTGGGAATCACTGCTCTAACTAAACCTTGAAGAAATAAAACTAAAAATAAATGCTCTTCATTGTCTTAGTAAAATGCTTTAACAAAAGCAGAAATATTTCCATGAAGTCTTACCAACATTTTCAGAATAATTAGATATTAATAATGTGAGAGTCCTAATAAGCTCATTCATTGCATTCACTTGTGTACAAATGCTCTTGGAAAAAGTATGAATACATTTCTTCTCTCTTGAGCTATGGGTTAAATAGCAGGACAGATTAGGTTCTATAGCCTTTGTTGGCAACCAGTTTACCACAGAAAAAAATGGCAACCTACTGCGGGAAAATCTTTTGGCTAGTCAGTCATGGATCAAAATATATATTATTGCCAACCATGTATCATGTATGCCACTTAACTAACTCACTCATATATATATATTTCAAGGTGAAGAGGACTCAAGATTTTATTATTTTGAGTGCCCCAGCATTTATTTCATTATGAACAGTGCTCAATATAATAAATATTATAGAGCTTAATATAATTATATAGTTATGAATTAATTGTACATTGCGACACGGAAATTTCTATGTTTCCAGATAGATTCTCTTCATCAGGCAATGTTTGATGTTGATTGTACAGATGATTTACATTTAAATAACAAAAACCTTTGGTTTGCTGTGTACGTATGTGGGAAGTTATAAAATTTACATGTGTGTTTCATTTAACTAATCAGAGTGAAGATTCATTTTGGGATTTGGCCCCAAAGAATACATACTGACCAACTTTTTCTCTTTTTTCTTTTTTTCTCCCTTCCCTTATCTTACTTTTCTCCTTTCTTCTTTTTTCTCCTTAACAGTCAAGATGTCAACCTGCCTTTAACCTAATCTTATCATTTTCCTTTTTTTTCCTTTAGTTTTATTGTCTTTGATGTTATATGCCTATTTAGTACCAACGCTGTCCTTTTCAACCTTTCAATATTTTCAAGCGTTTTATAATAACTGATTTTCCAACTTTTTTTTAAATGTACAAACAGGCATTTTTATGAACACATGACTAGAATTTAAAAAAAAAAACTTTTCAAAATTAGGGAGGCGTTACTTAAGGATCTTAAAACACTTTCATTCAGGTTTGTATGAACCTAATATGTATTTATAGGTGTGATTACATCTGGACATTACTTCTTATTTTTCAATCAGTAACATTTTTTTGTTCTGGAAACAATATAATGGCTAACATTTCCTCTGGGCATAATCTGCAGACATCACTATCGTTGTATGGTTTAGCTCTTTTTTTTTTTTTACTATACTCCAAGTTATATCAGAGTCTTTTCCATTTTTAATTTCCTCATATGGCTAGCCAGTTTGGTTCAATTCTTAAGATTTTCCAATTTAAATGTTGATCTTTGTGTGTGTGTGTTTGTGCGTGTGTGTTTTTATATATATAATTTCTATTCTGAAGTTATTAGTTAGTTATTTCCGCAACCTAGGTTTCAACCTTTCAGTGTCTTCAGTCAATTTATAATAACTGATTTTCCAATTTTTTTCAAACATGCAACAGGGATTTTTGCAAACATGTAACTGGAATTTTTAAACAACTGAAAATTTTCAGAATTAGTGAAGAGTTACTTAAGGATTCTAAAACACTTTCATCCAGGTTTGTATGATCCCAAGATGTGTCTATAGGTGTGATTACATCTGGACATTACTTCTGATCTTTCATTTAGTAATTTTTTTTGTTTTGGAAACAATATAATGGCTAACTTTTCTTCTTGGCACAATCTGCAGGCATCACCACCGTTATAAGGTTTGGCTTTTTTTTTTTTTACTATACTCCATGTTATAACAGGGTCTTTTCTATTGTTCTGTTTTAATTTCCACATGTGGCTAGCCAGTTTGGTACAATTTTTAAGATTTTCCAGTTTAAATGTAGATTTGTGATTATTCCATCTATTTTTAAAAGTTCCTTTTGTAGGCCCTAAATATGTTTTTCTTTGTCCATCTGTATTCTTTACTTTTGATTTGTAAATAACTCCTTCTGTTTTATAAATACCTTCAAGTGTCCATTTGTTTTTGTCTCTGCAGTTACATTTTTCATTAACGATATTATCTTTCTCTGTCCATCTGTATTCTTTACTTTTGATTTGTAAATAACTCCTTCTGTTTTATAAATACCTTCAAGTGTCCATTTGTTTTTGTCTCTGCAGTTACATTTTTCATTAACGATATTATCTTTCTCTGTCCATCTGTATTCTTTACTTTTGATTTGTAAATAACTCCTTCTGTTTTATAAATACCTTCAAGTGTCCATTTGTTTTTGTCTCTACAGTTACATTTTTCATTAACGATATTATCTTTCTCTGTCCATCTGTATTCTTTACTTTTGATTTGTAAATAACTCCTTCTGTTTTACAAAGTCTGTTAAGTGGGCATTTGTTTTTGTCTCTACAGTTACATTCTTTATTAGTGATGTTATGTTGTACATTATTATTTAGGTTTTATGGCATTTTATTTTTTATGTTTGTTTTCTAAATTACTAGTATATCTATAACTTAATTTGATTGAATTCCTATTGAAAATTTCATTTTATTCTAAGTTTTTTGGGAAGTGTTTATTAATTTTAAAAATATTTGCCTTATTTTGGATTTTACTTCTAAGTTAAATGGTGGATTGAACCGAATAATGTTTTGATTTCTAGTATTTTGATTTCTAGTATTATTTTTTGCGTGTTTGTTTGACTGAGGTTTGTATTCTGATTTGTTTTTATGGCCAGATTCATTTAAGGCCCATTCATAATCTTTTTTCTTTCCATCAAAGTTTGTTCTGTGGAAAGATACATCTCTGTATAGTCCATAGTTGTCAATGTGAATTATCTCATTAATTTTATTTAGAATATATATTCCTATAATATCTGAAATTTCAGCTCCTTCAAATAAGCCCTGTTCTTTATTTTTTATTTTTTGACCCATGCTTCACCATTGTGGAATAGTATAGATTTTTGGCAATATAGTATTGTATTTATATGACGGGATGGTTTATCTATGTCCTGTTTAGTGAAATCTAACATTTCCATTGATCCTTTTTCAGATATTGATGAGTAAAAGTTTTTAATGTCATATTTTAAGAAAGTATATTTATTTTTGTCTTTGATTTTTTTAAAACCAAGAAATGTGTCTTTCCACTGATTGACCTGATTAGCAACCCTCAGTAAGTTTCATATGTTTTTTAATATTTGATGGCTATCTTACCTAATTCAGTTTTTGTTGGATTTATACGTCAGTATGAGGGGCTATATGGAAAATTATATTTAAGGACTTAGAAAGCTTGCTTACTAGTCAAAACTTATACCCTATTTCTTAAACTCAACTTGTCTGTGATCAGTTTTGCTTCTTTAACATTTTCAATGTAAAAGTCTGGCACTTTTTTGTAGCATCTTGTGATTTCTTCATTTATTTTTTTTTTCTTGTATTCATTTGGGCTTATTTCACATATGTTATTAGATTTGTCTCCTTTAATAAGGATATTTTGTTTTTTTAATTTCTTTTTCTTCAGTGCTTAACAGTTTTTGAAAGTTGTTGATTTTTTAAAATTTGATTTGGTCTATTATGGAAATCATATCTTTTTCAAATTTAATTAAGGCATATTAAATGTACCACAAAGCTCATTTGACAGAGCTGAAATTTCAGAATTAATAGAACTATACATTCTAAATAAAATTAATGAGATAATTCACATAGGAAACCACAAGCTTTACAGAGGTGACAAATTAATGATGGCACCAGACAACAAGGAAACATGTGACAAGAGCTTTCATAACTGGTAGTAAAGTTTAATAACTGGTAGTAAAGAGAATGATGCTGCCTCTCTATTGTCTCTCTAATGAACTGAGCTGACTCTGCCTCACTATTGTCTCTCTAACGAATTGTGCCTATGCTCCCTCGCTATTGTCACTCTAATGAGATCTGAGATTTGGGGTGAGAGAATGAACAGAGATCTTCAGCCATATAAGCCATATATATGGCTGAAGATCTCTGTTCATTCTCTCATCCCAAATCTCAGATCTCTCTATTCGATTTCTCTCTGATTTGTTTTGCGCATTTACTTTTATTGATGTTGGCCATGAATTGATGTGGAGGTAGTGATTGGGAAATTGGAAAAAAATATTATTCTCCAACCCTGGTGGTCTCCCCTCTCTTGAGTAATGGTTGCAGGCAATGCTCCTCTCACAACTCCTTCCTCCTCTTTCAGTAGGCTGCCTGTGCCCGTGGCTCTCTGGTGAATGCAGGCAGGTCCTCTCACATCCTCTGTATTACTTTCTCAAAGTGAAACAACTATCGTTCACACACGATATACAATAATTTGGCATTCTCAAGGCGAATTATTCAACACCTGCAATTTATTTTTACTAAAACAAATTTATCAGCCAAATTCCCTTCATATGGCTTTGGGTTCCAAACACCTGATTTTTCATCGAGTAAACTTTTCACCTCCCAACCAACACTCAGGATCTTTATGGCTTCTTTCATTGGCCAACTGTCAACACTTAAATTAGATATTGTTCCTGGCAGATATTTGGCTTATTTTTATAATTTCCAATCCCTGGGAATCATTTTTATATAGTTTAACGCTTTTCATGTGAAGTGTATATTCAAATTAAAATTTATTATTAATTACCAGCAATCAAATAGTGTTGTATATATATATATATATATATATATAGCTTTCCCTGACGATCCACTTAGGTGAAACCTTGGTAGGTTTGTTGGCTCACTAGGTATACTTTATATATATATATATATATATATATATATATATAATAAAGACCCTTGTGTATTTATTTGTGTGTGCGTATATATATATATATATATATATATATATACATAATAAATACACAATGGTCTTTATTATAATGAAGAGGATACTTATTTTCTATATTTGCAATATTTCTTTTGCATCAGAAAACTGTAGCTTCAGCTTTAAAATAATCTATGAATCTTATATACTTTATTATTGATTATTATTATTAGTTACTATTGATGTAACTTATTGTTGTATACCTGCCTATATACAGGAATGGAATGTTTCTATCCGTTTGGACACTATTGAGAGTAGAGTGATTATACTGACTAGTAGTTCACTAGCAGTGTAACTACTTCACACAGCATGTGAGTTTTCTACTTGTTGATATACTATTCTACCCAACCTCCATTTTGGTGATTATTCATGCAGTAACCTTTTAGGGTTACAACATTTACATAACTTAGGAAATCGATAAAATTTGTTTTGTTCAAATTTGAAATGATCTAAATGAAATAATGTGATTGAAAAAAAAAGTGTATCGTTGTTGTTCTTATTTCTCAGATGAGAATGATTGTTGTCTGAAAATGAAATTCTAGAATGTGTTTTTCCTCTTCTTTCTTTCTTAGGTTCAAGATTTGCTGTTTTCCCGGGATGGTGACAAGTTTTTCAGTTGTTGCGATATTGTAAGCAGAGATTCTGCAGATCGCAATATCATGGCCTGGGACTTTAGAACTGGAGTCATACTTTCTAACCAAATTTATCATGTGAGTTTCTTTTGCATACTTTTTTTTAATCATATCACCCCCCAAACAAGGTGTGACCACCACTCGTGCACAGGGGGTTACATGCATGCACACACACATACAGAGAGAGAGAAAAGAGTACAAGAGGTGTTGAAGAAAGGATAAAAGATGGCTGGAATTGAGGGAGATAGAAGATGGCAATTGACATTGCATTTAAACCTTTGAAGGTTGTACCTATCAGAGAATTGTTACAAGGATGCATTTATATATAAAAAATAATATTAATAATGTCTAAAAAGGTTAAAATCTATAGTAAGGGATTCTAGTGAGTCCTAGTTGTTCTTGCAAAAGAGTTTTAATTCATGAATTAGTTGTAAAATAGGGAAATTAGAAATAGAACGTTTGGAAGATCCTAGTATATTCAAGAAATATGCAAATTAGGTGCTAGCCTATATAAAAATAGGTTTTGGGAAGAGAGTAATTAGTTGTTAAAAGGAATTGCTGAAATTATTCACTCCAGCTTTGATTTAAGGATTTATATCCAGCCAAAAGAATCTCTATAAAAAGTCGCCGACCAACAAAAACTCAAAAGAGGAATCTCATATAACAAATATGATAAATAGAATTTTTGACTCTTTCATTGACCAAACAAAAAATTATTCTTTATATACACATTTGAGGATTTCCAAAAAGTATAGCACTTAGACTACTTCGCTAGCTTAACTGGGTAAAGATACTTGACACCTTCCTTCCCCTTCGTAACATTTACTCTGCCAGAAGTAAACTCTGTTTCTTGTTTTGAATGTTAAAATTGTATATCTGTATATATTTTATTTTGTGATTTTTGTAAATCAAATATCTCTGTGATTTAGCTCTGTGTTTTGGTAAATCATTTTTTTTTTTTTTTTTTTTTTTTTTTTGTTACAACTTATAACACATAAAAGAAGCAATTAAAATGTAGGGAATTCCACAGGTGGAAAGTGCAAGGAAAGAAACTGTAAGAGTAGAAGAGGAAGTTACATTTAACTATTTCAACAGCAGGAAGATGGAACCTAGATGCCAACCTAGTAGTACACCTAAATTTATATGGTCGAGGCACGTGGAAAAAAAGCCTGTCAGGGCAGTTACCATGGAAATATTTGTAGAAAAGACAGAGGAAAGCCACATCACATTGGTAAGAAAGTGACTGATGTTGAGATGCCAAGTCATAACCAATTACATTGCAGATCTTTCTTTGGATTTTGTTGAGAACCTTGAGAAGAATAACACAAGCACCTGACCAGATATGGCAACATTATTCAATGCCTAGATGAATGGTAGATTTATAAATGTACAAGATTGATTATGACAAGAAAAACTTTCTGGCCCAACACAGTAACCTAACCTGGTCCTGGGTATGACAGTAAACTGCATTTGGCAGCAAGGCCTCTGATTGGGTGGTTGTGAGGAGCATGGAACCACCTCTTAATTGCTGTTGTTTCCTGGTCCACCCTGACCTGGAGTGGTAGCACCTGTTAGGGTCCCAGCTATGGACAAATAGTTAACCCCCAAACGTGGGTCAAAACACTATGAAAGTATAAAAATAGACTTTTATAGAAATATATACATAAAAATAAACTTTTATAAAAATTATACATTTTTGAAGGAAAAATATTACCATTAATATATTTTTGAAGGAAAAAGTTATTACCATAACACATTTTTGAAGAAAGAAAAAAAATTATTGCCATAATACATTTTTGAAGGAAAAAATTATTACCAGTAATACATTTTGAATGCAAAACTAGAAGACATCTTCAGTTTTCTAAAGTAAAGAAAATTTTTTTTTAAATTTTCATTAAAATCTGACTAAATCAACCCTCTAACTATAACCGAACATTAAAAAAAAAAAAACCTTAAAACCCTACATTTTTGGCATTAAATGACCCACAGAGGTTGACATGCCATTAAACAAAACTCACTCACTCACTCACTCATCTAACCTTTTCACAGTTTGTTATGAAACCACCATGAGGAAAAAAATAGCCTTGTGGATTAAAAAGCATTGTTTTGTGAATTTGGTAGCTTAGTAACTGTAAGTTCAATCTCTGACAACAAAGACACTAAGACACAAAAAGTTACTGAGTATGAAAGAATATGAGAAAAAGAAAAATATTAAGAGAGAATAATAAAAGAACAGCTAGTGAGAATACAGACAATAACAGTTGACATTGCATTTACATTTTTGGAGATCAAAGTTGTTTGAAAAACAAGAAACCAAAAGAGTTCCAAAAGTGAAAAGTGAAAAAGATGAAACTCTTAACAAAGACTTTATAGTTACATTTAGCCATTTCAACTGTAAAATGATGAGACCTAGCTGCCAATCTAGTATTGCACTTAAATTCATAAACTTTAGGTTAAAAAAAAAAAGCTCACCAAAATAATTGCCGTGAAAGTATTTTTAGAAAAGTCACAGAGAAGCTACACTATAGCAGTGAGACTGGAAAGATAGAATTGTGAATTTTTGCATGACTTGAGAAAGAGATGAAAAATTTTCAAGTATTATTTATTTCTGATGAGTATTTTCCCATTTTAATTTTGGTTATATAATTAATTAGTTTCCAGATCTATAGGTGGTCTCATGGATATCAATGTGGAAAATGGAATAGACACACAGGGTTCAAATACTAGGTTAGTCTATTGCATTCCCTTTTACACAAATGCCATGAAAATATTTAAAAAGTGTAATGAATTAAAATTCAGATAACAAAATGATATAGAAATATGCAACACATATGTGACACTGGGACATGGGGATCAATCAAACAAAAAGAAAGAAAAGAAAGAAAAAAGGAAGAGAAAAGACACTACTAACTCAAAAGGGGGTAACAGATATAAAAAAAATATATATTTTTACCAAAATGTTATAAAGATAATAATTTTAAAAATAACTTCACTCATTTTCTTAATAATTCCTGTAAGTGTCAGTAAAATGAAAATTATTTGATTTTTGCAAATAATTCCAAATTAATGTGTCTTTCACTTGAAATTCACAGAAAAGTGGATTGAAAAGTCGAAAAGAAAATTAAAAATGAAATGCATTGAAAAATTGTTTCAAAATAAAAAAATGAAATTTTAAACAGTTTCAAGAAGAATCGAGCCCCAATTTAAGTAGATGGAATTTAGTAAGATTGAGCAAAACCAAGACTCCCTGTTCTTCCCCAATTCCTACTGATAAGAAAGAGACAATGTATCCTCAAAGATGTTGATCCTGGAAAATAGAAAACATGTTGATAAAAAAACAAGCACAGGTGGTCACCAAAATAGTATCCAAAATAATTCTGGACAAAGTGCCAGGAAGAAAATCTCATTTTAATTGCTTACTCAGAAGAACAATATCCCTAAATGCTTAAGATTAGGGACCAGTTCATTCATTTTAATTTCTCTGATGTTTGTATCTGGTAGCAAGCCCTCTGATTAAGAGGTTGTGAGGAGCATGGAACCACCTCTTAATTGCTGTTGTTCCCAGGTCCACCCTGACCTGGAGTGGTAGCATCTGTTAGGGTCCCAGCTATGGGCAAATATTTAAACCCTGTAATGGGTCAAAACTGTATGAAAGTATAAAAATAGACTTTTATAGAAAAATAAAAATTTTTGAAGAAAAAATATTACCAACAATCCATTTCTGAAGGAAAAAATTATTGCCATAACACATTTTTAAAGGGAAAAAAATAACTGCCATAATACATTTTTGAAGGAAAAAAATTATTAACTGCAATACATTTTTGAATACAAAACTAGAAGATATCTTCAGTTTTCTAAAATAAAAATATAGCGAGGCTGACAAAGCAAACCTCGCTGCCGAGCTTGAAAAGGACCTCCAATCCATGGTGGACTGGGGTAAGAAATGGCTGGTAAATTTTAATGCTTCCAAAACAAAGCTGCTATCTAATAACCACCACAGACAATCGTTCCTCTCGCCCATTACCATGGATCAGGCTTCTCTCCCTGAAAGTGAAATACTGCGCCTCCTCGGGTTAACTCTCACACCAGACCTCAAGTGAAATAACTATATAGAATCCATAGCTAAATCCGCTGCTAAGAAAGTCTTTCTCTGTGTAGGGCCAGAGAGTTTTTCCCATCCCAAACAATCCTGCACATATACAAGTCCACCATCCACCCATGCATTGAGTATTGCTGCCATATCTGGTCCGGTGCTCCTGCTATCCACTTGGGTGTCCTCGACCGAATCCAACAGAGAATCTGTAATGTGATCAATCCTGACTTGGCAGCTAGGATACAGTCACTTTCTCATGCTTTTCTATATCCACCCCACTCTCATCAGTACTCTATCCCTCTCCTACTCTCTTCCTGACACCCCCTGCAACCTCTCACTCTTCATAACATTGCTCCTATGTAACCCCCTGCACAACAGTGGCAGTAAAATGCCTTGCTTGGGGCGACACGATTATAAAAAAAAATAAATAAAAAAATAAAAATAATTTTTCATCAGAATCTGACTAAATCAACCTTATCACTGTAACCAAACATTTAAAAAAATATGTTAAAACCCTACCTTTTTGGCATTAAATAACCCACAGAGGTTGATATGCTGTTAAACAAAACTCAAAATGTTTATGGCCAACATTTCAGATTACTTTGGATACAAGTGATAAAGAAAAATCAATTACTAACCATGGAGTGACCATGAGTATCAGCATGAGACAATGATAAAGGAAGATTAATGACTGGACATCCCCTTTTTTGTCTACACATACTAAAAATTTAGATTCATCACAAAATCAGGGTACCAGCCCTTGGAGTGGGCTGAGGTTAGATGCTGAGAAAGTAGGAGAAGGGAGAGAAAGATTAGCATCAGCTTTATGGAGTGATGGTGTAAGATGAGACATAAAGTGAGTTGGATTGGGGGGGGGGGCTTGATTCCTCTGACCACTCTCAAAATGGGGCTAGATAACCCCTAAATTAGAAAATTCAAGTAGACATATTTTGAAAATATGGAATTTTAGAAAAATGTTTGATGCTAAGGATGGAAGACAACCAAACACCAGACATTGGTTAACCCCACACTTGCCAGATGCAGAACTTGCATATAACCTTGAGGTTTGGACAACTTGAAGTGTTCTAACATTACTGATACTGTAATCCACATAATTGCTGAGGCATCCAGATCAAGACCTTGTGCCAGCTTTGAAGATCAGAACTTAGAAATTTAAATTACTACTGACATAGGCTGTAAACTCCAAAAGGGGATCCCAATGTCATTTGATTATAACTATAAGTGGGAATTGTTGAAACTGCTGTATACAAGAAAACATATAAACCAAATTATTGTTGCATTTTTAAGCCAAGTTGACTCCTTCTTCCAATGAATTATTTTTTTATCTAGTTCCTTGCTCTCGACCTGTCCCTTGATTCAGTTTATTTAATCAGTAGTTTTCTCTCTTTCTGAGATCAAAAGAAACATGGCAGAGGAGTGAAGGAGATGAACACCAGCTAGATTGAGTGGAATTGTGCTCATCAACATTATAACAGCAACAAATCAGCAATACATTAACAAGTGAGGAGTCAGCTGGATGGTAACTACAGTGGTTCAAAGGAACCGAGGATCAATGCAGTGGACATGGGGTTACAAATGATATTAATGGTCTACTATAAACTCTATCTTTCATTAGAAATCATAATAATTCACAATAAAGGTATCTGTGGGAAGCCATACTCTTTGACATCCTGAATGGACATGACATTTAAAGTAATAGATTAAATAACTAGGGAAAAATTAACTCTCAATCCTTTAATGATAAGCAGCCTTAGAGATGGAAAATACTGAATTTAAAACTCTAGAGAAGATTACTGGAAACCATTTCACAATCTTTTGCAAGAAGTCATGGTAATTTACAGGTAATAAAGAAAGGGATCTGTCCAGAGTCATAATCACTGATGTTTTGAAGGGAGATCGCATTAAAAGATTGGTTAAGTAGCAGAGTAGACTAAGCTCACTAGCCTTAGTTGGGAACCAGTCTCAGGGAAGGAAAACTGTAGAGAAAGTAACAGTAAATCAAAGAAAGCATGGCAATTCACAAATAATAAGGAAAGTCATCCACTGGGGGGAACCAAGATTGCATCCATCTTAAATAAAGGGGGAAAATTGAATTCTAAACCAGAGGTCGGCAAACTACAGTACACATGGCATGCCAAGCAATTTCCAATAGCATGCAGCCGCAAATGACTTCAGGAAATCTGAACCAATAACTACTACAATGCAAAGATGTTTATCTGTTTCAAAACTGTTCACTCGTTGGATTCTCTGCTTTTTTCACTTTCTAAGAGTACCACTAAGAATTACACTAACTACTAGACAAGGAAACCTTTCTACAAACGTAAGTCTTATATTAATTCTACAACTACTTGCTTGAAGAAATGTTTAGGGCCTAACAGTTCTCCTGAGATCTTTCATCTGTTTGAAAATTACTTTTGCTCTTTTTTCAGCTTTTGGTTCAACTTATTCCTGTGAGCAAATTTTCTCTCACATGAAAGCAGTGTTAAGTCCACAACAAAGTTGTCTAACATTTTAACATTTAGAAAATTCACAGATAATAACAGAAATAAGTGGAGAGCCAGGTTCGCATATATCCTAAAGCGAGAAAGGAAACTCAGTTCCGAATCATGGAAAAGAAAATTAGAAATCACTCCACTATCATTCCTAAGAAGGCATGACAATTCACACATAGGAAAGAAACAAAATCTATGGAGAGCCATGATCGCGTATATCTTAAATGGAAAGGGAAAACTGAATACTGAACTAGGGAGAAGGCGATAGTTAATTATTTTACCTTCTTTCCCAAGAAGGTGTGGCATTTCACAGATAATCAAGAAAAGGAATGTGTGGAGAACCATGATTGCATACATCCTAAATAAAGAAGAAAACTGAATTTAAATCCATGAAAAAAGTAACAGTAAACCATTTAACTATCTTTCCCTAGAAGGCATGGCAATTCACGGGTAATAAAAGGAATCTCTAGAGAGCCATGATTGTCTGCCTCCTGAAGGGTGATGAATTTTAAAAAAAAAAGTGAAAGTTATTTTTTTCAGTAAAATTCATATATCATCATTTTGCTAGTGTTCAGTAATGGCAATACTTATCTTGTTTTTATAATGTTTTCTCAATAATTGTTTTGTTTGAAGTTCTTTAAAAGATTTTCATGTCACAAAGAAAAATTATGAATGACTAAATTATTACCTTTGTTTCATTTTTCAGGAAAAATATGTATGTTCCCGTCTTCGTGTACATCCAACTGAAAATCACTTTCTTGCCCAAAGTCAAGGAGGGTACATTGCAATATTTTCAACTTCTTTTCCTTTTAAGATGGACAAGTCAAAAAGATTTGAAAAACATAAGGTATTCTACTCTGTTTAAAATCTACCATTATTTCATGTCATGTAACACACTTTTTACTCCAATAATGGGTGAAAAGAAAATGCAAGGTTATGGTATCTAGTAGTCACAAATGACTACCATTATTTGTACCTAGCATAATTCCATAATGCAACAAATTATGCAGCACTTACTTTGATTAATACGTTACTTAGAACGATTGCTTCATTACTTATATAAATGCAAAAACTGTCTTAGCAGGCAATAATATAAGAGACTATAAAAAGTGTTACTGAGAACAATTACCTTATCTAATCTAAACTTATTTATAAATGGAACTTTGTGTGTGTGTGTCCATTACCTATAGACTCCGAAACAGCTGAACCGATTTTCTTGAAAATTTACACAGTTGTACTATAAACGTCTGTGAGTGTTCTTAGCTATGTTTTGTGTCGAGGTACCCCCGATAAATATCAAAAATCGATAATCAAAAAAATCGGGTTATAGAAGGAGTGGTCCGATTTTAATCAAATTTGATACACTCATAGACAAAGACATAAGAAACAATATTCAGAAGTTTCAAGATTGTAGTTCTTACAATAGTGCAGAAAATCGATAATATATAAATATATATAAAAGGCAAGATGTTTGTGTGTGTGTGTGTCTGTTTATCTGCCAGTATATCCTTTATGCAAATCCACAATTTTTATCCGATTCTCACCAAACTTCACACAAATATTCTTTAGGCTGAGTCTGAGCTCCAGGACCATGGATTAGTTTTAAAGCTTTCATTACACCTGAGCAATGCCGGGCTATACTGCTAGTTACTTATATAAGTGCAGAAACAGTCTTAGTAAGTTTTGTAAAGTCACTTTTGCAAAGTCACAGATATAAGAATAATGCCTTCAAACAATACTGTGTCTTCTTAATACTAATCACTGAATGCTTATTATATATATATATATAAGGATACTTAGACTAACTTAACCCCCAATTTTTTCTGCATGCATATATATTTTTCCCTGCACCTAAAATATTTTTCCCCGCACCTAAAATATCTTTAAAAAAAATTTTTAATAATTTTTTTAATAAATTTTATAATTTTTATAAATTTTATTTTATTCTAATTTAAACCTAGGCTTATAATTATTTAAATTTAAATAAATTATATGTCATTTTTTTCCCAAAAATAAATTTTTTCTAAAAATTTCATATCCATTTAAAAATGCTAGTTTTGTTAACACATCCCTAGCATCTCTACATGTATGAAATTTTTCTTTTCTTTATTTTTATTTCTTTTTCTTCCTTTTCTTTTCTTTTTCCCTTTTCTTTCCTTTTCTTTCAACCCTTTTCCGATTCAAACACCACTTCTTTCTTCCCTTTTTCCCTTTTTAGTGCTAGACATAGCCAAATTTTTAAATTTTTCACTTACAACTCAATCTAAAAGTAATGTTGTCCAAATCTAAAAATAGACATTAATACTACCTTTCCTTTTTTTTTTTCTGTGACGTAAATTTCTTGAAATTTTTTAACTTCCGCCAGTAATATCATTTTATTTTGAGTATAAGTTGCCGATGATGAGTGAAATTTCTCTTCGGGATTTCATGTAGAAATGATCATACAACTTTATTTATAAATTTATTTTATTTTATATATATATATATATATATATATATATATATATATATATATATATTGTTTTTACCTGTCACATGATGCCAGCAGCATAATATCTCTAATTTCTTCAAGATGAGGCCAATTGTGTTTGCTCTCTGGTGATCAGTGTTCAAAACCAAGTGTCGGCAGTGACACTTTATTCATATATGACACCTCCCCTTTGAGATGACTTCCTCTAGTGTCTGTATTTCTTCAGCTTAGGTTCAATATTTAGAGATTCCGTTGCTATTCTTTTTCTCATACTATAAAATCTTGGTTCAACAATTTCTGATGGTATGGGTACATCAAACATATCATACAAAATTTTCATCGGTACCTCTTTTCAGAGACATTTTAAATCAGTGAATTTGCGCTTTAACTGATTAAGGTGTCGCTTCTGTTCCACTTTTGTGCCCTGTACCATGTATGTCTTATTTATTTTGTTGCAAAAAGATTTAATTGGAAGGTCCCAAAGATCAAATAATACAATCCAATCTGTTCCAGATAAATTAGCAGTATTCTTCAATACAAACACTACTGCTTTCTTTTTTTTTCTAATAAAAGAAATCTTACAGATAAATTCACCCCAAAAGTTCAATCTCTTTCCTGAAACTCCACGCACAACTTTATTAGAAGTCAATAAACTGGGTTTAACCATTTTTCTTCATGTCTGTTCATTTATGACAGTGATATCAGGTCTTGTATCCACTTGTAGTTTTATTTTTACATTACTAATTTCCATAAAAACAAATTTCCTCTTTTGAGATGTTTCTCAGTTAAAAACACATTTGAAGTCTTGTTAATTTTTCCTTTATGTTTTTTGTCTTCACTCTATATATTGATCATGTTCACATATGTTTTATTTTTCCACCATTTTTTGATATCTGCAACAAGTACTTTTGTGTCCTAACCTCCCACATTTGTAACAATTTTTGTTCTTGAAAAAACAATTACTTTTGAAATGCTTACCTCCACAACCGTAGCATGTATTAGGTTTGAGGGAGGAATATTATGTTTTTTTACTGTTCTGTTAGGAGCTGAAAAACGTCTATAGTCTTTTCTCTTAGATGGTCAGCTATTATGTACTTGTGAAATATCTGTTTCCTCAATCTTTGTGGTATTGAGTTTTAGATTTACATTATGTTGACACTCTTCAACTATTTTCTGGAGAGTTACTTTGGAATCCATTTTTAATTTAAAAAAATATATAAATTTCTTTTTATTAATAATAAAAAGAAATTTATATAAGCAGAAATAAGAGAAAAATTAATATAAAATTTCTCAGAGGTTTTAGGAATTACTGTTACTGTTATCTGAAGTAAGAATTATAAATTCAGTGAGTCCATTCCAAAAACAATCTTTATTAATGTTAAAAAGAAGAATAAGCATGCAAATAGAGACTGCTTAAACATTCCTTTAAGCCACTTCAATAAATGTTGTAACAGATTTTTACAAAATGTTAATGAAAAATAAATTTTACAAAGAAGGAAGACTTACTGAAATGTTGTAAGTTACTTCCCTTTGACTGGTTACAAAAAGTTGATAAAATTTTCCGTAAAATACACAAAACAAAAACCAAATTACATTGCCTTTTACATCTCAAAAAGACAGTATTAATAAAAGCTCAATATTAAATTTTGAGCTCTAATATATTAAAGATTTTACACATAGAAAAAACTTTACCAATGTTTTTTCTAAAATAATATATATGTAAATTAAATACGCATAATGTAAACAATAGGTTAAATTCGCTCTATTATATTAATGTATAAGTGACTTTTATATTATAGGCGAAAAGTCAAAAGAGCCATTTACATTCAAGTTATGAAAACTATAATATTAACTTGAAATAAATTACATATTAACACAGTTAATATATAAATGAATATAGAGGGCATTTGTAAAGATGTCTATAGCAATTTACAATACAATTCTACCTCTATTTACAAAGTGATAAACAATATATTAGGTTGTGAAAATATATATTTTTGCATCCAAGAAAATAATGATTTCTTTCGACCATATCCAAAAAGAAATCGGAGAAGATCTGACACATCCGTAGCTTGTAACATACAGATGCTTTCTGAAAAATATTTTAAGCTGATGTTTACGAAAAATTAGCAGACACTAATTTTTCTGCATTGCGACAAATTTTGAAATTAGTACATATGCCCACGGAAGCGTCCAATTCCAACGACATTTATAAATTCGTACTTGAGATAAAAAAAAACGTCCATATTCCAAATAAGGAACTTTTGGAATAAATCCTGAAACCGTCAGGATTAAGCGTTCATATAATTTAAATACAAAAATTCGCTCGAACAATAGCGACAAAAACTCATAATTAAGTCAAAATTCAACCGTGCAAATATTTTTGAATAAAATATAAAAAAAAATAATTTCCATTCATTTGAAATACAGAAAAATAATTCTTACATTCTCCCAAGACAAAAAAAATGCAATGAAATCCTAAAAGTTTATCACATATGAAAAAGTTAAACAATAAAAATACACTTTTCAAATTCTGAGACTGATCGAAAAAATTACAAAATTAGAAACAGTTTCAGAAATGATATATTATCACATGTCTTAATTGTGGACATTACCATAAAAATTTTACAATTCACACTTGATATATTCAAGTGTTTACAGCAAATAGTTACACAAGAAAGTTTATGAATTGCACTTGATACACTTATCAAGTGTTTACAGCAAATAGTTATAAAAGGCAAAAAATAAAACAGCTATAGACCCTCAAATTTTATTATCAAACATTATATATATGGGTCACAGAGGCTGCTCATTTTTTTTTTTACAGGAATTAACCTTTTCTATTACACTAGGTATTTCATTTAACTTGAACTTCTAACATTTTCAATACACAACACTTGCATAATTGACAAAATCTTCTTCCATGCACTTTACTAAGTTAAGACACTGCATCATGCTTTTTTTTTTTTTTTTCTAATCATTTCACCCTGAGCAAGGCGGAAACGCCACTGATGTGCAGGGGGCTACATAAATGTAAAAAAGATTAATTAGAAAAGAGTGAGGAGTACAAACTGGTTAGAAAGGAACAATAGAAAGCTGAGAAAGCAGGTGTGATGACAGATACATAGATGGAGAGAAAGGGAAGGTTATACAGGGGTGGGGAGAGAGCTAGAGTCCAGTGGTTAGTAGATGAGTATTGACTTTGCATTTAAATTTCTGGAGGTTGTAGCCGTCAGGAAAGCAAGAATACGGGAGCGAGTTCCACAGGCGGGAAGTGCGAGAGAAGAAGCTGCAGGAGTAGAATTGTCGTCTGCATTTGGCTAACCTGACTGTGAATGGGTGGGACCCAGTTGCCAGTCTGGTTGCACGAGTAAACACCTGTTGAGGAGGCATCAGTGACTTAAGTTCGTCCGAGCAGAAGCCATGAAAGTATTTACAGAACAGACAAAGGGAGGCCACATTTCGACAATGGGGAAGTGGCTGAAGTCGAGCCGCCAGATCAGTACCTATCACATTACAGACTCTCCTTTGGAGCCTGTCAAGAACACTTAGGAGAACGGCAGGGGCACCTGACCATAAATGGCAGCAGTACTCCATGCACGGACGGATGGTTGATTTGTATATATGCAGGATGGATTCAGGTGGAAAAAACATCCTGGATCGACATAGTGACCCAACCTTCTTAGCAGTAGATTTTGCTATGGATTCAATATAGTGGTTCCATTTGAGGTCTGAGGACAGGGTAAGTCCGAGGAGGCATAGTGTATTACTCTCCGGGTGAATCGCTTGGTCCATGCTTATGGGAGGCAGGAGAGGTTGCCTGTAATGGTTGACAGACAACAGCTTGGTCTTAGATGAATTGAAGTTGACAAGCCACTTCTTGCCCCAGTTCACCACAGAGTGTAGATCCCGCTCAAGGTCAGCAGCGAGATTATGTCTGTCTGCCATGACAGGTTTCTTACTGGTGCGGGAATATGTTGTAGTGTCATCTGCGTAGATGCCTACTTGGGACTTGATCTCATCTGGGAGGTCGTTGATGAAAATAAGGAAGAGTGTCGGGCCCAGGATAGAGCCCTGTGGGACACCAGCATTCATGCTGTAGGACGAAGAGGCACGCCCATTCAGAACGACCTTCATTTTGTGGTTATTTAAGAAAGCTCCTATCACCAAAGAATTTTGATACTATTACAACAGTTTAATCAAAATTTATCTCATCTGTTTTTTTTGTTTTTTTTTTCGGCAAAATAAAATTCACATACTTTTCATGTTTAGCAGGGTACAAATTTCTTAATAATAAATGAACTTTCTTTTCATCATTCCAATGCGGACAATCCCTTTTGAAGATCCCTTTGTATCTTCTATAATAAGCTAGAAAAGTTATCTCTTCATCTGGATTGTATATAAATTTGCTAATTGAATTAGCAACAGTATCTGGAGTGAAAAAATTGACGTTTTTTCTTCTGTAGTTTTAGTAAATAATTAAAAAATCTTCTGTTGCTGTTCTTGTAATTGTAGTTGATGTTCTATTGTATCATTGAGGTGAATGATACTGAGAGAGGAATGAGTGCTTTATATATTTATTAAGCACGGTATCTGGTGCTAACAGATATATACAAAAAATGCAGAACAATAAGTTGCAAACAATTAACAAGCAAAAACTTATGAGCAAAAGAGAGTGGTGGGGGGGTTTAAATGGTGAATAGTCAACAAAGTAAATCATTTTGAATATTAATCTGCTTGACCAATGACCCTTTAAATACATACTCATAGACTAGGGGTGCTTGCTACTCTACAGCATGTTCATATTTTTGTTTTTGTTGTTAATTGTTGTTTTTGTTGTAGTTTTTGTTGCTAAAACTGTTCTTGTTGCTTTTGTAGTGCCAACGTTATCAATCCTGATAATTTTTAGTTCTTCCATTTGGCTGTACTTTGCTGAATATTTTGTAGATTAATTTTTGAATAACTTCTCGTAGTTATTGTTCTGTATTTTAGTTCTGCGAATATGACGACTCTTTAATTAAGTGGTAAATATTACTGAATATTCTATTATGATGTGTAGGATACATATAATTTTTGTTTCCTAGTGTAAGTTCAACGAATACTCGTCACCACTTTGGTAAAGTCCCAGATACAAGAATAATAACACATTCGAACAATACTTTTAGACACTTATTCTTTTCAATGCTAATCATTGAATGCTTATTATATACCTATATATATATTGTTTTTACCTGTCATGTAATCCCAGCAGCACAATACTCCTAATTACTTCAAAACGAGATCAACTGTGTTTGCTCTCTAGCAATCAATGTTCAAAATCAAGTGTCAGCAGCAACATTTTATTCCTATATGAAAGTAAGCAATAATATAAGAGACCAAAAAAAAAGGGTTCAGTCAATTAATTGCCATGTGTGAGACATGCTTGGACAATCATGTCTCAAAAGAGACATGACTGACTGGGCAGAAGCTTTTCCTGCAGTAGGAGGTTTCCATTACTTTCTGTGATAGATTTGTTACCAACCAAAACTATAGAACCAAATCTGTCCTGCTCTTTAACCCATAGCTGGAAGGAGAATAGATAGATCAATACTTTTCCCAAGGGTATTTGTGCATAAGTGAATGCAATGAATATTTAACCAGAATTTGAACTCAGCTCTCCGATTTCTCATTCTGAGCCAATATTTACTGTACCACAATGCACATAGGAAAGGTTACTTAAAACAATTACTTCATTACTTATATAAATGTAAAAACAGTCTTGTCAATAATTTAAGTGACATATGACTGCAAAAAGGGTCACTTAGAGCGATTACTTCATTACTTATATCAATGCAAAAACAATCTTAGTAGACCATAATATTAGTGACAGCTGGCTATAAAAAGGCTCTGCTGATTATTTATAGTTAATTTGTTTAAATAATGCTCTGACTATTGTCTGCATCACATGGCAAGTAAAATAAAGCACTAAGATAATTAACCAGGTAATTGTTTTAATTTCTCTGACTATCGGTTCACACTCCACCCACGTCTATTGAACAGGTTAAGAGGCTCATCCCTTGTTCCCTGTTTAGGATGTGGTTTCTGGCTTTCTCTTTTCCAATCTTCTCACTTTGTTTTTTTTTTCAATTGGAGTAGATAGATCTATCTATCGCCCGGTTCACACTCCACCCACGTCTATTGGACAGGTTAAGAGGCTCATCCCTTGTTCCCTGTTTAGGATGTGGTTTCCGGCTTTCTCTTTTCCAATCTTTTCACTATTACGTAGCCCCCTGCACATCAGTGGTGTTTCCGCCTTGCTCGGGGTGATACGATTAAAAAAAAAAAATCTGTGCCATTGCATAATACAATAAGTGTAAACAGGGCTTTTTTGGCTTTATGAGTTAGGCAAAGTAAAACTGAAATTATCTACTCTTGGCACTAGGAGGCAAAAACATCACATGACTTTTTTGAGATGAAAAGGTGGCAATCTTTAAGCTTCATGTCCGGAAAAATACAAAAAGACTGTTATTTCCTTAATGTTATTACAGTATACACTAAAATATTATATGAAGATAAAAGAGATATTTTACTAAACATCACACTCAATGAATTAGTTGTTTACCATAATGAGTTTGACCACAATTTTTACTTTAAAAAAATTGCTACTTTAATTAAAGGAAAAAGTAATTTTATAAGGCAAAATGCATTGATTGCTAAATCATCCACAATAAATTTGTGTCCAGACTCCTAAAACATTCTACCTTTCTTGGCAGATATTTTGTTTACACAATGTGGGATACTTAAAAAAAGTGAAGGGGAGGGAACTGAATGATGTAACCTATACTCTTTGTTCAGACACATCTGACAAAATAATAAAAAACTATCTTTAAAACTTAAATTTTTTTAATTCATCATACCCACATTACCAATTCTCCCCCTCAGTACATAATTGTAACTGAGACCTGCCTTTTTATCTCTCCCTGCTACTCTTACACATATATAATTCCATCCATAAAAACATTACTTAGTCTAATGAATTCCTTCTAGAGGCATTACATAGAATTTATTTATATATATATATATATATATATATATATATATATATATATATAGTGTATCGAAGCAGCAAATGATTTTCTAAACATATACTGTTAAATATAAGAGACAATGAATGTCTATTATGTTTAATCAGGAGCCGTTCTAAACGTCGTATTTTGGCTTTAATTTCAGTTGAAAATAAAGACAAAAATTCTCCAACATTTGGATAATTTTTTATGAAGTTGGTTTTAAGCTTTCGGCTCACATGAACCATCTTCAGACAGGTTATAAGGATGGTAACACAATAACATCCACTATCAGCAACGATTTTACCTTGTGTTGACATAAAACTCTGCTAAGCAACGGCAATATATATATATATATATATATATATATGAACATCTAGTGTTTTTTTATGCGTGGCACATACATACACACACTTAAACAGACATAAGTTTTCCCTCTACATTTAAAATATTCATTCATTGTTTTATTACATGTGATATATAGCTGACCAATGAAATCAAACCTCAATCAACATACTATCATGGTGGATTTTTTAAAAGATTTTTTAAATCATTCTTCTTTAAAAAATCTCTGAAGAAGCTTGTAAAAGTGAAACATGTTGGATTAAAGACAGTTTTTTTTCTGTTTGTTCTTTACTTATTCTATTCATATATAAATAAAATCAAGGACTTCCTCCTAAAAGGAAATCAAAAGTTTTTTTACCAACTTTACTAACATCCCAGTTGAAAAATCAATCAACATAATTAGTAACTGTGTCTAAAAATACCCAGCAATATTTTTCTTTAAAAATTTGACCAGTTATTAACATATATTTTTAAAATCAAATGCACCATGATTACAAAAAAAGACAAAAAATCCATAAAAAGCATCATGTATAGATAAATGAAGCCAGTTGATAAAAATAAATACATCAGATTTATGATTTACTACAAAGAATTCAAAACTATCAACCTAGTTATTAAGAATAATATATCCTAAACTTCTAACTCTCTCTATAAGACCAATGTTTGGTATGGATATACTTGCCGACTCAGAGAATATTTCTCTGCAAATAAGATATACTACAACCGTACACTCATAGAATCTTGCCTGCAGCCTATCAGAACAGCGTGCCATCCAGCAACATGTTAATAATTTGGAAAAATCAATCAGTAAAATTAACACAAAATGTCTGTTGTATTTAATAATGTTTGCCTTAAGGAATACTTACTGCCTAAATATACAGAATGTGTGTGTTTGTTGATTAAATACATAAAAGTGTGACAAACAATATTATACAACACATTTTGTCCTTTTAAAAAACTTTATATTAAAAGAGATCTTACTGATGGAATTATATATATATATATATATATATATATATATATATATATATATAATTCCATTATATTATATATTATATATATATATATATATATATATATATATATAATTCCATCACTATGAAGTCTTATAAAAAGGAAGAAAAGCTTTCCATAAACATTTTTCCATCTTGTCATTTTATTACTCAAGATTGTTTTGATGATACCTCCTGGCGAGTGGACTGAATGATTACAAAATGCTTAGTTTACGAAATTCTAGAATCACAGTGTCGGATATAACATCAATCACCTAGTTGACAAATTTTATATTTGTGTTAATCCTATACATAGGGTGTTCTGTTAAAAAGGATCAAAGTTAGCAGTAAATAAAACAGTGTTATTGTTGAAATTTTATTGATTTCACTACTGGATCATGTTTTTTTGAGTCTTGGCAATTATAGCCTAAATTGAATGCTATTGATGTCAAAGATTTGTGGTTCCAACAGGACGGCACCACATGCCACACAGCCAATGCAACAATGGCTTTCTTGAATGAGAAGTTCCCAGATCACATCATCTCTCTAAACGGTGACGTCGATCAGCCACCCCGATCGTGCAACTTGGTGCCTTCAAATTTCTTTCTTTGGGGTTATTCCAAAAGGTCTATGCCAAAAAGCCAACAACAATTCAACAGCTGAAGGATGACATAATAAGGTATATTGGTGAAATCAAGGAGCAACTTTGCAGAGATATCTTAAAAAATTTTGACCATCGAGTAGAGGTGTGCCATTGAAGCCTTGGCAGACATTTGGGCAATATTATTTTTGACACATAATTGCCGTGTCTCAAATAACATGTTCCAATAGTAAAATCAATAAAATTTTACCAATAACACTGTTTTATCTAAATCTAAACTTATTTATAAATGGAACTTTGTCTGTGTGTGTATCCATTATCTATA
Source organism: Ascarosepion bandense (assembly GCA_037127315.1). NCBI lineage: Eukaryota > Metazoa > Mollusca > Cephalopoda > Sepiida > Sepiidae > Ascarosepion > Ascarosepion bandense. The sequence goes on along the minus strand of JBBBDQ010000924.1, from coordinate 990,740 downwards.
GACTCTGAAATGGCAGAACCAATTTTCTTGAAAATTTACACAGTTGTACTAGAAGCATCTGCGAGTGTTCTTAGCTAGGTTTTATGTTGATGTACCCCCGATAAATATCAAAAATTGATAATCAAAAACCGGGTTATAGAAGGAGTGGTCCGATTTTAATCAAATTTGATACACTCATAGACTAAGTCATAAGAAACGATATTCAGAAGTTTCATGGTTGCAGTTCTTACAATAGTGCAGAGAATTGATAATATATATATATATATATAAAAGGCAAGATGTTTGTGTATGTGTGTCTGTTTATATGTCTGTATGTCCTTTATACAAATCCACAATTTTTATCCGATTCTCACCAAACTTCACACAAATATTCTTTACGCTGAGTCTAAGCTCAAGGACCATGGATTAGTTATAAAGCTTTCATTACACCCGAGCAACGCCGGGCTATACTGCTAGTTTACTGCTAACTTTAATCTGTCTTAATGGAACACTATATATATATATAAAATGAAAGTTGTATGTTTGAATTTACCAAGCTAAGGTGTAATAACCTTGATTCCTCTTTTGTTATACATGGTTAATTACTAAAAATTCTTACATTTGAAATTTCTTTTTAGCTTCTGGGTTATAAAATTGGTTTTGATGTTTCAACCGATGGTTCTTTGCTGACCACTGGTAGTGCTGATGGTATGCTGTACACATATAATTTTCACAATGGAAAGATGGTTCAGTCAGTAAAAACAGAGATGGACATAACTTTAGATGTTGCCTGTCATCCAGTCCTGTCAAGTACCTATGCCGCCTGCAGCTGGGACGGTCAGATAGAGGTGTGGCACTGACCATCAAATGGACACAACTCTCACAACCAATCTTAAATTCTCTCCATCAGGTAAATATCACATATGACTTTGCTAGAACTGTGATGATTTCTAAATACACTTGTTGATAATAACGCAATAATTTCTGTCTAACTTTCTGGGATGAGAAATTATCATTATTTGCATTCAGATTAATGTCCTCATCTTTGCTGTTATTATCACCTGATTGCTTTCTGTTTGAATTTCTGGGATGAGAAGTTATCATTATTTACATGCAGACTATTGTCCTCATCTTTGTTGCTATTATCACCTGATTGCTTTCTGTCTGAATTTCTGGGATGAGAAGTTATCATTATTTACATGCAGACTGTTGTCCTCATCTTTGTTATTATTATCACCTGATTGCTTTCTGTCTGAATTTCTGGGATGAGAAGTTATCATTATTTACATGCAGACTATTGTCCTCATCTTTGTTGTTATTATCACCTGATTGCTTTCTGTCTGAATTTCTGGGATGAGAAGTTATCATTATTTACATTCAGATTAATGTCCTCATCTTTGTTGTTATTATCACCTGATTGCTTTCTGTCTGAATTTCTGGGATGAGAAGTTATCATTATTTGCATTCAGATTAATGTCCTCATCTTTGTTGTTATCATCACCTGATTGCTTTCTATCTGAATTTCTGGGATGAGAAGTTATCATTATTTACATGCAGACTATTGTCCTCATCTTTGTTGCTATTATCACCTGATTGCTTTCTGTCTGAATTTCTGGGATGAGAAGTTATCATTATTTGCATTCAGATTAATGTCCTCATCTTTGTTGTTATCATCACCTGATTGCTTTCTATCTGAATTTCTGGGATGAGAAGTTATCATTATTTACATGCAGACTATTGTCCTCATCTTTGTTGCTATTATCACCTGATTGCTTTCTGTCTGAATTTCTGGGATGAGAAGTTATCATTATTTGCATTCAGATTAATGTCCTCATCTTTGTTGTTATCATCACCTGATTGCTTTCTATCTGAATTTCTGGGATGAGAAGTTATCATTATTTACATGCAGACTATTGTCCTCATCTTTGTTGCTATTATCACCTGATTGCTTTCTGTCTGAATTTCTGGGATGAGAAGTTATCATTATTTGCATTCAGATTAATGTCCTCATCTTTGTTGTTATCATCACCTGATTGCCTTCTGTCTGAATTTCTGGGATGAGAAGTTATCATTATTTACATTCAGATTAATGTCCTCATCTTTGTTGTTATTATCACCTGATTGCTTTCTGTCTGAATTTCTGGGATGAGATGTTATCATTATTTACATTCAGATTAATGTCCTCATCTTTGTTTATACATAAATGTTGTGTGCAAAATTTTCGGCAAGTAATTTTGAAAAGTAGAGTCTATTGAATGTTAAAAGATTGCATGTTTCTGCATATTTTAGGGGAAGGGTGTATTTAACATGTAAATAAAGAAGACAAAATCATTCAAAACATGTTTTGACTATAGACATTTATTCTTTTTATGGTACCTCTAGTGGAACTTAGTTCTCAATGTCTCTTTGGTATATATATTTTCTTTTTAGTCTAGAAGTTAGTGTATGTAAGTACTAGCAGTATAGCCTGGCGTTGCTCGGGTGTAATGAAAGCTTTAAAACTAATCCATGGTCCTGGAGCTAAGGCTCTTTGGACGTTGGTATGAAAGACTAAAAAGCAATAGTTGTTTCAAATTAAAGCAAAACCATAGACTGAAAGAAAAATGAATGGATGTCAGTGAAATTTTGATTTCCTGGTATCGATATCAAGTAAGTTTTTTTGTTGTAAACTGAATTTTGAAGGCTGAATAAGTCCTCTGAGTAAATGGTATCATGGCTGAGACTAAGAACTACAATTATATCTACTTAGAGCCAAACCTGAAGCAAAAACTAAAATAAAAGGGCTGAAAAAATACAGACATACAGGTAGATAAACAGACACACACACAAACATCTTGCCTTTTGTACATATAGGTATATATATTATCGATTTTCTGCACTTTTGTAAGAACTGCAACCTTGAAACTTCTGAATATCGTTTCTTATGTTGTCTATGAGTGTATCAAATTTGATTAAAATCGGACCGCTCCTTGTATAACCCGATTTTTTCAATTATCAATTTTCAATATTTATCTGGGGTACCTCGACACAAAACCTAGCTAAGAACACTTGCAAATGCTTATAGTACAACTGTATAAATTTTCAAGAAAATTGGTTCAGCTGTTTCGGAGTCTATAAATATCGGACACACAGACACAGACAAAGTTCCATTTATAAATAAGTTTAGATAAGTATTGTATTCATGATCAAGCTGAATTCGGCTTTGTGCAGAATTGGAACAACCAAATAATGTTTCTACTTTAGGTTTGATATAGTTATGGGATATCTGTTTTCTTTTTCTTTGTCCAGAAGTTAGGGTAAATCAGTACAAGCATCATTACTATAGTCATGATCTAGTCAGCCTTGCATTGAGTTGGAACAACTAGAGAGAAAGCAGGACTTACTTCAGAGGTTGAGGTTTTTGGAAGATGTGTGCACGTGACATGCACTGGAAAATGGGTGTTAAGTCATAAAAAATCTTGGGTTTAAGAGAGACAGATGGGATCAGTGATTATTAGATACAAAAAATGAAGAGAAAGAGGTTAAGGAGAAAAGAGATGTATCAAGGAGTGTACATTAAGGTGTATGGTAAATAGTCAGTCAGTTAAGTGCCATATGTGATACACACTTTGGGCAATCATGTCTCAAAAGAGACATGACTGACTGGGCAGAAGATTATCCCGCAGTACATTGCCATTGCTTTCTGTGGTAGACTGTTGCCAATCAAGGCTATAGAACCCAATCTATCCTATTATTTAACCCATAACTGGAGGGAAGAGACGGATTAATACCTTTCCCAAGGGTATTTGTGCGTAAGTGAATGCAGGGAATTCAACTGGAATTCGAACTCGGCACCCCGATTTCTTGTTCCGAGTCGATATCCACTGCACCACAATGCACATCCATGGTAAATAGAGTATACATTAAACAGTAATGTAACAGATGACAGTTTTGTGTACAGTCCTTGACTCATTTTACATGGTCTTTCAGATATGCTGGCTGCTGTATCCCTCTTCCAACATGTGTGTGCATCCCAGCAGATTTTCATTTTCTGGTTTGGTTGTATTAGTGCCTTTGCTTGCAACAGCTGAGTCCAATAAATATACTGCTCAAGGTGGTTGAGCTCTTTGTATTTTTGTCATGTCATGTAGCAAACTTAGAGGTTGGTGATGGCTGACCATTTCGGATGCTGTATTGATTCAAATGATTTATGAAGATGATGTATAGATTCCACCGGACTTTGTACAAGTGCTTGTCTAGTCAGTGATTTATATGTAACACCTTTCTCTCATACTTAATTACCTTTCTTGTATGGGTGCATTTTTACAACACCACAGTTAAATCACATGTGTGACGATTATAATATTTAGCCTGAAACTTCTGTTTGTGTTTTCCTAGAGTCTTAGTTCAAGGCTCACCATACTATGGTTTAGCAATTCGCTCATCATGGAGAAAAGCATACAGGTACAGCAATTTAGTGGGTGCTGAGAAGAGCTGCTTCCCATTTCTTGGGTTTTGGGGTTCCTGATGTCAGGCAGTTCCAGAAACTAAACAATGTAGGTGTCCTTTCCTCGCATGAGCCAAATTGGTTTTGGTATTTGCCTTTTGATTTCTTGTGTTTGCCTTGAGATGTTTTCTGAGAAACTCTTGAATAATGAGGACGTAAACTGGGGTTCTGTATTGAAAATCAACTGACATGTAGTCATCTTGCAAAATGTGCCTTCAATTTGTAGATGACGGTTGAGGTTGTCGTCGTCTTGCAGCCTTGGCCGAGATAGAACTCACTACACCCCTCCAATATTCCCTGTGCATTTGGAACCCTGGCTGAGTCTGCAGCAAAATTCATAATCCTGTCAAATAGCTGAATACTTGATGATTTGCCAGGGCTACCAAGGGTGTTTTTATTGTGACACCAACACTAAATGGGTTGCCTCCAGGCCCCATCCTGTTATTTAACCCATAACTGGAGGGAAGTGACAAATTAATACCTTTCCCAAGGGTACCAGTGCTGAAGTGAATGCAGGGTACTCAACTGGAATTCAAATTCGGCTCACCAATTTCTCTTTCCAAGCCAATATCCACTGCACCACAATGCACATCCGTCACTGAACAGTTGAGGTAATAGTGTCCTCAAGTTGATCAATTTCATAGATGTTCGAAAAATAATAGCCAGTTACAAGGTACACAATGCTGTCAACCCTGCCATGGATGATCAGCTATAGCTTGGCCAGAAGACACATTCTATGGCTTGCCATAGACATCCATCACTGCCTATGTGCAATGAGTGAAGTGCGCATTTAATTCCACTCTGTAAACTTTGAGGGATGAATACACAGTCACCTTTAAATATGAGACCATCTTGAGCAGACATCTAATCATGTAGACGGAAATATGGGTGTAGCATAGCTGGAAGATTTGTTTTATCAAACGGCCACCCCTGTAATATGGTTTTCTTCAGTTGATGAGATACTTTGTCCTGGTCTGTTGCTCTGTCGATCTGCATAAGCATTTTGTCATGGATAGGAAGAAAGCTGAGCATATTCACCTGTTCAAAGTGACAGTTCTTTTTATTTATCAAACACAACTCTGATAGCTAGTTACCTTATTTAGGCTGGTTACCAGTTACACCTTGTACTATATGGTTATGTAACAAAGAATCATGTAAACAATCATAAAAATTACAAGATTTTGCTAGGTTACAAAGTGTAGTTACATAGGAATCGCTGTTCTCACCTTGTTTCTGTTTTATTTTTTTTTCTTTGTTAAAGACATATCGTTCATACATCTCATTAGTCTGATAAAGTGTTGGTCAAACTTGGCTATTGCTGTGTACAAATCATCTTTGTTTTCTATTGAAGCAAACTGAAAGTTGTTGTAAACTATCAATACATTTGGTTTGATAGTGTGAAGAAATAAGACCATTTGGTATTCTTTATTTTGGTTGTTCAGTTTGGTCACAACGCTGTAGTTATTCCTCATCTGTTTCCAGAGCTTCTGTCCTTCTGAAGCATTAGTCTTGATGTCTAGCTTACCTGGTGGTGATATGTTTGACTAGAATTGTAGTAGGGAAGGTCAGCCATGTCTAGTACAAGGCCAATTCACAAACACAGCTGACACTCCCCACAACTTAGAGATTTATCAGAATTCCCAGAAGGTTGAAATGTGGAATAATAAAAGTGTTTGATCTGTGGAGTAAGTGGAGTTTTATTAACTAATCAGTATAACATGAATTTATAGGAGTTAAATGTTCAATGAGAAATAGTAGAAAGGAGTTAAGTGTCCAGAATTATAGTTTTAAGTAGCAAATATGTTTAATAAAGTTTGTGTTCCTTTCTTTTTTTATGGCCAGTGAGAAAGTGAAAAGTAAGGTGAATCAATAAAGGAAATTGTACTTATCAGACTTTAATTTTTAGGTGTCAGTTGAAGTATCTTGTTGTCATCTTCTTCTTTGTTGACTGTGAGAATGTTGAGGATGGAGAAGAAGAGGTAAAAGAAATTAGCACGAGTGAAGAAAGAACAAATGTGTGTTGGGAACTTATGCCCTTGTCAGTGTTTGAAGTTTTTGCCACGTGTTGCTGGTGTATGATATTGCTGCTTCCATCTCACTGATAGCTTTGACTTTCTTTGTGTTTTTATAGCCATTTAGTCTTTCACACTGAATTGCTTATTTTCCTCTCAGTTTTTCAAATCGCTTCCTTCCATTGGTTAGAAAATTAATTTAACACCTGATCACGAAATCCAGTTTTGTATGAATTTTTTTAAAAGTGAAGAGAAGGGAGTTACTTTTAATTCCGTCTTTACTACAGAGTCCTTTCGCCATTTTTCATGCATGTGGTCACTGTTCGCCATGTTGCTATCAATCCAAATGTCACTGAAACTGCTTACATGAGACGTCCTTTTTTTATCAATATCAATCCTCATTTGCAGGGTTGTAAGGTGTGACTTACTTCCTCAGTGCCACTATGCTACATTAAATCCCTCAAGGCTCTATGCTAGGTCCTATGTTTTTCCTTATCTACATTAACTATCTCCCAGATGTAATAAGATCCCAAGTAGGCATATATACTGACAACACTACGGTTTACTCTTGCATTGATCAAAATCTGCCGAGGCTGATAAAGCAAACCTTGCTGCTGAGTTTAAAAAGGACCTCCAATCCGTGGTGGACTGGGGTAAGAAATGGCTTGTGAATTTTAATGCTTCCAAAACGAAGCTGCTATCTATTAACCATCATAGACAATCGCGCATAACCCCCATTAGCATGAGTCAAGCTTGTCTCCCTGAAAGCAAAACACTGCACCTCCTCGGGTTAACTCTCATAACAGACCTCAAATAGAATGACTATATAGAATCCATAGTTAAATCTACTGCTAAGAAAGTTGGTTCTCTGTGTAGGGCCAGGAAGATTTTCCCATCTGAAATAATCCTGCACATATATAAATCTATCATCCGCCCATGCATTGAATACTGCTGCCATATCTGGTCGGGTGCTCCTGCTATCCACTTAGGCGTCCTTGACAAAATCCAACGGAAAATCTGTAATGTGTCACATTCTCACTGGTGCAATGTGGCTACGCTGTGTCTCTTCTACAAATACTTTCACAGCTTCTGCTCCAATGAACTTAGCTCACTGGTGCCCCCTATATATGAATTTACTTGAGCCACAAGATTAGCAACTATCAATAGTCAACTCCTATCTCACTAACCTGCATCCTCTCTCTCATGCTTCTTTCTCCATCCACTCCACTCTCATCAGTATTCTCATCCTTCTCTATACACCCCCTATAACTTGTCATTCTTTCTCATAACTTTCCTCCTATGTAACCCCCTGCAAAACAGTGGCAGTAAAATGCCTTGCTTGAGTCGATATGATTATAAAAAAAAAAGTTGTGGAAAACAGGACAGACTGGTGTTTATTAGATACAAGAAAGAAGAAAAAGAAAGAAAGGGGTTAGGGGAAAAGGGATATATTAGGAAGCAAAAATCATTCTCTTTAATGTTGAGTAGGGAGCATACATTAAGCTATAAAGCAAAGGGAGTATATATTAAACAGTAATGTAACAGTGGGAAGACAGTGCAGTCATCAGTGGACTGGGGGAATTAATATTACCATGTGGTTCACATCTTGGAGCAAAGAAGAGAAAGATTATTTGGTGCCTGTATAGTATGTGGCTTACCTCTTTGATTCTGATATAGTATGTGACCTGCTCAGTTTGAATGTGTCCTACCTCATTAAGAGTATATTTATAGATATAAATATTTGGCTATTTATTGAAACTAATTATTTTCTCTAAGCCTCACCAGACAGTTATAATACTTCCTTATAATACGCTTTTTAAGGTAGGTCACATACTATACCAGTGACAGAATTTTGTAGGCCATATTCAAAAGGTAGGCCAAATATTATACTGGCACCAATTATTTATTGCATAAATTATACAATTGTGGCACAAGGCTGTAGGGGAAAGCTGGTCATCACTTACTGTCTTACACCTGGCTAATCTGATTCATGACCCATTCATTCATACAATTCATCTCAAAAACACATCACTCCATACTTAACCTGGCATTTACCAAAATGCTATGTATTCCCAAACATTTTATACAAAACCAAATGACATAAAAATTTGATAATGCACAAATTTTCTTTCTATTATTTTCATTTTTCTCACAAAAATTAGTGTATCAAATGTACAAGAATGACAACATGGATATATAAAGTATAACTGCATTCTGTGTAAGAAAAAAGGAAAATATATAAAGAAGGAATAATCTGTTAACACCTTGACTACATATTGGTATGTGTACAATGCATTAACACACGTGTATCTAAGCATTGCCTGAACAGCAACATCTCTATGCTATTCGTACATGCATTCAACTAAGCTTTCACACATTCCTAACAAACAGTAACCTGAGAATTTTTCAATTTAGGAATTTAGATCCCACCCTTTTACAGTGAAACCGATAAAATGCAACCGCAACTTCTACTCCAACAGTTTCTTTCCTCGCACTTCCCGACTGTGGAATTCCCTTCCACACGATTGCTTCCCCGATGGCTACAATCTCCAGGAGTTTAAATGTAAGGTCAATAGACACCTCCTAACACACTAACCTGCTCCCATTCTATCAAACACTCTTCCCATCTGCCCAACCCTCATCCTCGGTATCCTTACTCATCTGTCACCTTCCTCCTGACATTCCCTATGTCTAACCACTCCTTCTCTTTACCTTCCTCTATGTAGCCCCATGCACAATAGTGGCAGTGGAATGCCTTGCTTGGGGTGAAATGATTAAAAAAAAAGAAAAAAAGTTAATTAAAACAGAAAAATATAGCTTAAGATTACTACATTTACCAGTAAGTCACTAATTTTCCCTATATTAAAATTGAAATTTTTAAAACACAAATCAGAGAGAGAAATATGTATAGAAAGTTACACATGATGGCTTTTATATATACTGTATGATATATAAAAATATATATCATGAAATGAAAGGGTTACGATGAACCCAATATTGAAAATAAAATACTACAAATCATTCAAACTAAAATATATTAGTAAGACATGTCCCCCCCACCACAGAAAAAAAAATGAGTGGCCACTGTATTCTGTTGATAAGCAGAATCAAGCAGCTCATTCCCTACAAGTGAGGGAGGGATAGAAATAAATTACAGAGTTGAAAAATCAAACGTGATCAACTCCAGATAAAACGAGGATAAAACAAACTGTAAGGTTGGGAGTTTTAGCGAATGTCAGGGTTACCAATAAAATGTAGCAGAATTACATTTAACACACATTTTAATAATTAAATATTAAATATTGAAGATAATTGACGAAACAACACGTTATAATAATAACTTGTTGGTAAAATAAGATGAGATTAATATTGGTGAATTGCAAACTTCAAGTTTGAGCCAAGGTAAAAAAATATACAAGGTAAACTTAAGGAGTTGTTTTGCTTAGAGTTAAAGTTTCAATTGAAAAGAAATTGTTTTAAAAAGATTATTTTTTGTTAAGTTCCAGATGATTAAAAGTTTGTGAAAGAATATTTTATGCAAGAAAAGGTCTGTAGTTTGACAGTCTCAGTGAGTGAGTTGGCACGTTTTGCTGGACGAAGCTTGGACTGTCATGGATTCTTGTTTGCACTCCGTGGTGAACAAGGTAGGCAATTGTTATCTGTTACATGGCGGAAGTAATCTGGCATGTGCTTCTGAGCCAACTGATTGAGGAGATGAGATCTGAGGTTTAAATACTGTCAAAGTGGATCAACTGAGCTAGGTAGGAAAATTGTGTCTCATGCAGTAACAATTTTGTAGAGAAATTTAACCAATCAAATTGCAAGTTTGTAGGAAAATAAAGAAAGCTGGTTGGAGCCTCTTTTCTGCGATGAGTATACAAAATTTGATTAGTGAAAATAAAGTGATAAATAAATTGTCGCATGATATTAAGTAGTCCTTGTGAAGGGTACTGCACAGAATCTTGACAAGGATCAATGTAGTGAACAAAACAAGATCTACATTTAAAATTCAAACGCTAAGCACTGGCTCATTGATTTTGTTAGAAATATATGAATTTACTCAACCTTGCTTAGCACACATGCAAAAGCAAATCCAAAGCAAAACTCATGAAATTTCACACCTCGATGTGAAATGTTTTTCGGCCAATAGAAAACTAGAAAACATCTAAAAACAAAATTCAAATAATCTTCAATTATCAGAAACGAATTAATTCATGGACCCTTTTCACGAGCCAACATGAAGTTTGTTCGTTGTGCACTGGAAAGACCACAATCATATCCGGGAGTGAATTCCCAAATGACCTTTTCGAGCCCCACAAACGAAATAAAAGATGGAGCAAATTCGACTGTCGCCAGAGAGAAGAAGACAAACGTAATTAACACATACCCTTGACAAATGTCAAGCGATCACTATTATTACCTCTCTCTTTTTCTCTTACCTCCTTCCTCTTCATGATTCGCCCATCTACCTTTTCTTATACTTGATAACTGAACGGAATCTTTTAAGACTAAGCGAATACTTCAAAGACCCAACAATAACACTCATACATACATACGTACGTATGTTCCTGCTTACATACACACAAGTTACAACTACGAACTCTTGATAACTCTGTTATTACTGTTTTCTCATTGAATGTTTAACTCTACCAATTCAGGTTATTCTGTTTTATTAATAAATTTCTATTTAAACATACAAAAGGTAGACTTTTATTCTTCCACTAATCCCCCTTTTGATAACCTTATGATTATTCTGGATAGAACCTGTAAGTTGCAGGAAGTTTGGTTATATTTCACAATTCAAAAAACATTAACCATCTCCCTACTTCTACATACTCAATCATTTTTCTTGAAATTTTACAAAAAAAAAGGTCTTAAAAATTAAATTAACCTAATTTTTTCTTTTTCTTTTTGTTGCTAAAGGATAGTTAAAGAACGTAAAATCAGAACAAAATATTAAAAGAAAGAAACTTTTTCAATTCCCATAAATGAAATAAAAGACAGAGCAAGCTTGACTGTTGTCAGAGAGAAAAAGATGAGTGTAATTAACATGTACCCTTGATAAATGTCAAAAGATCGCAATTATACCTCTCTTTCTCTCTCACCTCCTTCCTCTTCAATCGTTCCCCCATCTGTCTCTTTTTATACTTGATAACTGAATGGAACCCTTTAAGACTGAGCAAATACTTCAATGACATTCCTACCGAAAGATAACGCTTGTACATACATATGTACGTTCCTGCCTACATCCACACAAGTTACTACTATGAACTCTTGATATCCTTAACTTTTTACTACTGCTTTCTCATTGAACATTTAACTTCTACCAATTCATGTTATTCTGTTCTATTAATAAATTTCTACTTAAACATGCAAAGGGTGTACTTTTATTCTTCCACAAATCCACTTTCTGATAACCTTCTGATAATTCTGGATAAAACCTGCAAGTTGTAGGAAGTTTGGTTATGTTTCACACAAGCTCAATTCAAAAAACATTCAACCATCTCTCTACTCTACATCATAAAAACAGAATACCAGAGGCAGGCTACCAGCAATAATTACTCACCTTTACTAGGTGACCAAAAATGTCTAGCTTAACTAGGGATGGGGTTCATCAGGAATCTGATTATTGTGCAACTTTAGGTGATTAAAAAAGGAAATCAAATCAAGCCTGATGCATACAAACCAAGCGTGTCACTTTTACTCGCTTTTTGCTGAAATCTGCCAAGATCAAACACTTTTTATAAGATCTGATCTTCATCCTGAGCTGATGCTCATTGAATCTAATCACACCATCATCCTTGTATGGTTAGCAGTATTAAAAAGACTATCTGTTTCGCCTCAGTCTATGGGAGTGACACATTACTGCAACATATACAAAATCGATACAAGCCGTCAACTTGCCAACAAGTTTGTTTTTTTTTTAATCATATCACCCCGAACAAGGCGGTAATGCCACTGATGTGCAGGGGGCTACGTAAGAGTGAAAAGATTGGAAAAGAGAAAGCCAGAAACCACATCCTAAACAGGGAACAAGAGATGAGCCTCTTCACCTGTTCAATAGACGTGGGTGGAGTGTGAACCGGGCGATAGTTTAGTCTATCTACTCCAATTGAAAAAAAAAAAAAAGGAGGAAAAGAATGGAAAAGAGTAAAAGATTGGAAAAGAAAGCCGGAAACCACATCCTAAACGGGAAACAAGGGATGAGCCTCTTCACCCTTTCAATAGACGTGGGTGGAGTGGTGTGTACGCTGCCTTTTTTTCTACACCACTCCCACATTGCTAACAGTTGGGCACATGTGCCCTGCTCCCACTCAGAAAGCCATGTCATTGAGAGATAGCTCATTCGGGATCAACTGCCAGTTTAGCAAAATCTCAACAAAAAGAAAAAAGTGAAGTAAGTAACAGTAATTTTCTAGGTGCAGCTTAGATGTGGCACAAGGCTGAAAATATGGAACACCCAGTGAGGATTGAACTCACTACTCAACTGATGAGATTCTAGTGAGACAAGCATGCTAACCATTATACTACCTCAAGTGAAGTAGGTAATGTTTGCCTTTTCATAGCATTCAACAACAATGCCTGTAGGGTTTGATACATTCACACCCGCACACACATGGTCATTCAGTGTTCACGTGATAACTCTAGTTTTCCGCGCTCCAGCATGCCAATAAAAGTTGGGAGCATCACGTGTTAGATCAGTTAGGGTTTCGTCCCAGGCAAGAGCAGACATGTTTATTACCTAACTCACACATACACACGCGCAATTAGTGGCGCAAATTTCTATTTCTTACCAGCATGCACACACAACACTGAAAAACTCCAATTGGAAACAGACATTAACAGTATGTACATTAACTTCATTCAAACTGAACTTTAACATTTCTCTCCAGACAAAGGGAAAGAACTTTTCTTTCCTTATTTGATTTGCATGCTTTCAACTCTATGTAACCTTTGTTAATATATTGTTGTTCTGGTTACTTTCGCCTTTTCGTGTTTCTTTATTTCCTGTGTTATTTTTAATGATCCAAGTTATGCCGAGCCGATTCATAAATATAAATTAGTTACTAAGTTTGTAAGAGGACAATGTGTCCATTACTAATTATTAGTAATGGACACATTGTCCTCTTACAAACTCACTACTCAACTGAAACAAGCATGCTAACCATTACACTACCAGACCTTGAGTGAAGTAGGTAATGTTTGCCTTTTCATAGCAATCAACAAAAATGCCAAATGAGATTTTTTTGAAACTATTATTTTCAGTTCCTTTACCTTGAGAATAATAGGAAAATGTATTTCATTGTTGTTTTTTTACTCATTATTTATTTTAAAATTTATTTCATTTCACTTTTTCAACTAGTCTGAATACTGTAAATGAAACTGAAGTTTTTGGACACATAACAGGATTTTAAAGTATTAAATTTTACAGGTTTTGTTTCGATGGTTATGACCTATTTTATTTTTAGGTTTGTCATAATTTTTATTGTAATCTGCAATATAAATAAAAATTATAGAAAAATGCTTAAAAAGAAAACCTGTAATTAAATGTATTTTCTGTGCCAAGAACCGTTTTAAGAAATTGCTAGTAAAATTATCTTTTAAAATAATCGTATTTTTTTTATATATAATTTTAACAGTGAGTAAATTTTCGATAGAAAGAAAATATCAGTGCACTACAGTAATTTTACGAAATGCAAGAACCCTGTGAATCAGTTTTCCCGCCAACTAGTGCGCATGCGTCTTTCGCTTCGCTTAAGAAGTGGCATAATTGCTTGAGTTTCTTTCTATCAGTTCATGAGTTTTCTTTTCGTCCTGTCTCACGCAATTAATTGAACTAAGGTATGTTTTATTTTATTTTTATTTATTTAGATATTTTCTCATTATGTTTTGGAACAGTCCGTTATTTATTCTTATTTTCTGTATAGAAGAAAATGAAGTTTGCTTTCGTGAGATAGCTTCAAATTTTCCCATTACACGTGGCACTGGGACGGGATTTAAAAAATTGGCAGACTTGAAGAAGACTACGACAACGTTTAAATTTAGAGATTTTCATTTTTTTTTTTTACTTTTTTCAGCGCAGTCTTATCAGTTATTACATAAAGTTTCCGATTATCAGAACAAATTGAAAAAATTTCAATATTTAAACAATTTGGGGGGCTCAGTTTCTCACACAACGATCCTCCATTTTGGAAACACACGCTGGGGTCGCTTTGTTTTAGTCTTTTTCAAACAAGTTTTCTTTAGTTCTTACGATGGCATCTTCCTCGGAAACTCCAAGAATGGCTTTATTCAAAAATTTCGCAAAGGATCAATTTTGGAATATGCGCAAGCAAAAAAAAGTTAATTGCACAGGATCGATTTACTTAAGGTTGTATGAAAAACTGAGCACCCAACCAAATTGTTTAAATATTGAAATTTTTCCAGTTTTTTTTTTTTTGTTGTTGCCAATCGGAAAGCTTAGGGTGTAATCGATAAGATTGTACTGAAAAAAGTAAATAAAAAAAAAAAAATGAAAAACAACAAATTTAAAGGTAGTGGTAATCCGCCATGTGGCCTTCAGGATCGCCAAAAATGTTTATGAATAAGAATGCTGATGCAGAAAAAGTCGTCAGGAACATTAATGATGATGTGTCACTTACACGGCAGATATGTGTATTAAGCTGAATGATTTTATTTCTTATTTAAAATAAATTGTCATTTAAAGAAGCCAAAGCTCAAAAAAATTACGTCGACGTTTGCTTGTTGAATCTTTAAAAAAATCAGTTATGTGTTAAAAAAAAAAAAAAAAAGTAAAGTGTAAAAGTAACATTTTATTTTTTAACGAGTTTTTAACTTCCATATATTCTTTTTGTCTTCCAAATTTTACAAAAAAATTTACTTTTTTTTTTTTTTTTTTTAAATTTCGAAGTAATTTTAAAATTAACTGAAGAGGTGATATCGACCGCTATCCTTACTGTCATTATGAACTTCTTGGAAAATTGCGACGAAAATAGACCTAATGTTTTTTTATTTCTCATTCATTAAGATTTTATAAAATAAAAGTTTATAGATCTCCCAGTTTTTCATGCAAAAATGCATTGGTCCTCCTATACATACACACGGTGGCAAAAAACAGATATGCTAATTATAATTTAAATTATTCCACGTGAGTTCTTAAAATGTAAAAAAAAAAAATTGAAATTTGTAAAATGGCTTCGAAAATTTTATACATGACATTTTTACGATAGGAGGGACAGTGGCACGGCCTCCATTATGGCGTGACAGTGGACTAGAGAACAAGGCATAACCTACTTAGGGAGCTTCAGTAAATGGGTGGGGGAGCAAGGTTTAGGAGACGTAATTTTTTAAAAAAATGGTTATTTTCAAGCGTAGCTTAGATGTGGCACAAGGCCCGAAAGTATTCGATACCCAATGAGGATCGAACTTTTTTTCTTTTTATAATCGTATCACCCTGAGCAAGGAGGTAACGCCACTGATGTGCAGGGGGCTACGTAATAGTGAAAAGATTGGGAGAAAGCCGGAAACCACATCTTAAACAGGGAACAAGGGATGAGCCTCTACACCTGTTCAATAGACGTGGGTGGAGTGTGAACCGGGCGATATATAGATCTATCTACTCCAATTGAAAAAAAAAAAACACACACACACACACAAAGTGAGAAGATTTGAAAAGAGAAATCCTGTGTACTAAGAGCTACAAAAAAAAAAAGACAGCAAATTGTAGAGAGCCATAATAATCGCCTACACCCTGAAGTGACACGGCACACATCTGAAGTGCTTATTGACTGTTAAAAGAACTCCAGATTACGAATTTCAGTTTTTTTTTTTTTGTTGTTTTTTTTTTACATTTAAAGAAAATGTGTAAGTATGAGCATGTTTTGTTTTGGCTTCTGTTGTAGAGATCAATTCCCCCCCCCCCCCCCAGGCCTGTTATAATTCAGCAAAATATTGAGAATTTGTAATTTGAAGTGCTTAAAGAAAAATTTATATTTAAGCTAAATAATGACTACTTCTAGTATTATTGTACATCGCCACTCTTACTAAATACTTTTAATTTCTTTCTTTAAGGCGTTTGTTACTCCTCATTACTTTCATACATAAAAAATGCAAACAGTTGTTTTTATTTTTACTAAGCTATAAAGTTTTTTTAAACTTTCCAAGTTTCATTGAAATCAGAAAGCGAAAAAAATTAAAAAGAATTATTTTAAAAATTTAAGTTAGTGTAAATTTAGTAATAGAATGCTAAAATTTTCGTGTTTGATTTGCTTTTTTATTTTTCTTTTAGACTCTAGAATTCTTTTTTTTCTTTTTTTTTTCTTTTTTTTTTTTTTCATGATGGGAAATTTTTAAATTTATTTCGCCCCTCATAATGAAATCAATACCTTCCAAACCGTTTTCTCGCACTATTTTTCATTCACAAAGTAATAAAAAGAAAAATTAAGAAAAGGCTTTTCATAATGAATTTTTTTAATTCATACTTGAATTCATTTAAACTAAAAAAAGATGCTGCAAATATAAATTTTTTTACTAATTTTTATATAATTTATGCATTATAGTGTTATAAATTTCAGAGGTTAGAGTCTAACCTCCGAAATTTATCACATTATTCCCAAGAAAAGGAGTAGATAAGTTCATTCACACTCTTCTTCCCTGATCTATTGAACTGAGGCACCTCTACAAAATCGCTGAAAAAACAGCATAGTCAGAAGGGAAAAGGTCCCAAACTAAATAAAACAAAGTTCTATCAGCAAAAAGTTTATATTGCCATTAAGAGGATAGAACAAAGCGTTTTTTAAATATTTTTTAAAAAAATTTTAATTATTTCTAACACGTTCGAAATTGTTGTAGAAAGTTTTTTTTTTTAGTTAAGTGCTATATATCCAAATTGCCGCTATTTTATTAAGTAAACAAACGTAATTGTTATGCAATGCACTTTTTTGTCCGTGAAAGACACATTAATTAGGAAATTCTTGTATAAATCAAATAATGGGTGGATTTTGATGAAAACTTCAGGACTTATTTAGAATTGAATAAAATCAATCCCCTCCCACACACACACACACACACACACACACACACACACACACACAGAGACCCCAATTAAATTCCAGAAATGTGTAACAATTTGATCGCTGGCCACTCTAACACTAAAAAAAATTCAGGAGTCATTGGGGAATGCTGATTCACTGTTTTTTTTTTTTTTTTTTTTTTTTTTTTTTTTTTTCCATCGAAAGTCCCCGTCTTTCTAAAGTAGGTCCTAATTGCGAAAAATGCAAAACTATGCCAATTTTTATGTAGATAAACTTCTGATTGCTTTTATGGACAATATAAATTAAGCGTATCATAGTCTGAAAAGAATTAAAAAATTCAATGACTAATTAATTTTTACAATAGTTATGGTCATTTTTTTTTTCATTTTTTTAATTATATATAAAAATTATATATGAAAAGTTTAAAAATTATTGTTAAATTTCTTCCTCTACTGTCCGGCTAGGGTATGTAATTAAAGCATGAAGACTACAATTACTAATCGAAAATTTAAAAGCTTAATACAAATAATTGACCCCCGTCAATTTTTAAAATAATTAAAAACATTTTAATTTTTTGCATTTTGATTGCCCGTATTTTATTTGTACGGGGGCCCGTACGTGATATTTAGCATTAAAAGGTCACGTGATTCAAGGATTGTCTTCTCTTACAAAGTAAGTTACATTCTCATGTTTTTGTCGCCTTCGGGCCCCCCTTCCCCTTGTCATCAAATCTTTCAACACGTGCTGCTAGCTGTCAGGCTTGGGCTACCTAATCTGATAACAAATTACAGGGAATTTTACTGAGAGTAAGCAGGCACAATTGTTTGAAATCGGATGAAGGTTAGTTTTTATTTAAAAATTGACTTCAATAACATGTCAGCGACGTATATTTTATTTTTGCCAGATTTTTAAAACAGGAATGTGGCTACTGTTTTGAAATTTGACGATCAATTAAAAAATGGCGCTACTTTTAATTTTTTTTAAAAAGCTTTAAATTTTTAGATTCCAATCAATATAATTTCGCTTTGAAATACGCCAGTGTATTTTGTTTATTGGAATTACTAAATTTAATCTCTTGACTTTCAATTAAAGCTAATTTTAAAGCTTGAAGATAACTTATTTTTAAAATTTAAATTTAGGTGTAGAAAATTTTGTGGAGGTGCCTAACAACAAGAACAAGAGTGACTATTTGTTTCTAGGATTAGGTTTCCTGTTCCTTCTGAAGTCTTCTCTTCCCTTCTCAATAGCTTGTTGCAATTAGTAGTGTTATCATCTTCAATTTTGTAAAATATAAACAATAGTACCAAATTTGTTTTTGATAACTCAATTAGCCACCAAGTTAAGATCTTTCAAAGTTCATTAGAAATTAGAAAATTTACTGATCTAGAAGCTAATTTTAACAATGTATAACTGAAAATGTAAGCTTCACACAAGTGAAAAATCCTTACAAATGTAAAATGTCATCATATGGTAAATGAATTGAAAATTTAGAAGCTATAATTATTAGATCAAAACAGCCTAAACATTATTGAAAAGTGACATTTCTCCACACCTTTTTATATGGTCTGTGTGTGGAATGTGAATATGGGGAAAATTAAATAAATTTCCCTAATTTGATGCAAATTTATTTCTGAAGAGGGAAATTGTAATAGAAATAGCAAAAAAAGATGTATGCCATTTATGGAGGTGGTGCCATAGCTGGACATAATAAAATTTTGTGCGCCAAAAAATATTTATTGAATATTTAAAAAGTGAGTTCTTTGCAAACTTTTAATTAATGTTAAATAAAATTGCTATAAAGTTAAAAATTTGCCTTGGATAAGCAGAAATTGACACTGACCTTTTATCTGATTCAGAAAAATATTGTAAACAAATCTGTTAAAATAATTGTAACATCAACACAATTTTATGGAAAACAGTTAATCTTTACTCAATTTAACTATATCAGTCAAAGATTGTGTGGGTGAAGTGGTATTTGTATTTGATGACACCAACATAAATTAGTGTTGACAACTCTAGACTAAATTGCTACTCTAAGTATGGTGGCCTATGATATATATTAATTTAATATTTTATTTGTCTAATTTTTTCATGGATCAAGATTGCTATTTTAAATATTATTTTTGAAAAATTAGAACACATTGTCATGTAAAATGTTGATTTGATTATAAAAGAATATATGTATATGAAAAGCTCATACATTTTTTTTTTTTTTTTTTTTTTTTACTAATTTGTGGTTTCAAGTAATAGAATAGTTTTGGTGATGATTATGGTATATAAAAAAAATGTTCACAGAAAAAACTTTGAAGCAAATTATTTTAGTTTCATTTATTTATTTTCAAAATAAAAAAAAATCTTAACATGCAGTAAAATATTGGAGCAATTAGAAAGATTGGCTTCTAAGTGCAAAATATTTCAGTGTTTTGCATGAAGATGTGATAAATCGCTAGACTACTTACTATATTAGTTTTATGTAAAAAATAAGACAGTCTTTAACCTTTGTGTCTGCAAAATTGGTGTGTCAAAAGAACGGTTTTGCTTTGACGCCAGTATTATTTTAACTCCCTATACTTCTTTGCTTTAAGTAGTAATTAGGATTGTAATAAAACCTAAACAGATAATGAAAGGGAATTTATACAATTTTTTTTTGTTCTTGAGAATTTACAACAAAAAATTAAACACTAATTATTAAATTGTTTACAAAAATAATTTTGTATTTACAATATTCTAAGCACTAATATAATTATATTTCCATATAGGTGCATGTGTCAGTGGTATAATAGATACAATCTTGAAATTAGAAATTGGAGAGTTAAATTTCAATTAAAGTTGTACTTGTTATATACACTAATGCACAAATGACCTTGTGAAAGGTATGAATCCACCTGTTCTCCCCTCCCAGTTATGGGTCAGTTAGTAGGATTTGTATCAGTAAATCATTATTTATTTAAAAAAAAAAAAAAAAATTCCTTAGCCTAAAATTAATAGGATTTGTTTCAGTAAAACATTTTTATTTTTAAAAAAATTCTTAGCCTAAAAGATATTTTCTGGTCGTAAATAACCTGAAAAAGATTGATAGGCTGTAAAAAAAAACAACAAGAATCAAATATATATGAAAACTTAAATTAAGGAATCCGCTAAAGATTAAAAAAAAATTATCTAGAAATTTTGAATAAGTTAAATGATTTGTTTTATTTTATATATGCATGACTTAATTTTGATATTTATTTTATTTTTTCCAGAAAATTATTAAAGGGGGAAAAATTTGCAGTGACAGATGACAAGCCAGATGTCTTTAAAAATATTATTTTGGTTTTCTACAGATAATCATGGAAAAGCAAGAACTAGAAAATTTGTCTGATTTTTAATTTCTCTATTCAAATATACAAGAATGAAAGAACTATACAAAATTGATTCCAGCAGATGTCACTGTTCACAATTTCATCACCTTTACCTTTGCCACTGGACTAAATTGAGCCATAAATATGCTTCAAGTTTGCTATTTATCTAAAGCCATATGCAAAGATTGCTCGAAGCTGTTACTAATTGAAATAATTAAAAATTGTTTGAAAACAATTGTAACAAAACCAAGTCTTCATGTCTTTAGAAGAATTGATTTGTTTATCAAAAGATCATCCTCCCTGTCCTTGGAAATGTTAGCTGATGTTCAGAAGAGTTTCATAGCAGCCATTGGAGTTATGGTTCCAGTAGTTGTTAATTGCTCCATTCAGCCACATGCTTCTCTCAGCATTCATGGATACACTGGTTAAAGTGCAGAATACAGTGTCAACATTATGTCAAGGCATCATCACATCTGTCCTGGAAATGCCAAGGAATCATCATGTCTTTCTAGGGCAATGTACATGCATCATCACACCAGTTCGTGGATATGTTATGTTCAGAAGAGTTTTGATAGCAGCCCCTGGAATTATGGTTAGATGACTCCAGTAGTTATCTGCTCCAATCAATCACTTGCTTCTCTCAGCATCCATGGGTCAGTCAGTTAAGTGCCATACATGATACACACTTGGGCGATCATGTCTCGAAACAAACATGACTGACTAGGCAGAAGATTATCCCACAGTGGGTTGCCATTGCTTTCTGCACATCCATGGGTACACTGGTCAAAGTGCAGAATAAAATTTCAACCTGATAAACTTTTGACTAGTATTGCTTTTCATCACATGCTCAAACCATCATTCTATAGTCATCCATAAACAACACAAAATAAAATAATTGGCTGTTAATGAGACTTAACTCATATCTTTGTGTTCTTGGAAGCCTATCTTATTGTAAAAACTATTTTTATCAACTGATCTACAAGAGTCATATGTCTGTGGCCAACACTTGAGCTGGGTGTTACTTTTTGCTGCTTGTTTTCAAGATGGTTACTGATGTGGGTGGAGTCTGTGTGGATGACATTTTTTGGCTTGCGACTCCAACAGGAGACCTGATAGCAAGTGTGAAATCTGGTTAGTATAATTTTTATTTTATTAGTTGTGTTGATAATGTCCGCCATTTTGAGCTTCCTGATTGGTTAAGCCTTCTATTGGTGAACTATAAAATGGATTAGCCCATGGCTGTCTGCCCAGTATACATATGTACAAAAAAAAAGTTGTTCACTCAATACAAGGCCCAAGAGTCAATTAAGGTAGAGGGTTACTGAATGAGATACAAATGTAAGACAAGGAGGTAAGAAGTGCAGATTATGAGGATATGTAGGAAAGATATCAGTTGACCTACATTTGAAAAGGTTAAGATTGTAGTGATCAGGAAATTGTTCTTTCAGGTTTCTGTTCAATAAATTAACTGTTCTTGAGAAAATGCTTCTTTCTTACTAATGAAATAGGCAAAGAGAATGTAGATGAGTTGTTTCTTTCATTGTCAATAACCCTTTGCATCTTAGTAGCTTTATTGCCTTATGACAAATAAATAAAAATGGATCTCTATTTGTAAAGTCAAATCTATTCACCTGAGTTCTAGTCAACTTTGGACGTGAAACACATGTAGCGACACAAATATAATTATGGACACTAAATGTATTATACAAAAAGTAAATAACAACAACAATAAATCTACACTTTCAAAACACACACACACACGTGTGTGTGTGTGTGTATATTATTTGATAAACATTTAATGGCTTTAATAAATATATGAAGGACATTACAGTCTGAAGGAATTTTTTTTTTTTAATTATAAGGTTTCAAAAATATTTTTAAAAAATACTTCGAAGATTTGTTGCAGTTAGGTTTTTAAGTTAATAATTGATTATATTTCCTAATGAAAAGTTTAATACAAATTGTCTGGCCTTTATATTTTTAAAAAAAATTTTTTATGTGTATGATGTTCCAAAGAGGACATTGATTTAGAAGTTAACAAGTTTCATTGATTGTCCGCCTTACATGAAAAACCTCGCTTTCATTTCACTCCAGTGTTTTATTAGGACATTTCTAAATTCAGCAGCCTTTGCAAGTCATCCCTTGAAAATTTAAAGCGTCTTTTTTTTCTCTCTCTCTCTCTCTCAATTCCTCAATTTTTTAATTAATTGTGACTGTAGGTGCATAAACTAATTCATGATAATGTTAAAAAAAAAATGATGTATAGCACAAAAAAAATGTGAAAAGCTTTCATAATTGAGCTTAAAAATTTTCATGATAAAAGTTTTTTAAATTTGGTGTTATCATGTATGGTAATTTTTTATCTAATGTTTGGGCAGTACATAACTGACCATTTAAAAAGTTCTTTTGTTTTTGGGGGGGGTTATATCGACAAACGTGTTAGTAAATCTCGAAAAAAAAAATCTTTATTTTTCTGATTTTGTGATAATCATTTTAATTTTTATTTTTCAAAAAAACATCTTTAAAATTAATTTTAGCTTTATTTGGAAGCCAAGAGATTAAATTTAATTCCAGTAAGCAAAATACTCTGGTGTATTTCAAACCAAAATTAAGTTGATCAGAATGTAAAATTTTTTGGTTTAAAAAATTTTTTTAATTTTTCCACTATTTTTCATCAATCGACACATTTTGTAAACAGAAGCCGATTCTCGGTTTTAAAAACAATCTTGCAAAAATAAAATACACCTCGCTGACACATTATTTTATTCAAATTACTGAATTTAAATTTTATCTGACTTAAAACAAGAATTACTTTCTTACTGCCTGAAATGTACTTTAAAAGCATTTCTTAATTATGTCATCACTTTATCAGAGGTGATAAATGATATGACATACAATCGGTTAAGTGCCATACGTGATACACGCTTGGGCTATCATGTCTCAAAAGAGACATGACTGACTGGGCAGATTTTTCCCACAGTAGGTTGCCATTGCGTTCTGTGGTAGACTGGTTGCCAACCAAGGCGATAGAACCCAATCTGTCCTGTTATTTCACCCATAGCTTGAAGGAAGAGACAGATTAATACCGTTCCCAAGGGTATTTGCGTGTATGTGATTGCAACGAATTCAACTGGAATTGAAACTCAGCTCTCTGATTTCTCGTTCCACTGGACCACATCACACATAAGTAGTTGTCAAAAAAAAAATGCTAAGTATAGAAGACTAATTTGACACATCTTATATGTACATTTCATTTCTTTTTCTTCCTAACTATATGTTAAAATTAAAATTTTAATATTCTTTCAGCAATTATCCATTATTTTATAGAATTATACTTAGTTTAGCTTTATAGCCTTACGTTTGAAGATGTTTTATGAAAAATAAAAATTTATAAAGATTTTACTATTTAATAACAATGAAAATATATAGTTGCAGAGAGAACTCAATAATTTACGAAATTATGGCATTTATTAATTTTTATTATATATATATATATTTCATTCTTTTTTAGATACCTCCACAAATTGTGAATTTCACATTTTTTTACAGAATTAAAATAATAAAAAACTTGGCTTTAAATTTTAAAAGGATGATTTGCAAAGCCTGTTGAAGTTGAAACATAGGGCATAGGAAACACTGAAGCAAGATGAAAGAAGCCCCCTCCCCTCATGTATGGAGCACAACCTTTGAAACACATGACCTTTTAATTATGACATAACATGTATAACCACCCATAATAAGAAAATGTGGGTAATCAGCATGCACACAATTAAGCTTTTCAATTTTCGATTAGTAAATGTAATCTTGGTGCATTAATTTCACAAACTGGCACTAACCATGAAGAAGGAAATTTTAAAACTTTATAAATTATAACAAAAAGTAATAAAATGAAAACAATTATTGTTAAAATTCATTATTCATTGAAAAAAAGTTTTTTTTTTTTTTTTTTTTTTTTTTTTCCAGACTGAAATCCTTAATTTATATTGTTTATAAAAGCAATTACAAGTTTATCGAAATAAAAAATGACATAGTTTTATTGCATTTTGCAATTCGGAGCAGATTTTTTAAAAATTGGCTAATTTTGAAGGAAAAAAGACAGTAAAAACATACAATTTTGTCACTTATAAACTCCATGCACTTTTTTGTCTCTAATCACGTAACTGTCAACAAGTTCTTGATTTACGGCACAGGCAGGTCAGTTAAAATCTGTCATTAAGATTTAGTTTTATTCTAAATTTCAGGCTATAAATAAATAATACTTGTGCAAATCAGATTAATTTAACATAAAATTTGCTATTTTTCCTAAAATAGTGTCACAGATCTATATTTTATTTTTGCAATATTTTTAAAACCGAGAATTAACTTTTGTTTATAAATGTGTTGATTGCTCAAAAATGGTGACAAAATTTTTAAAAAAATTTAAAATCTCAAACTTTTATATTCCAATCAATATAATTTCTGTTTGAAATAAACCAGAGAGTATTTTGCTTACTGGAAATAGTAAATTTAATCATTTAACTTTCAATTTACTAGACAGGAACAAATGTGTACGTATGTATGTATGAGCATTTGTTGGGTAGGAGTACTTTTGAAGTATTTGCTTAGTCTTAAAGAGTTCTGTACGGTGAACAATGAAGAAGGTGAGAGAGAAAGATAAAGATAGTAATAACGATTGCTTGACTTTTGTCAAGGGTATGTGTTAATTGCGATCATCTTAACTCTCTAACAAGGGTCGCATTTGATCATCTTTTCGTTTCACTCCTGGATGTGATTCTGGCCTTTCCATTGGCTGACAAACATTTCACATCGAAGTGTGAAATTTTGCAAGTTTTGTGTGTGTTAAGCAAAGTTTGTAAATTTAAGAAAATTTATTTCTAAGAATGAGTCAAATTTGAATTTTAAATAAAGATCTTGTTTTGTTCACTACAAGGTCATGTAGCATTAGGATGATTCTTTAATTATAATCTTTTACTGAAATCCTGCACATACATTGGAAAAAACTTTAAGCTTGGCAGGGTCATATCTCCTAAAGTAGACTTGAACTCCTCACAGAATTCTTTGAACTTGAGCAGGCGTAGTAAATGTTTGGGGCAAAAAAATATGAAAAATGAAGACATATTTACTACAGACTAACTGTAGGCTTCTTCTTTTTCTTCTTCTTCTATGTGCCCTGTCCCTTCAAGACGTAGACGATCATGGCTTTCCACATTTCCATATCCCTGGTGGCTCTGTGCACGCCTTCTCCTGTTACATCATGCAACCTTCGCTCTTGGAGTCATGCATTTGGGTGAGTAAAATAAAATTTTCTATCAAGTATAGGGTTAAAATATATGGATATTTGGATTCTTACAGTCTCTCTTTTTTTTTCCTTTTTCTTTTTTTTTTTTTTCTCTCCCCTACATACCAAATTTCAGAAATATTGAATGTATAGAAGTTTTTTTTTGTTTTTTTTTTTTTTAACACTGATTCTGTGTGGCCTTAATTTAGAGACAAAATAGGAATATTATATCACACACACTAAAATTAGAATGGTAAGGCCTAGCACAAAATAATTTGTCGCACTTTTCTGACTTATGAAGGAGGAACATTTGTGCCAAATTTCAAGTAATTCTTTGTCGATGGGTGCAGGTATCAACTCTTGGAATGACCCAGGGAGGAGTTAGTCAAAGCTATTGTAGTTTCCTCCACAGATTTTTAAACTGTTTAAAACTATATATTTTTGTTTTATGGTAGACTTTGGAAAACAAAAGTAGCTACTCTAGCATCAATTTAAATGTGAAGTCAGTAGTCATCTCCTATTTCACTAACTTGCATCTTCTCTCTCTCTCTCTCTCTCTCTCTCTCATGCTCCTTTCTCTGTCCACTCCAATCTTGTCAGTATTCTCATCCTTCTCTTACCCTCTTCCTGACATCCCCTGTAACCTGTCACTCCCTCGTAACTTTCTCCTATATAACCCCCTGCACAACAGTAGCAATAAAATGCCTTGTTTGGGGGGGCAACACAATTATAAAAAAAAATATCCTTGAGAAACACGTGAATCCATTCTTTTTCCCTTCCGCTATGGATTAATTAGTAGGTCTTGTATCAGTAAATAATTATCTTGAAATAATTATTTTCCAAAAGCATTTTCCAGCTTTAAATAATCTGCAAAAAATATGTAAAAACCCAATCAATCAAGTTAGTGTTCTATCAGCAATTACTTTGTAGGGACCCCAATATTGCATCACACACTAAATGAACACCAGAATTTTTTTTAAAGATTTTTTTATTTGTTTTATTTCAGGGAGGACCTAGTTGTAGCAAGATTTCTGGGAGGAAGAGAGTGAAATAGATGTCAACAGATCAACCAGGTAACTTGCATCTTCAATGTAGGGTGTTGTCTCTCTTTCTGCTGAAGGCATGATACTCCAAGAGATCTAAGAGAGGACATTATCTTCTACATAAGGTTATAAAATTGTTTTTTTGAAATTTTAACAAATGATTGTTTGCTGACTCTACTGCTTAAACTGATTGAATGATGTGCACATACAACTTTTGCAATGGGCGAAAAAATGGTTTGTTCATTATCAATGTGGATCTAGAATTTAGGTACCTCCACTCATTTTCGATACCTAAATTTAAATTGAAATTTTAAAAATAAATAAGTTATTTTCAAGCTTCAAATTAGCTTCAATTGAAAGCCAAGAGATAAATTTTAATTCCAGAAAGAAAAATACACTGGTGTATTTTAAACCGAAATTATATTGATTTTAAATTTTTTTTTTTTTTTTTTTTTTTTTTTTTTTTTTTTTTATAGAAATCGGAAAAATTACATTCAATTTTTCCCACCATATTGATTGATCAACATATTTCTGTTAACACTACATAACAGTAGCCACATTTCAGTTTTAAAAATCTTGCGGAAATAAAATATACCTCGCTGACACATCATTTAAGTCAATTTTAAAAATTGAATCCTACCTTTATCTGATTTCAATCAAGTAATAATTCCTTGCTGCTAGGAATTTACAATAAAAAGCTTTTTAGCTATGGTAGCACTTGTGTCATCACGACCATTAGGTAATGGAGGTGTCAGCTGATTTATGAGAACCGGAAATTGTCAAGAATTACATATGAAGTATGTATATTTACATAAGTAAATATGAAGGCCATAAGGGCCCAAAAAATCAAATTTTGGGGTGTGTTTTTTTTTTTTTTTTTTTTTTTTAACTAAATAGTAAAATTAAAAATTTAATGTAATAATTGCAGCAATATATTAAATTTTATTTCATAGAATTTTATTTTAGATTTATAGCCAGACATTTGAATATGCTTTCTGAATAAATAAAAAATTTAAATTTATTTTAAAATAACCAAACTAATTTTTGTTTTTTATTAAAAATTTTCATATTAAGTTATCACTAAGTCTAAGGCATGGTAAAATATCTAATTTCATTTTTATAGTACACCAGATGTTTTATATATATATATATATATATATATATATATATGGTTACAGTATTATGTATTTATGCAATACCTTTATTTATCTTATGTATTTATGCAATAATGTTTGGAAAAATGACTTTCTGGAATATTTTGTGACCCTGAAAAGGGCCTTTTTTTTTTTTTTTTTTTTTCTGTTGCCTGTTCAATCCTGCTCATTTTCAAGATGAAGATCCTGCATAACATAATCTGCACCAAGTTCATATTTGGTTAACTCATGGTTGTTGACAGCATCGTTGAGATAGAAAATAGTATAAGAACCTTTATTTATTTATTTATTTAGGTATTTATGCAATATGTTCAGAAAAAAAGAATTTCTGGAATATTTTGGTGCCTTGAAAAGGGACTTTTTATTATTTTCTGTGGCCTGTTTAATCCTGCTCATTTTCAAGATGAAGATTATGCATAACATAGTCAGCAGAAAGTTCATATTTGGTTAACACATAGTTGTTGACAGCATCATTAAGATAGAAAATACTATAAGAACCATTTTCAAAACTCGTAATGTGTCCAACATATTCACGGTTTACACCACCATCACTTGCCCAAATATGTCAGATGATTTTGCCAACTATGTTACCATGCAGAATTTGATGCAGGCCTTCTCCAAACTCAGGATATTTGTCAATTAACGAACAAATTGACACATCTGTCAATTTTTGAGTTGCCTCTGGATCATGGCTCTTCTCCGTTTGTCGGACATGCTCTCTTTTGCCATGACCCTTTTACTGATTTCATCTTCCACTTCTTTATTCTGCACCTTTTTTTTTTTTTTTTTATCTCTTGTCTGCCATAAGTCAGTGCCACCTCTGAGTAGCAATCGAATTGGCTAACGTCAAGATCATTGATGAATTTCATTACTTGATTCCGCTTGGCCTTGATGATATTACTTAGGCTGGATACATAAGCATTAGGCGCAAGCTTCTTTCACAAAATTCACCAATGATGCTTTCTGCTATCATGGTGTGCTGCCTCATTGATGTTAGCACTGACTTTGAAGAAGCTTCTATCACTGTAAATGATTTTTCATACTGCCTGCTTAAAACCTCCACAGCTTCTTTTAAACAGGCAGTTATCATTTGTTGAAACAAATGCTAGTTTTTAGTGGGAATCAGTATAGAGTCAGAAACTTCCATTGTTAGTGGATTTCCGAAAAAGTCCTTCTGACACGAAAAAATATCCATCGGGGCCTCGGTGAGTACCTTCAAATTTGCAATAACCCCTTTGACGATTTTCATTGTGTCAATGGGGTCTTTTTGAGTTTTAACATCCGTATAGAAGGTACTCATCCAAGGCCCTGTCAACAACTTTCCTATGATTCCCAGCACCTGCATTTCGATAACAGCAGCTTCTTCTTTAAAAATAAGGTCTGCAACCTTGAGATGGTGTCATTTGTGGAGGAAAGTCCCAATATAAATTTCTTGCACCTTTCGAAAATTGGAAAATAAGTAGCTCCTAAATGGAAAATTATGTGTAACCGATTTCCTCGGAACCTCGGGATTAGGGACAATGGAAGACCTTGTTGGCGAAAAAAGGACTTCATTGTGTTGACATGCCCTAATTTATCACTATATCTGAGGAAATTCATGGCTACAATAATTCACTATGCTAGACACTCACTTACTCTGGAATGTTCCATGGTGCTGGGCTCACAGTCTTTAAGGACTTTCCTCGTTTTTGATGCAACTGCTTCCAACGAATGCAAATTACAATGGAATTCTTTTAATTCAGTCTGCCACTCCTTTTCTAAGAGATTGTAGAATGGTTGACAGGAGCTCGGTCTGTCAAGCAGCATTTAATTTTTGAAATAATTTTTTTTTAAACTGTCATCAACACTTTGGCCAGTAGAGAGTGAACCTACTTGAGCCAAATTGTTGATACATTCACAAATATGCTGCTTGTAATCTTGCGCAGTCCTTCCAGCAAGACGTTCTAGAGACACAAGATGAGATGATGAGGGTGTTGATAAGATAACACAGTTCACATGGATCCCATCTTCCGTTGTCGAATCGAAAAGTAAAGTGCAGTTTTCTGCACTTGTCACAGCACCGAACGTCTTGACATCTGAAAGGAAATCAAGCTCCCCAACTATATGTAGTTGTAGAACTGCTGTTTGACTTGTCATCCTTCAATGAAAGTGTATTTATAATACATTTGACCAGATCACTAACACGAGAAGTAGGAACTCCATTTAATAAACAGTCATAATGGAGCTTTCTTGTAGTGATCCGATCCAAACTATATTTTTTTTGTAAGGACTTCAGTTTTTTTGTAAGCGATGTTATGGTTGTTTTCCTTTGTAACATCTGTTTCTTCAATTTAGACAGAGTGGCAAATGAATGCTGGCTTGTAGACAGTTTCTGTGTTGCGCTACATAGTGTTTGTATTGCACTGGAGATTTTTTCTGTTGCTGCAGAGAGGGTTTCAATAGATATGTTTTTTCAGATAATCCAGCAGCATTGCATGTAATTGCATCAAGGATTTAGTTGCATCACTCAAGATTGCAGTGGCATTTGAAAGACTTTGAGTTGCAGGCATGTCAGTAGTTAAACTTGTGGCAGAGGTTGAACAGGCAATAGATCTGGTAGCAGCAGCAATGTAGGATTTTGGCATAAAAGAATGGGCCATCTCATTGCATAATTTTTTTTAAATAATTCAAAATTTTTCCCTTTATCTTTTTTGAAATAAATTAAATAACACATTTATTTTATTTAATTTTAGTTCAGGGAAACCATTTTTTAAATTATTCATACTGGCCCATTTCACTAATTTGTGTTGAGAGCCATATTTTTTATGCATTTTTAAAAAAATATGGCCACACAAAATTGGTTGGCCTGAACCCACATTACTGTATTTTATGAGAACTTCTTCAGTTTTATTCATCTGAAATAAATAACAATTAATGAAACTTTGACTTATCCACAAATTAATAAAATTATTTTTGAAATGTTTAAAGATATTTTTAACAAATTAATTGTTACCCCTTCCACAATTAATTTAATTTAGTGGGATAATTTTAAAAGAATTTACAATCATAAATTTTTGTTACAAACGACTATTTATTTTCCATTTCTTCATAAGAAAATACGTGAAACAAATTTTTCAATGCCAGTTAAATAATTTCCCATCAATTTAATTTCTGTTTTTAAAAAAAAACAAAAAAAACTGTTGCTTACTGGAAATAAAATTTATTCAGATTTGCTTTGTCATTTAGGTTATCCTTTATAAAAAAAAAAAAAAAAAAATCGAAGAATATGGGGGTGACTGTGCGAATAATTTGGCTCACACGCTTGTCTAAAAAATCTCAAAGACAAAGTCACCAAAGAAATTCAAGTAGAACTTTTTTAATAGTCAGTTAAGTACTTCCAAAACATCATATAAAAAGTTACCATACATGAAAATTCTTCAAATTTAATAAAAACAAACTTTTATCGTGCAGAATTTTAAGTTCAATTATAAAAATTTCTTTCACATTTTCTTGGGTTATACATAATTTTTTAAGAAATTATCATAAATTAGTTAATGCACCTACAGTCACAATTAATTAAAAAATTGAGGAATTAAAAAAAAATACTTATTGTAAAAGTTTTAGAATTAACTTTCAAAACAGGCTGTTGAATTTTAGAATCGTCTGTACTATATCCGAGTAAGAATGAAAGTGATGTTCTATGTAAGAGGAGATAATTCAAAACGTTTAACTTTTTAAGGAAACATGTTATGACTCTTATGGAACCTCGTACTTTATTTTAATGGAACGTAAATGAACAAATTTACACACAAAAAATTTAGTAAAACGTTTCTTAACCACTAAAATCAATCAAAACAAAACTTTGACAAAATTTCGAAAATGTTAGAAAGGATTTAAAAAAATTTAAAAATAATTAAAAACTACTTTGATCTTTCCTCTTAAACATTTTGACGATAAAACTTTATTTTAGTTAAGTTTGAGGCGTTTTGCATTACGCTATTGCTGTTTTTCCGACCTATTCTAGATGTTGCCTGTCATCCAGCACCTATGCTCACTGCAGTTGGTCATCCAATCCTTTCAGAAACCTATGCTTCTACTGTTGGGATGATTTTTTTAAAAAAAAAAAAGCTGTTGTTTGCCATCATCTTTTGTGTAGCATGTCTTTATATCAGTGTAAACAATTTTATATATATATATATATATATATATATATATATTCATTTGGAAATCAGTTGATTATGCACTCTTCAGGTGTTTTATATCCACTGATTCTCCTTCTTTTTTTTTTTTTTTTTTTTTTTTTTTTTTTTGTTACAAAAGTTTAAATAGTTTTTCAACGGATTTGTAAAAGTATGTGAAATCAACTAAAAAGATAAATTTTGAAATTTTCAGAGTCTCAGAAAATTAATTCATCCTTAGGATCAATTAATGAAAATAACTGAAACTTGATGAAACCACTTGGCATGAATAGAAAACACTTAAATATTAAAAGATTTTAGGGGCCTTCGATATTTTACGGAAGTTTGAATATCTCCAATGCAATAGTTTTTAGTGTAAATTTTGAAAATTTCAAACTTTTAGAAAGTTACCTTTCAGATAAATTAATAAAAATTATTATAACATGATGAAAATATTAGGTATCAATGGGAAACTCTTAGATTTTAAAAAAAAATTTACAGATACATTAAAAAAAACTATTCAAAATCAACTAAAAAGCTATACTTTTTAAGGTAAATTTTGAAATTTTCAGGATCTCAGAAAATTAATTCATCCTTAGGATAGATTAATGAAAATAAGAGAAGTGAAACATGATGAACCTATTTTTTTTTTTTTTTTTACAAACATACAACAGGAATTTTCAGATCATATGGCTGGAAGTTTAAAATTTCGAAAACGAGTGCAAAGCTTTTCAAGAATTGTAAACACTCTTATCTGGGGTTGTATGATACTAAAATATATTTTCTGATATATTTGCATCAGGACTTCAGCTCTTTCATTTAGTAATTTTTCTCATTCTAGAAATAATATGGCTAACTTTTTTCCTTGGCACAATCTACAGACATCCTTGTTGTGGAATGTCAGGTAATGTTAAAGTAAATCAACTATCAGAAGGGTTTAAGTACAAACGCTGTTTGGTGTTCATATTTCCACAAACAATAAGTATTAAAAAGAAATTTATTGGCAAGGTTGAAATGGCAAATTAATAAGAATTCAAATACAATTTACATATATAAATATACAGATTAAATATATGTGTGTGAATAATCAAAATGAATAGATTGTCTCTGAGTTGACGAAAGTCAGTTTAAGAAAGTTCAGCATAGATTACAAACAGTTCTGAGACAAATTTAAATGTTTTAAATTAGAACGACAATTTTGAAGCCTTAAGACAAAAAAAACGTGTGTGTGTGTGTGTGTGTGTTATGTGCAAAAGTTTGTAATGCAGAGTTGCATACCTTAGATTGATGAATTAACAAATTTGTTTTAAATAGTTGAAAGCAGTTGGCAACTTTTGGGAAATATTGCTTGATTTGATGAATGATGAAAAATCAAACTTCAGTCTGTGTTAACATTCGAGACGAAGGGTGTGACATCTAGACAAAGTATCTAGTTGGCGGGCTTTCTAAAGGTTTGCTATGTTGAACGCCAAAGCTTTGTTGAAATTGGTTGCTGGCCTTTAGTTAGCTTGGGTCGAAGTGAGTAAAATTGATTGCTAACTGCCAATCAAAGCCGAGCTCCTGTTTAAATAGCCGTACCAATCCCTGCACTTATTCCATGCTGGTATGGTGAGAACATGCAACATGATTGGTTGGTTTACACACAAAGGAGTTGATTGGCTAGGATCAGTTTTAAGTATGTTTTTCTGTCCATCTGTACTTGTTTGTAAATAACTTCATCAAGTAGACACTTGTTTTTGTCTCTGCAGTTAAATTTTTCATCAACTATATTATGCTGCACATTATTTATTAAATTCTGGGCGTTTTGATTTTTTTCAAAGACCAGTATATAACTATTTCCATTGAATATTTTATGTAATTCTAAGTTTTTAGGGAAGAATTTATTAATTCATTTGAAAAATATTTGCCCTATTTTAGATTCTACTTCTAAATTTTAAAATTGAGTTGCACCAAATTATGCTTTGTTTCCTAACATTTTTCAGGTTTATATTCCAATGGGTTTTTATGGCCACTTTCATTTAAGGCCCTTTTGTTTGTTTTTTTCCCAAACAAAAATTGTTCTGTGAGAGGAATTTTTGGATAACCTGTATTCTATCCCTTTAGGGATGTTTGATTATGTTAGCAGGGTGGTTAGATCCAGTGTTCACATGTCAAATTTGTATTTGATTTCATATATCAGGAGACATTGCAAGAGTAAATTCTACATCTAATATTAAACAACTTTTTTATTCATTTTGATTTCTATTTCATAAGTCATGGATCTTGAAGAGTTTGAAAATCATTTGTCTTGTCTTGTCATTTACTCTTTTGTTGTCTGGCACTCTAATCAACCTGTCAGTTCTGTATATCCTGTGGTTGTGCATGTGGACTATTTTCCATTGATCTTAGAATATACAGGCCTATTAGTTCTGAGATTTCAATTCTGTCAAATGAACTTTGTGGTACATCAAATATGCCTTCTTTTCTTTTTTTTTTTTCTTTTTTTCTTCTTCCTTGCTTCACTGTTGTGGAATAGGATGAATTTGTGACAATGTAAAATTACATTTATATGTTCAGATGGTAGATTTATGGACTGTTTAGCAAAATTCAAAGTTAAAGATTTCTTGCCTTATTTTACCTACTTCAGTTTTTGGGAGGTTGATAAGTCAATATGAGGGGTTAGTGGCAAAGTTATACTTATATTCTTTTATAGTTAAAAAAGCTTGCTTACTGGTTAATATCTGGACTGATTTTTTTTTTTTTTTTTCCCCGCCTTATCATAATCTCAATGTAGAATTCCTATGGAATTTATAAAATAAATATGCTGTTATATCACTACAAAAGTAGCCATTTTGTTTCAACGCTATCTATGTCTTATCAAGTAATGAAGTTTATTCCAAGTTGGAGAGTTTTAAAAGGTTCAAGATTAGCCAATCCCCCGTAATCAGGGGGGCATTGTTACATAGACAGAGGACCAATCAAAACAAAGCAGTTTCTAATTTGAAGAATATAAGAACAGACACTAGAAATAATTTATTGGAGCCTTAACGTTCATGTTTGATTAAAATAGAGATCAGCATTACTAATCCACTATTAGATTCCACTTTATTTTAAATTCTGATTTTAACAAAAGCATTAGATTAAGGTTATTATAAAGTTATTTAGACATTAAATGAATAAAAGACGTGGTTGTACATATATTCAAATCTAAAGACATCTACATATAGACAAATTGACGATTATACACACATACGAACACACACTGGCATCCATACACATGTCTGTAGGGAAATATGCATGTGTGTAAGTATGCAAATATATGCATATTTTCTGTGTATATGTGACATTTGTTAGTATATTTGCTTAAATATACATTACTATTAATTATACATGTAGAAATTTGGTCTTCATAAGATATGTATGTGAATGTACAAACGCCAGATTTGTATATGATCATGGATGGACGTTTGTTTGCAGGTATATGTAAGTATACACACAGATGCATTTGTATGTACATATGTGGATATAAGTAAATATATTTGATTGTGTTAATATGTAAGGTTATACATATTCATGTGCTCAGGAGTGGGCGTGTAATGAGTTTATGATCACTATCCAAGAATGATGACCTCTTTTCAAATGAGATAATGCTAAGGTCTCTGTTAAATCGTGTTATTTGTTTTCCATTTCATTTTAAAGAAATGTTTATACAGAATGGAATGAATATAGTGTGGTCTGATAAAATGAGCTTATATATATATCCACATATAAGCCTGTTTCGCTGTATCACAGCTCATCAGTGTGGCTAGACATATCCACTTGCTTCTGGCCGGGATCGAAACTTGACTGATTTGGTGTCAGTCGAAGTCTCTACTCCTAAGCCATCGGCAAAGGGAAATTTTAATGTCTTGTATGTAAGCAGTGTATACAGATGCCAGTTGCCAAGAGAACTCAATTCATTTCTGAAGAGTCACGCATTATAGCTGAAGTGGAAACTGGTTTGAAAATTTTCTTCTCCAGAGAGCTCAATCATAATGAGAACATTATATATATATATATATATATATATATATATATATATATATATATACTAGCAATTCTCATACATACTCTCAAATTATGCCAATATTTTCATACATCCAGTGGATTTACTCATATATGCCTACTCATCCGCATACATGTATATGTATATACAAACACAGCTATAATTATATAAGTACACGTGCAACTTTTTTTATCTCTATGCATAAAGGCAATGTATGTCTGTGTACATTTAATTCCCAAATGAGGTGGTATATTTTCTTTTCACATGTCTTAATAAACCTTACTCATCTATATCCATATATACCGGCCTACGTTATTCGGATTGTTGATGCTAACCTGTACACCTGTGGGTAGAATGATCAGTACATGGGGGTATAATCAGTTTCAGAAATGTATAATTGATTGTATTTTTTTAAAAAATGGTATGAGAGGGGTTGATTTTGTAGATGTGACACCCCCGGATGAACAGTCTGGCGGCCGTTCTCCACGTTGTAATGTTGCCGGGGTTGGTTGAAAAGGTCAAAGTCTCAATCTGGGGGCACAAGATAAACTATTAAAGGAATGAAATTCCACAACTTGGATGAGTTTAATCGATGCATGATTTCGTTCCTTATTCTATTTTATTTAAAACCATCAAAAAACAACAGCAAAGGCAGAGCAAAAGGTCTGACACCCCCCTTAGACGTCAAAGGGGGGGTGTCATAGACCTTTTGCTCTGCCTTTGCTGTTGTTTTTCGATGGTTTTAAATAAAATAGAATAAGGTAACTTACCCTCTACCTCTGGCGGATTAGGTGCCTCCCCTAATATTTACCTTACCTTCGATGAATATAAATAATTCACAGCTGCACACCCACAAAGACGCGCGTCCGCGCTGAAAAAGTTTTCTCATGCACAGGCACAGTTTCAAAGGTGTCATGCAATAAGTAAAGAAAGACAGTATACGTTTATATATAGTTTATTCATTTATATACAATGTAATATATTATATAATATATTATATATAATTATATAATATATGTCATGACAGAAAAGAAATGAAAGATAAAGTGTGTAAACCTGCGAACCTTTGACTGCGGTGAAGAAAGTTTTCTGCGCGCGGACGCGCGTTACATCTCTAAAATTAAGTCCATAATATCTTCGCTACAATATAAAAGTTTGTTTCTAATGTCTCTACTAGTATACTGTCGTCTGGAGACCCAAACGAATTCGTTAAATGTTAATTTATTTAATCTTTTTTTTTTTTTTTTTTTTTTTTTTTTTTTTTTTTTTAAGTTCATAGCTCTCCACATCTTCGTCGATAGTCATTTCTGCAAGCATGGCGAATAGACTGGAGTCCCTCTTTTCGGTGTTGTTTCTGCTTCTTCTGCGGGTAACATTTTCGCCGTGTAACCGTCCGGTTGGAACACCCAACATTTCCACGCCTTTTGTGTATGAGTTACACAGTACTGCGTGTCTTTGTTAGGCTCTATTCTGCATCCCGGTGACATGGGTTCTTCTGTTTCACCAGCCTGGTTTAGTTCCTCTTCTAGCCTGCGTTTCACGTGAAGCAATCTTTTCTTTTTATTCGGCGGGTATGTGTCTGTGTCGTAGATTTTGAATTTTTGCGATGTTTCTGGCAGTTTGTGCTTCCTATCGTACTCGGCAGTGTAAGTCTGGTTAACGAATTTGTCTATGTACTGTTTCCATATCGTGAGCCACATGATTGGATTTAACTCGGTCGCACCCCACTCCTGCAGTTGCGGCATAGGCTTATAGGTTTGGAACATATATACCCTGTTTGACATCGCAGTTGCCTCCCCCTGGACATGACGCCAGGGGTCCTCATTCGAAGTAGACAAGGATGGTGTTCTCTTAAGTAGTCTTTCGTTCTGGTGCTTGACATTTACGTATGTCTCGGTTCCCTCCAAAATACATTTCCCCTCTTCAACGTTCTGTGGTGTGAACCACATCTCGTCGGTATAAATTAGCGTCTTGTCGACGCAGCTGCCGAATGTAAAGTTGTCGCTGGCCTGACATCTCATCCGCCCACAGTTCATTAGGCCGTTTCGTATGCTACGTAGAATGTAGCTTTTGCCGGAGTTTGAAACCCCCGTTATATGAAAACCGTTAATCTTCGGCCTGATTTTGTGGCAGATTTCAAAAAGCTTTCTGCTGAAGTCTATCGAATGGTGTTTACACCATTCTTCGAAGATGTTGATGGAGGTCTGGACGTCCCAGTAGACGTTTCGATTCATATCAAAATATTCTCTTTTTTGCCGTATCTGCTCCCAGATAGGTTGGACTTTGGTTTCTACATTGATATCGGTCGCAGCAGGCTGAATGATGTTGTTTAGCTGGGTGGTGTTGCGAAAAATATGTTCCCACGTGCTTCGGATCTTGTCACTCCTGGAATTTTTACAATAGATCATAATATCTGCAATGTCCGTGCTATTGCATTTTTTCATGACTTTTATTATAAAGTCGTACTTTTGGCCGCGTAGTGTATCGCCTTTAGTGCTCATGTCTTGACAGTCGTCATCTTTCTGCCATTTTTCGATGTTTCTGAATTTTTTAACTGTGATTCTCCCAAGAAAAGTTTTCATAGCCTCGGTAGTTAACTTATCGGCAGCTACAACTTCTCTCTTGTCGGGCTCCTTTTGAAAGTAGCCGGTTAGGCCGTACGGGTTGTATACTTTCGGGCAGGACATATCGTATGGATGTACTGCCCTGTTCTTCATTATACTCTTAAGTTTGCCAAAGCTGTGTTCGGCGGTAGGGTGCGTGACGTGCCAAGTGACCATGTGGAAATGGTCAATATCGGAACAGTTTTTAAGTTTGGAGTAGTCCGCCTTGTGGTAGATAATAATATAGGCTCTTGTATCGAGAATGTTCTTTAGACATTTGTGCGCTTCGTATTTTTCGGGCTGCATTCTAATTGAATTTTCTGCAGTGAAGATGAAATTGTCGTTAAGATAGAGAATAAACGCGTTTGGTTCTTCCCACCTATATATCCACGTGTAGGGCATATGTTTTCTGCCATCGACGTAGTCGTTGTTGACGAGAGAGTTAAAGTTAATCTTTTCGGATGCCATCTTTACTGGTCGGTTCCCGCCGCTTGTTTGAGGTTTCGGTTAATGTGTCAGTCTATTTATATATCGCAGACAAGGCCTTCGAAATTTGATATCCACTGCCAGTTTACGAATCTGCCGTAACTGTAACCCAGTGTTTTCTTCCCCTTCTTATCCTCCCACACGTGTGGAATGGTTGTGTAGCATCCCCTTCGCCGTCTGACCATGAAAATGCCTGTTCGGGGCCACGGTGTTATTTATCTCGTAGTTATATGTGTCGGTAGTGGCAGCCAATGCGCACGTGTGATCGTCTAGGGGCACTTTTTGTGGGTGTGACATTGATTCGTAGTAACATTCAATCTCTACCATATAAGTCAATTCAAAAGTGAAATACAATATCCCGCTTGTTGCGTTTGGTCTCAGAACGGGCGGAACATGTATAAGGACCATCTCAGGCGCGTCCTCATTGGTGTATAGCACTTTGTTTATCACAGTTCTATTGGCTACTGTGAAACAACCCGACGTCTGTATGTAATTAGCTGCCCCCTCTGTTGAGTTAGTTTCCTTGACGCTTCTTTGATGGTCGAACGCTATGTCAGACACCTCGGTTATCGTCAAGTCTTCCATGGTATCTTTTCTGCAGCGTTTTCTGGGTGTGCAGTCGCATTCTACATTTTGTTCTGCTTTAAGCAGTAGTGTGCCGAATGACGGCCCGGTACTGACATCTAGACCCGAGTCCCAGGCAGTGCTTTTGCCCTGTACGATGCTGCTGTTAATGAGTTCCGGTTGTGAGATTAGCGAGCCTTGTATCACGTAATTCTGTTGAGTCATCATGTTCGTCAACGGCTTTCTGAGGAGGCTGTGACTATGCCAAATGTGAGTAAAACTATCTCCTTGTCTGACTTTTTTAATGTCCGGCATTTCTCTCCAGTCGTGTAGTTTTGTCATTGGCAGATTAGTTGCGAGAACGTGATCAGTGATTGGCGTCTCTGCTAGTTTGTTTATGAGATGAATTGGCGCGCCGTAGCAGTACTTGTATTTTGGTAGTTCCGCCTGCTTGCCGTTCATGGGTTGTATAAGGGAGAAATTTTTGTTTGGAATTCCTGTGATTCCAACTAGGTTACCGTACCCTATATACTGTCCTTTGTCAATGTAGATGTCGAAATATGGTTCTGGGTTTGGAACAAAAACTTCTTCGTTATTTTTCGTGAGCCACTCGCCGCAGATGATGTTGTCGATCGTGAATCCTTGAGACTTTACTCTGTAAGATGTCACATGTCTTATTGTAGCCTCCCACTTTGGTATTGTTACCCAAGTCGTTAAGAAATACGGCACAATGTAATCGGCGGATTCCGGCTGCGCCCAGCAGAAATGTCCGGCATTATGAACTCCGTTCTCGTCGCCATGGTATTTCGTGAAATGCCCGTTTACTGAGTTCATGTCTGTAGTTTTTACCAAGTTTTTGAATCATCTCTTGATAACGTATGACGTCACACTGTTTCCGCTTTCTGCGGATAGACTTCCCCCGTACGATGTGCCTTCCCATCCGTTACCACTTCCGGCGTCTGTATCCGGTTCCCTGTTCGAGTCCACTTCCATATTTTGAGTAGCATCAGCAGTATTAGTACTACTACTATTATCCACGGAGGGGTTTCCCCTGAAATATTTGTCAAATCCAAGCACCGACTTTACTCTGATAGCGGTTCTTGCGACAGCACCGAGAATTCCTGTTCCTTCAGTATTTCGGTAAAATTTTTCATCCGCCTCTCGTGTTGTTATGTTAGGATTTGCGTAGTCGAAATCGTGTATTTTAGCTGCCTTGTCTAGCTTGTTAAGTGGTGGTAAGTACTTAAGGCGATGTAGGTCTGTTCCGGGGCCCAGGAATCTGTGATAGGGTACAGTAAACTCGAGTTTACGTCTTCTTCCTCTCCTGGTCGGAGGCATACAGGCTGACTACTTCCGGTATAGCTGCTTATATAGGTCTGATGACGTCATTTCCCTCCCACTCCACTTCCGGTTCCGTTTTGATGACGTCACTTCCTTTTTTAGTAGCAAACCTTTGAAATTATTATTATCGATCAAAGGTCTGGTACATTACTTATACCGGCACCTCCCCTTTTAGTGGAGGCGCCGAAGGTATGGCGTGTTATTCTTACGTAAAAATAACAGCCGACGTATTTTATTTAATTCTCTGCCAGAGGCCTGTTGGTCTTGCAGTTGGGGCAGGCAATGTGACACTCAGCTCTAACTCTAATTAATGGAGATCAAATGCCGAACCAACGGATCTTACAATAAACGCAAATAAAATGACATGATGCTTCTTCATGTCGGCACGCCATCACCACAAAAATTATTTTGATTCCACAGGGATATTCTCCTCCCCTCCACAACCATCAATTATGAAATTTCTTATTAATCAATTCAGTATTATTTACCATTTCTTTGTATTTCCTCAACCCATTTTTCTTTTTATTTCCACAACCAATTCATCAATTTTGTCTTTGTAGCTGGTGGCATCCATGAATCCACGCAACGCAGTTGGTTTAACACTACGTATGAAGGTCAATTCTTTGTTAATGAACACCTTTCCCAACTTAGTTTTGCTTTCCAATTTACATCCATTCCCTTTTATTTCTGAAAGAGATTCTACTCTTTGTCAATTCAACTCCTGTTACCATTTTCCAGCCCAAAAGATAAGCCACAAATCCCTGGGCCTTCCTGCTCCCTTTTATGAAACCTTGTCATGGGGGAAGTTTGCTGAGGACGTCCCTTCCCAATGGGGTCAATGGCGCCCAACAAAATGATTGAAGCATAGTTTACACAATAAATTCAAGAGAGGGGTGTTTCCACCCTCTCTCCCAAAGAAGAAAAGAAATTTATAAAAAAAATTAACACAAGTTGACAAAATAGTCATAACTCTAAGCAAGTCTATAAATGAGCAGTGTAACTTCTCATTATCAGTCTCTTTTAAAGTTCTCCAAACATATTCCATTTTCCCTTCTTTCTCTCTTTTTTTTTTTCTTTTTAAACGAAAACAACAAAAAAAATAAATGTTCCTAAAATGTTTCTTTCTGTTTTTCTCAAAAATATTTTTTCATCATCATCATCCTTTTTTCTTCTTTCAAACAAAACAACAAAAAAAGTAAATGTTTGTTTTTCTCGAAAAAAAATTTTTTTTTTTTTTTTTTTTCAAAACATTTGTCGTTGTTGTACACACTCACTTAGTTTTTCTCGAAAAAAAAATTTTTTTTTTTTTTTTTTTCAAGAATAGTGCTTTTCTTATTTAATTTTTTTTTTTTAAGTAATAACGCACACTATTCTTTTACCCTTTTTTTTTTTTTTTTTTTTTTTTTTTTTTTTTTCAAATAGTCCTTTTTCATTCTTCTCTCCTTTTTTTTTCACAGCGTTTGCGTTGTTCCTATCTCTCTTTTTCTTTAACTTTCTTGGCAAAATTCATACTTTTTATTTCAAAATAGTGACACATTTTTCTTTCTTTTTTTTTTCCAATTCATTTTTTTGTACGCGCAGTTGTTTCTTGCTCTCTCTCCCTTCCTATTATTTTTTCCTTTTTTTTTTTTTTTTTTTTTTGTGCACACCTTTTTCTCATTATCATATTCCATCTTCCTTTCTTTTTTTCTTTTAACCAAAACAACAAAAAAAGTAAAATGTTCCTAAAATGTTTCTTTCTGTTTTTCTCAAAAATATTTTTGCATCATCATCCCTTTTTCTATTCAAACAGTCCTTTTTCATTCTTCTCCTTTTTTTTTTGTTTTTAAGTGCCCATTCAGACCGTTTAGGTTGTCTCTATTTCTCTTTTTCTTTTACTTTCTTTTCAAAATTCATACTTTTTGAGTTTTATCTCAAAATACTCACACATTTCTTTTTCTTTTTTTCTCTTAATCAATTCATTGTCCCCTTTCTTTTCTTTTTTTCGATCGTACGGCCGTTAGTGGCAACCGTTCTTCTGCCTGCGAGACTTTTGGACAGACAAAAAGGGAGCAAATAATTCTGCTTACCTTACGGTGCTTGTTGATAACGGGTTCCTTTTCCTTTCTTTGTTTCTTTTTTTTTTTTTTTTTTTTTTTTTTTTTTTTTTTTTTTTTTTTTTGTTCCCCTGAAGCTTACACCAAGCAATCAGAATTTGGCTGTGAGTGTGGTTTTTTCTTCGATTTCCTTTTCTCTGTTCGTCCTGTCTCGTCGGTTCGTCGGAATCCATTCCAAACTTGGCATCAATTGTAACACGCCAACGGTCTGTCCTAACAATTTTCTCCGGCGGCCGTTCTCCACACTGTAATGTTTGCCGGGAGTTTGTTGAAAATGTCGGCCGAACAGCTGGGGGTACAAGATTGAACTATAAGGAATGAACTTCTACAACTTGGATGAGTTGAAAGGATGCTTTATTTCGTTTATCACATTAAATCACT
Source organism: Ascarosepion bandense (assembly GCA_037127315.1). Taxonomy (NCBI): domain Eukaryota; kingdom Metazoa; phylum Mollusca; class Cephalopoda; order Sepiida; family Sepiidae; genus Ascarosepion; species Ascarosepion bandense. The sequence goes on along the minus strand of JBBBDQ010000924.1, from coordinate 946,762 downwards.
GAGTCAAATATTTACCAAAGGAGTGGTAGGATTTAAAACAGTAATCGGATCAATTTTCCTCATAAAAGAAAAGGCGTTTGATTTATTTTTTCCTCTTCTTTTTCACTTTTGTTAAATATATTTTTAAACTATTTTCTATTAACAATTTTCTATTTTAATCTATTATAATAAAATACATATATGCCTAGTTATCGTGTCACACACACACACATATAGATATATATATATATATATAAAGGGTAGGTTGGTTTTTCGCTTTTCTTAAAATAGTAAAAACTTTCACTTACCAGAAGTTATGTATGAATCTATTAAGTACTAATATAAAATAGATAAATACTTCACGATTTTTTTTAGTGTTTAGCATCAAAGATTGCAGACAAAAATACTGAAAATTCCTCATTTTTGCAGGATTTGGCTTGAATATTAGTGAGAAAACCAAATAATTTTAGTATTTAAATAAATGATATTAATTAAAGAAATTATGACTAATCTTCAAATATTACTGCTTATTTCATAAAGTTAAAACGCTTTTTTTTTTTTCTTTTTTTTTTTTTTTTAAGCAGGTACTGAAAGGGGGGGGGCAGATTCCACAATGCGCCGAACGTATTACATCTGGTACATGGCCATCAAACACTATGCCTTGACAACCCCCCGCTAATCAGCTTCCACAACAGTTCTTAATTAGTCATGTAAAAGTCCTGGAAATCATTTGAAGCTTTACGAAATTTAATTTTGGGGACTAAGTTAAAAAGGTCCTTCTCAAAAGAGTCCAGAAATTTGCATACAGGAGGTGTTCATTGAGTTTTTAGGTTAAAGTACTCCGTAGAATAAGACAAAGAATCCGTGGAACGAAGAAAAAAGTATGCTTTCCATCGAAGCCTCCTCACAAAATTTTCAGTTTTTTCAGTGAGGGGAATGAGAAAAGAATGAGGATTGGGGTAAGGTATATTCTTCAAGGAATATTCCGGGGTAAATCTCTCCATTTTGAAATAGTGAATTTGAGTAATCAAAAAAAATCCGGGGCCAAACAGTGAGAGCTCAACTACCAAGGGTAGGAGCAAAATATAGTCATCTGCAGACAGATCACAGCTCATCATTACGGTTAGACTCTGATTGTTTTTAACCCAGGATTGAAACCCGACCAAATTGGCGTCAGTCGGTGATTCTGGCTATGGGCGTTTGGTAGAGGAAGGCAGACTTTTTAGCGTGTATGTTATCATTATACATGCTTAATAGCCAGAGTGCTCTAATTCATTACTGAATGAGCGATGCATAGAGAGAGAGTGGAGCTTAAATACTGTTACAAAATAAAACTCATATTTATCTTGACAGAAAAATGTATCTAACAACGCAATTACAGAAAATGGTCAGCGAACATTCAAGGAACAATAAGGGATAACTTTTATTCAAAATGTTTTCCTCGAGTCTTCGCTATACTACCAAGTCCTTTTGGGAAGTCATCTATAGCAACATGCACAACATCTAAAGAAGATTTTATCCCAGCATTTGATTAATTTTTTCTTAAGAACTTCAATATTTTGGTAAGAAGTAGAGCTGGCTTTGCTCTCCACAATTGACCACAAAGAATAATCAGGAGGGTTAAGATAAGGTAATGAGGGAAGCCATTCTTCTTTGCTGATCCATGACAGACAGTTGTCTCTACACCACTGCTGTGTTACTCAAGCCATGTAGCTCGTTGCCCCATCTTGTTGGAGAGTCCAAATTTTATCTCTGTACACAGAATTACACCATGGTATCAGTGCACCTTCCAGAATGCGCTCTTTGTTTATCTTGACCCCTTGTCAGACAAAAACAAGTGGAGATTTCCCTCTTTCAGAAATTGCTGCCCAGACCATCACTGATGCTGGCTTTTGCGTTCTGAAAACATTTCCTGCATTACCAGGTATTGCCTCAATTTTGATGATTGTGTGACTGTTGAACCGAGAATAACTGTTCATCCATGAAGATGGTTACGGAGTGTGCCATCTCTAATATGGTTCGACAACAGTCGACTTCTGGTGAGTCTTCTTTTTTTCAATTGCAGTTACAGAGAGAAGCTGTCTCTTTTGAAGCTTATAGGGTGACATCTGTATGTCACTTTGACATGTTCTCCATATAGTCCTTGGTGATGTTTATGCTTTTGCCATTTTTCTCATGGGTTTTTTGTGGTGGGGGTCACTTGATTTTTTTTTTTTTTTTTTTTTTTTTTTTTTTTCCCCCCTCATTTTTAATAAGTTTAGGTGTTCTGGAGGTGCGTGGACAGCCTGATCGTTGTCTATCTTTGATCGGCAGTTTCCAGTTAATGATCAGTCATCCTTTTTATCAACATTCTCTTAATTTTAAGGATTTTTACTAACTTGAATATTTCTGGTGGAGGCAGGCCCTTCTCGTGCTGCTCTATGATGATTTTTTTTTTTTTTTTTTTTTTTTCAATTCAACAGACACTCTACAAAATTTCAATATTTAGTTTCTGAAAAATAAGAAATTATATGATAGTTTATCATATAATTTAAAGTAGTGCCCAATATTAATATTAGATAGCTTAAAGAAAGGGGGGTTAAAACATATCACTCTTCCTCTATTTCTAGGTTCTTTGGTTCTGGTACTTTTGGGAGTTCTAAGTAATGTAACTCCTGTTTGAAGCCACTTCTTTTTTTTTTTTCTTTTTTTTTTTTTTAAAGCAATGTTGTAATGTGTTTTGTTTTCATTAAAGATTTTGCTATTCGATGATAGTTTGTTGATTCTGGTGTTTATGATTGTGGGGATTTGTTGTGGGTGGTTGGAGTGGACATTTATGTAGGTTGGTGTTTCATTATTTTTTGGTATTGTTTGAATATGTTGTTTGCCAAATTTAAGGTAATATCTAGGAAGTTGATTATTTTTAAATTAGAGGAAATCTCTATTTTAAATCTGAACCATTTAAAGGCCCTAATTACTTTCTTCTCTATTCGAGATGATAGTGGACCATTACTGTTAGGGATAATGATGAGTCCGTCATCTCTGTATAAACCTACTTGTACAGGGTTCACTATCCTACTAAGGATGCTTATGATATAGATTCCGATTAAATCTATGATTTGGACAGAATCAAAAGCACCTATTGGGACATCAGTTATCACCTTAGCTCTTTATCCAAGGAGAATTACTGTTGGACAAAATAGTTGTCCTAGATGCTAATATGATTTTAGATTCTTCATCTGTAATATCTACAAAGCTTTTTGCGAAATTTAAACGATCTAACAATAGATTTTTGGATATAGATGGATAGAAATCCATAATGTCAAACTGAATGAAGGTATCCTTATTCTTATTTTGGATGTCCTTGAACCATTTAATAGTATCTGCAGAATCTTTCCACAGATTAATAAAGGAAGATTTTTGTATGTGGTCTATTATGTTTTTAAGTGTGTTTTATTAATCTTAGTTCCGTTTTTGAGGGGTTGATTAATCTTGTTTGTAGTTTATCAAAGTTGGTTTTGTGATCTTCAAAAAGCAAATAAGCATCTTTCAGGTAGATCTTGCGCATTTAGCAGCATCTATGTTGATTTCTGATACAGTCTCATGGTTTCTATCCATTTTATAAGTACCGGTAATTTTTCTTGTGATAAGTTGTTGGTAGTGAGAGGAATTGATTTTGTAGATGTTCCTGGACTTATCTGCTCTAATCCATAAATCCTGGGATTTCTTTAATGTCCTTATTTACTCTATGTAAAAATATATATGGTTAGATTTTGAAGGCTGTCACAGTGCGTTTAGTAAAGGAAAGTAAAGTTGTTCAATATCACCTATTTATTATACATTAATATTTCGAGATTAAAATCTCATCTCCAGAATGTTAAAGGGTTTGTGTTTGAGTCCGCGCCTTTCATCAAATGATCCTTCCTGGCTGCTGCTGTTGTTAATGTGTGTGTGATTGATAGTTGGGGTTTTGATGGTCTGATTGCATCAGTCTGCTTTGATATGCCATGTGTTGACCTCACATCTTTGCACGTTTCTTGGACATTTCAAATAGCTCCTTGACAGTTGCAAATTCATCCTGGCTCAGGTGTAAGGGTAAGAAAGTTTTTTATATATATATATATATATATATATATATATATATATATATATACTCACTTATTTCATCTGTAAATTCAAATCACATTTAGGTGGGGATGGCTATTTCGATATGTCAGTTCGAGACATGCATTGTCAACTCCATCGGGTCGGGGGTAATAGGTAGGAAAAAGCTTTGGATCCTCTAAATTTAAATTTTAATCTCTGTAAGAGGCAAAACATGAATAAATGGAAGGAGGGGATAATTAATGAAGTTTAAATTTACTGTGGTGATGACACTTGCGAATTAATTCATTGCATATATTAAGAAGTACATTCTGATATTGAAATTTTAAAATCCTAATCTTTTCTGCTAAACATAAATTACATATATTACCTAGACTATTAGTAGTATGTGCTAAGCTTGTTAACTTCCCCTTTATCTGTGGGTTTAGGCCTTTTAACTTCAATTCCCAGTATTTTTGGGAGAGTGCTGTCTGAAAACTTAAATTAAGGTTAATAAAAGAGTGCCTATGATTATAAAATCTTTGTTTCCAAATGCCCGCTGAAGTTCAGACGTACACATTATACTTTTCCTTGTTCTCTTCAGGGGAGATGGTAGCTTGGTAAATCACATTTGTAAATCTACATATACCTTCCACTGGACATTTTTTTCTGGATCTGCAATTGCAGGAGGCTATTATCCTGGGTCTTTTATTAGATTCACTGGAATTCATCAAAACTTGGTTGTTATGGGAGCTGATAATGTACATTTAACTGGTACAGGTGAAGCTATAGGGAGATGGTTAATGTTTATTAATTTGGCGTTGTTTAGTAGGAATGTGTTTGGATAGAGAAGAAGTAGTAAAATGAATCAGCACACAAGAAAGGAGAAGAAGGACGAATGTCTGGGTTACTTAAAGCTTCTGTTACATTTTAGCCTGTTGTCTCTGCTGCTTCCATTCTTGACTGGCGCTGACCAGAGCCTTTTATAGTAATTCTAGATTTTCGCACTGGATCACAAAGTTCCTTTTGGTCTTGCAAGCCACTCCAATTGGTCAGCAAATCCATTTAAAATCTACTTGCGAAATCCGGTTTCAACTTTTTCTTTAAGCACATGGTTAATCCTTTTTCTATTTGGGAAAAACCAGGACTTCACACGTCATTGTGAATTTTTGTAAAAGTGAAGAAGGTTGATTTTAATTAATTTCCTATCCAACTCTGGATAGGTAACCATTGTTTTCCTATTAATAAATAGACCTCTTCATCCAATCCATCTTCCACTAAAGGTCTGGTTCAGGTAGTTACGCATGCAAATAAGTGTGGTGGAGCTCCATCTTGCTGAAAAAAGTTTTGTCATCAAGTTATGGGAACATCTCCCAACTTGAATTTTCAAGACCAACGCCTTGCAGTACATTCATCCACAGCACTACCCCCAAATGCTTTTCACAAGTGGCGACTTGATGCATGATAAGCCCACTTTGAAGTCATAAAGCAAATAGCCCCGAATGAGATATCTCAATACTTCCATCCTTCTCACAGTTGTCTGGCTTATAACTGATGGCCGGCACTGTGTGCTTTTTTGTAATGTCTGATGTTCCTACTTCTGACTGTCCAAATTTGAAAACAGTTGCTACACGCATTTCATATATATTTCAACTTCATTCAATGACTAATCAAAAAACAGACAGAACTTTTTTGGTTACCTTGTAGCAAAATGTAGTGGAGCTCCGTCTGGCTGAAAAAAGTTTTGTCATCGAGTTATGGGAACATCTTCAAGGTAGCCAAGGAAGAAGGCACTGAATAATATTGAAAAATCCATGTGGTTACACACCCATTCACAGGGCTCTAATTTCCAATCAGTGTCATCACCATGTAGAGCCTGCACAAGATACACTTTGTACAGATGAAATTTCTATTTTAAAAATATATGATGTACTGAGGATTTGCTAATCATTAGCTCCTGGCTTATTTTCCTTACTCATTTCGCAGGGCTTCTAGCAACATTTGCCAGAACCATGATGGATGGATGTTCAACAGTTGCACTCTTTCATAGACCAAATCTCTCACGGTCATCAACAGATCCAGTTTCTTGGAAGCGTTTGATCAAACGACAGACAGTAGTATGGTTTAATGGTTTTTTCTTGCTCAGGATGATTGCGGTTGAATTCTTGAGCTACAGAGCGGTATGTTGCCCTATCTCTTCCAAACATAAAAACCAGTTTAACTCTTTCTTGTACTGTTAGTTTTTCACTTATATCAGATCAAATCTGAAGCATAAAAAAAGTTTTCTATGGTGTGCGACTTCTGGGATACCCTGTATATCCTTTGCTTAGTCTTGGTTCTGTGTGTTTGTTTAGCTCTTCTGCTTTGTAGCTGTTGATATTTATTGTGGATCCTCATTGCCAAATTGTTGTGGAATTGCAAAGTTGTGGTGACGTTTGTTTGGATGTAAGACATGGAAAATATAAGGTAGGTTCAAAGCAGTGTATTAGCATAACAATAACATATATACAACATAAGTGTTGGTAATAAGTAAATAGAAATAAGTAAGTCCGAACGGTACAGTTACGTTGCTTATCGCATGACTAGTAGCTGGCTTTAACTGTGTACTAGTTGTCCTTAACTGCCTGTACTTGACTGCCATCCTGCAGGTAATTATATAGTAAGAGGAAGAGTCCATTCCTCATTGGAGGGCACCATGACAGTATTGTATGTGAGCTTTCTAAATTGTTAGCCACATTAGTGGGTTTAGTTCTATTGAGCTCCAATTGTTTTAATTTGTGCCTGGATTTCATTGTGTAATGTATGTACATTCTGTTTATTAAGGTTTCTTTTTCCTCCAAGAACATGGTGCCATGGGTCATCATTTGATGTGTTTAATGACGGTGTTATTTTATAATCCTCTCATTTTTGTCTTTTACGTTTACATATGTTTCTGTCCCTTCTAGTATACATTTTACCTCTTCTGTGTTTTGAGGTGTGAACCACATTTTATCAGTGTAGATGAGTTTATCATCGCAGCTGTCGGACGTGAAGTTATCTAATGTTTGATACCACAACACGTCTGATTTCCCAGAAGTTGAAACTCTGGTGACGTGGATGCTATTTATTTTTGGTCTGATTTTGTATCAAACTTCAAAGATGTTCTTTTTAGAATCGTCTCAATAAGGAAAAAGAGATGAATAGGCTAAGAAGAATGAAATAAACATAATGAAACGGCAGAGGCGAATAGTGCGTGTGGATACAGGGACCAATAGGAAGAATCTGATGATCCCGCCAAAAGCAAACTACTCATGTGACATTATCACGTTGCCAAGAGTGCATGAGAACGGTAGGGCGTGATAAAGATAAATGAATTAAAACAAAAGGAAGCAGGGTCTATGCTACAAGGCACAAAGAAAGAAAAAGGGAAAAAAATAATATAGAATAAAAAATGGTAACAAGAAAGAAGTTGCAGCGAAATGAGAGGTAAAAAGGTAAACAAACAAAAAAAACGGTGTCTGAATGAATTTGTTTTTGATGACGGAAGGTCAGAGTTGCAAACGTGACAGTTCATTAGGTGTTCTTTTTTAGGAACCTCTCATTTTGGTCTTTTACGTTCACATATGTTTCTGTCCCTTCTAGTATGCATTTTACCTCTTCTGTCTTGAGGTGTGAACCACAAACTCAAATTCACAAGAACACACAGACAAATTTCACGGGGGGGGGGGGAGAAAGATTGATTTTATTCCGTGAATTAGGTAAAAAATCTGAAAGAGAAATAAACAAAATGAAGATGAGTCCACTGCAACGAAAGACAGAAATAAGAGAGAAAAGGAAAGGCTTGATACAATGAAGAGAGCAAGCAAGAACAAAGAAGGAAAAGAAAGGCTAACTACTCCTATCAGCAGCCACGAGGTGGCCTGATATAGTAGTAAAAGCGTTTAGAACTGCAAGGCAGTTGTATTCAATTTAAATTTAAGAAAGCAACAGATTTGGAAAGGCAGCTCACCATTGATAACAAGAAATAGGCAAATTACAATATTGGACATGGTAAAAGCATGACTAAGTGGCTGAGCAAATTTTGCATAGAAAGGTCCTTTATTTCTTCCTTAAAATATCTTTTTTTTTTTTTTTTTTTTTCTAGAAGGCACAAGCTGGTTGAACCAGCAACACAGAAATAAAGAGGCAACAAACTATTTGTCGTGCCACAATAATGCATTTACGATACGAAAGAGATGAATAGGCTAAGAAGAATGAAATAAACATACCAAAGTTATATGAAACGGCAGAGGCGAATAGTGCGTGTGGATACAGAGACCAATAGGAAGAATATGAAGATCCCACCAAAAGGCAAACTCTACTCACGTTGCCGAGAGTGCATAAGAATGGTAGGGTGTGATAAAGATAAAAGAATTAAAACAAAAGGAAGCCGGGTGCTACAAAGGAAGAAAGAGAAGGGAAAACAATAAAATAGAATAAAACAAACAGTAACAAGACATCGCAGTGAGACGAGAGGTAAAAAGGTAAACAAACAAACAAAAACAGTGTCTGAATGAATTTGTTCTTGATGATGGAAGGTCAGAGTTGCAAACATGACACACAGTTCATTAGGTGTTCTTTTTAGAAACCTCTCATTTTGGTCTTTTATGTTCACATGTTTCTGTCCCTTCTAGTATGCATTTTACCTCTTCTGTGTTTTGAGGTGTGAACCACATTTTATCAGTGTAGATGAGTTTTATCAATGCAGCTGTCGGACGTGAAGTTATCTAATGTTTGATACCACAACACGTCTGATTTCCCAGAAGTTGAAACTCTGGTGATGTGGATGCTATTTATTTTTAGTATGATTTTGTATCAAACTTCAAAGGTGTTCTTTTTAGAATCATCTCATTTTTGTCTTCTACGTTCACATATGTTTCTGTCCCTTCTAGTATGCATTTTGCCTCTTCTGTGTTTTGAGGTGTGAACCACATTTCATCACTGTAGATGAGTTTTATCAACACAGGTGTCGAACGTGACGTTATCCAGTGTTTGACACCGCATACGCCCACAGTTCATGAGTGTTTCGTGTTGACTGCAACACGTATGATTTCCCAGAAGTTGAAACTCTGGTGATATGGGTGCTATTTATTTTTGGTTTGATTTTGTGACAAACTTCGGAATGTTTCCCTTGAAATTTTGTCAATATGATGTTCACACCATTTTTTGAAGATATTGTGGCTTGTACCAGACATTGCAGATAATTACACAGACATGACAGAATTGAATAGACGTTCACAGAAACGTCTATTCAAACGTCTGGCATTTGCTGTTAATTATTTTGGTTGTCTTTAAGATTTCTTTTATTTTTTCATTATTGCTGAGTAATTCCATGTGGGTTTTGACATTGTGAGTGGAAACGTATGCTAGAATGTTTTCTTTCTCGTGTTGTCTTTTTGGGTTCCGGAGGGATTCTAATGGTATCTTTCCTGCTAGTTGGAAACACTTGTCTAGTAGTGGTGTGGGATATCCTCTCATTTGTAATGTTTTCTTTCTGTAAAACCAATTAAACATGAAAAGTTTAAAATTAAGCAAAAAAAAAAAAAAATGACTTACTTTTAAGAATATTTCAAACAAGAGATTCCCATCCCAACATGAGGAAGATTTTTTTTTTTTTTTTTTTTTTGCCCCTCAGAGTCGTCTGAGACTATGACTAATTCCTTTGGTGATGTTTTTGGTGTATGTGGAAGGTTGATAGTTTTTCAGTTGATAAGCCCAACGGTCTGCCACTGCGCACGAATACATAAGACAGTATTGTGCTGATTGATTCGGGTCGATTTTTACAGCCCGGAGATGCATAAACCCATTCCTCTTCGTCCAGTTGCTTCTGTAAGTTGCGTTTTGCTCTATTGTGGTTTATCTTCTTTAGACTTAACTTGTCAGACTGTAGGTATTGGTATCTGTTCAACAGTGTAGGGTTTTTTCCTCTGTCAAATCCTCTGTAGTCGTTTTGTCCTCCAGGTAGTTATCAATGTGGCTCCTCCATATCGTGAGCCACATAGTCGGATTCAGTTCAATGGCACCCCATTCAATAAGCTGACACGTCGGCCTTTTGGTCTTGTAGATGTACATTCTATTCTTCATTGCTTCTGCCTCGGCAATAACGTGCCTCCACAAATCCTCATTAGATGTGCGCTTTAATAAACGTTTGTTCTGATGCTTTATATTTATGTACATTACCATACCTTCCAAAATGCACTTGCCCTCAATGTTTTGTGGAGTGAACCACATCTCATTCGTGTATATTAATGTTTTATCTGTGCACGACCCTTGTTAGAAGTGAGGATAGTTGATAGGTTGGGTGTTTGTTTCATTGCATTTATGGGTGGTTTATCGAAAATGTATTTGATTTTTTTTTTTTTTTTTTTTTTATTGGAGGTTCTTGTAATCATTTTTAAAATTTTTGATAAGTGTGTGTGAATGTTGATTGTGGTTAAAACCATGGGAATTCGGTTGTTGTTTTTTCTTTTCTTGTATGTGAGAAGTGTGTTACGATTTATGTGGATGGTTTTATTTAGTGCTTCTTTTATTATTTTTATTGGATATTTACATTTTAGAAATTGCTTTATTATGTTAATGTTGTTTAGAAAATCTGGATGGTCTGAGCATATGCGTTTGATTCTTAGAAATGAGCTGTATACGATAGATTTTTTTAATTTAAGGGGATGACAACTGCTAAAGTGTGGGAATTTATGTTGCTTTGTGGGTTTGTTTAATTATATCATGACGTCTAAAAAAGGGGACAGATGTGTCTGACTACTCCATGGTAAATTTAATTGTATGATGGAAGTTGTTGCAGGAAGTAAAAGATTTTTAATTTTTCTAATCCATGAGTCCATAAGAAAATGTCATCAATGTATCTAAAATAATGTGATGGTTTATATTGTGAGTTGTGTAGTATCTTTCTTTCTAGAATGTGCATAAAGATACTGGCATAACTAGATGCCATTTTCATGCCCATTGCTGTGCCACTAATCTGTAAATAGTGTTTGTTGTTGAATTTAAAATTGTGTGTTAAGATAAAATTTATTAATTGGCATATATCTTGTGATTTGGTTGTTAGGTAGTTTGCTTTTAAGGAACTCATGGCGAGCTGATACTCCTTCAACATGTGGAATGTTCGTATACAGACGTAACATCCATCGTTACTAGGATATTATCATCACGGTCTAAGTTAACGTTTTGTAATTTGTTGAGAAAGTCGGTAGTGTCTCTAATATAACTAGGTATGTCAGGCAATAAAGGTTTTAGGATATTGTCTATGTACCCAGATATAAGTTCTGTGAGGGTACCAATGCCTGATATTATGGGTCTGCCATGTGATGTGATTTTTAAGGGCTTTTGAAATTTTATAGATCTCTTCATTATTTGATTGTTTAGTATGATGTGGGTTGGATGAAGAGGTGTTAGGGTGTTTTTCTGAAATGATTTTGGGGAGTTTTGGGTTAGTGTAGAATGTTGCTCTTTTGGGGTTTCTCAGGAATAAGATATTTTATTTTAAGGAGGCGTAGTGCTTTATTCTCTGGGAGGCAAGCCTGTTCCATGCTAATGGGAGGTAGATGCGATTGTCTATGGTGGTTATTTGATAGCAGCTTCATTTTGGAAGCATTGAAATTAACGAGCCATTTCCTACCCCAGTCTACTACGGATTGGCGGTCCTTTTCAAGCTCAGCAACGAGGTTCGCTTTGTCACCCACACCGAGTTTATGATCGAGGCGAGAATAAATTGTGGTGTCATCAGCGTACATGCCTACTTGGGATCTAGTGGCATTAATGTAGATCAGAAAGAGCGTGGAACCTAGGATAGAGCCTTGGGAGACGCCTGCATTCATATGGTAGTTTTGGGAGGCATGTCTATTTAATACTACCATTAATGTGCGCTTAGAGGAATGACTGGATTAGGTCAAACAAATGTTCAGTTATACCATAGTCTGACATACTGGCCTTCTGCGCAAACTGCGGAGGAGCTATATCAAACTCTTTGGAGATATCCAAGGCAACGGTTCAGGCTTCGCCCTTCTTGTCGAGAGCCTGGTATATATACTCAGTAATGGTTGTTAGCATATCAGCAGTGGGACTGGTGAAGCGGAAACCATACTGTTTGTCCGAGAGAGGCCTGTGGGCCGTGAGATGCCGAGTCACTTCGGTGTTGATAATCGCTTCAAAAAAGGTCTGAAGGTTCGCCAGTATTCTTAAATATAGGTACTACAGAGGAGGACTTCCAACAGGCAGGATACTGATAGGCAGCAGTTATAGAGTTTAGAGATGACAGAGGAGAGTTCTGGGGCACATTTCTTCAGGACTATGATTGGGATTCCGTCCCCACCACTCGCTTTTCGAGGGTCAAGTTTTGAGATTATCTTAGAGACCAGTGAAGGTGTAATGTGGACGTTATTCAGTTGAGCCTTAGTTCTAGGTGGGAAGTTGGGTGTAGGTACTCCTGACGAGTCCAGTATCAAATTGGTGAAGAATCTATGTGCAAAGCATTCAGCCTTGTCCGCTGGGGAGGTGAGAATTTCAAATTCATTGATTAGTGGGGGTATTGAAGTCCTACTCTTGTTGAGCACGCTTTTGCAGAGTCACCAGTAATCTTTGGTGCTGAGCTTACAGGATGCTATGCGTTCTTACATTCTGGCAGCAAACACCATCTTAGCTTTGTTCAGTACTTTTTTTTTTTTTTACACTTATTACGAGCTGAGGCAAAAAGGCGCCTGTTTTTGGTTCGATGAGTAGCTTCGATAGAGCCGGAAGAAATGATTCCAGCGGGCGAGAACAAAGGCGACGAATTTGATATAAGTTGGAATTTCCTGACAGGCAGACCGAAGGCGTTATTCCAGGGGACATCACAGAGGAAGTCTCAGAACAAATCCCAGCCTGCTCTCTGGTAGCAGTAGGATATTATGCTGGTCTGGGTTTCTTGGGTAGAGTAAGAGTGGATTGAGATGTTAACGGAAACTACAGTGTGGTCAGAGTTTCTGAGAGGGCAGAGCTGCCTGGTAGTGCAGGAGTCTGGAATAGAAGTAAAGCAGAGGTCTAGTAAGGAGTTCCTTCTGTTAGGGTTATTTAGAGAAACGCGTTAGAGCTTGGGTTATTGAAAAATACATGGTGCGGATCCCAGCAAAGTCAGTGACAGTTTTCAAGCCACTTGGTGTGGTGGGCATTAAAGCCACCAAGCACAAATATATGGGCAGATGGATGAGAAGAAATGGTCTTGTCGATATTGATAGAGATGTTATCAAGTATCGAACAGTCAGAGGAGGGGGAGCAGTAGAGGAAGAAGAGATAGCTAACCGAGCTAAGAAGTGAGACGGAAGCACATGAAAGAATGATCCAGGGATTCAAGAGATGTAACCCTGGCTAGAGTGACATGTTCACTAACACCAAGCCCATGCATATGGACATTGGAGTCTTTCCTGAAAAGGGGAAGGTAACCTGGAATGAAAAACTCGGAGGGGATAGAAGGGTCAAGTTTAGTCTCGCATATAGCTAAGATAGTGGGTGAGTTAGTGCGGATACCTTGTATATTTGTGAAGAAAACACAGATAGGTTTGGGCATTTTATAACTAGCTGGTTTAGTTTTGCTATTTTGTTTGTTTGATTTCATAGTGGTTTAGTTGGAGAGAGGGGGGTCTAGAGTAGGGTCAGATGGTCACTAATTACAGCATAATGTGGCCTCGGGGTTGCCCACAAGGTTCATGCAGAGACACCTGTCTATGCGCAAAATGGCACCACAGGAACCCCGATATTATTTCAACTGTTGATCAGAGCAGCCTCTCAAGACGCTACGCAAGAGTTTGGGCTCCTAACTACCAGTTGGAAGCAGCAACCAGGAAACTGCCAACCCGGTACCCTCACAATGAAGAGACGTTGCCACCATACTCAATAACTGCAGAGAGATGAACCGGGAACCCCTTCCTAAACAAAAAACAAGGCAATCACCTCTACTCCTGTTCAAAGAAGTGGGTGGAGTGTGAGACCTGGTGATAGTAGGTACTATCTACTCCACTTAAACAAAAAAAAAAGACAAATAAAATAACTGAAAAGTTTACTATGTTTTAATTTAGTATAAGTTGAAATGCACCTTGAAAACCAAAACAATTTACACAATCTAGTCCAAGTGCACTACAAGAGTGACTAGCAAAGTACTTAAGTTAGTAACGAAAATAAATAAATCAAGCAGAAAAATAGACCAATTCAAGCAAAACTTACCATGTGCAGAGAACAAACTGAAAAAGTTGAGAAAATTTCGCAAGACATGCTACAAAAATGCAATTTAAACTTTCTTCTCTCCACCCCCCCCCCCCCTTTTTTTTTACCTCAGTCATTTTAGGCAAGTTAACTGCCTGTTAAGTAAGCAAGAACGGGGTGAAAGAAAGACAGAGGAGGGAAGAGAGATCACAAAGTGCATGTCCAGTAGCTGGTTCAGGAAGAAGTGGGGGAGGATGGCCGATATTCAAAGAGTAACGGCCATTAAAAAATTTTTTCATTGGAAGCCATCGCTAACAAAAATAACAAATAGAACCGCAAACCATATATATTGGAACGAACCTTGAAAACCAAAATAAAGTAAATAAAATGTTAGCAGAAAAATAGACCGATTCAAGCAAAACTTACCACGTGCAGAGAACTGAAATGAGAGATATATACCTGTTACTCTTGTTCTCTATCAATGCCAGAGATGGTGAATGCAGTTCACACTCTAAATACTATTTAAATTAATGTTTTCCATATAGACTGCAATTAGCCCATGCATTGTTACAAGGAAGCCAACGTAATCCTCTATCTCATACACTCCTCATTCCTCCCATAGTCTTCTTCTCTAGGCCTGTACACATTAAATATGAACATTCTTGTTTTGCATGTCCTCTTTTTCAGCCGGTACATGTCTCCATGGGTCATCATGAGAAGTGGATAAAGACGGCATTCTTTTTAATATTCGCTCGTTTTGATGTTTGTATGTCCCTGTATCTGTTTCTTTCTATATCAAAGTAATCTTTTTCTTTTTTCTTTTTTTGTCTTATTTGTTCCCAAACTGGTGTGACTTTTGTGACTACGTTCATGTCTGTTGCTGCCGCTTGTATGATTATTTAGCTGTGGTGTATTTCTGAAAATGTGTTCCCATGTTTCTCTGAGGTTTGTGTTTTTACAGTACTACTACTACTACTCAGTTTTTCTTCCCTGTCTTCCCTGTGTCCGAGGGTTGGAAGTTCTGCCATGTCATCCAGGTCTGATGTTCATTCGCCACCACTCTCGATCCATTGCTTGCTCAGGTTTGAGGCCGGTGCTTTTCAGATCCTCATTGATGCAGTCAGTCCATCTTTTCCGTGGGCGACCTCTAGGGTAGGAGCCCGGGATGACAATGCTCTCAACTTTTCTAGGCTGAAGGTGGGCATACCAGCGCAGTCTGTTCCACCAAAGAACCTCCTCAACACTAACCCAGTCTAGACCTCAATGAATGTAACAGTACACCATTGTATCTCCTATGTCTGTAGAATGATACCTTTTCATTATTTTTATAATGAAATCGTATTTTTGTCCCCTTAAAGTGTCTGTTTTCGATCCAATAGCATTTTTTTTTTTTTTTTTTTTTTTTTTTTTTTTTTTTTTCATTCCACTTGAATGTAGATGATCAGTTGCAATGACTATTCGTTTTTCTGGTTCTTTTTCCAAGTATACAGCCAACCCATAAAGGTTATAAACTTTTGGACAGTTAATAACGTAAGGATGCTCTCCTCGTTCAGATAGTATTCTCTTTAATGTATTGAAGCTGTGTTCAGAAGTCGGAGTGTAATATGACATCATTGACTCTTGTATTACGTAATTACCTTCCGACATAATGTTTATCGGCTTTTGTAGTAGGCTGTGGTTGTTCCATATGTGGGTGAATGAGTTTCCTTGACGCAAGTGTTTTCCTTCCGGCATTTTTCTCCAGTCGCTCAGCTCAATCAGCTTGACTTTTGTAGATTTGTTATGTGCATCGATATCACATGAATTAGGCAGTTTGTTTAGCAGATGTATGGGTGCACCGTATGTGAATTTATACTTTGGTATCTCTGCCTCAGGTCCAGTCATTGGTTGTATTACCTGAAATTCCTTGTTAATTTTGGTTATTCCAACCAAGTTTCCATATCTAATGTATTGTCTGTGGTCTACGAATATATTGAAGTACGACTCGGAGTTCAGCATGAATACCTCTGTGTTGTTTTTCGTTAGCCACTCACCACATATGATGTTGTTAATTTCGAAACCCATTCGCTTGACCCAATATGAAGTTGCATGTTGTATTGTTGCCTCCCACTTTGGTATGGTTAGTTACCCAAGTGCGCTTAGGAAGTATGGTATGATGTAATCACCAGATTCTGGTTGTGCCCATGCAAAGTGTCCCACGTTATGAATGCCACTCTTGTCTGTACCGTGATATTTTGTGAAGTCCGCATTTTTGAGTTCATGTGCGTGGTTTTCACAATGTTTTTGAATCTTCTTTTTAATAACGTAGCTTCTTACATCGTTCCCGGACTTGATTGGCAAGGTTCCTCCTATGTGTGTTCCCTGCCAACCGTTGGAACTGCCGTGGTCTGTATTGTCCATCGTCGTTGCAGATTGGTTCATCATATTTTGTATGCTACTACTCCCGATAGTATCAGAAGTGTTAGCCAAGTGGGGACAACCTCTGAAATATTCGTTGAGTCCAAGCTTGTTTTAAGCTTGATTGCACTTCGGCTCGCAGCACCCAGTAATCCTGTCCCTTCAGTGTCTCTGTAGAACTGTTCATCTGACTCCTCTGTGCTGATTTTTGTATTCCCATAATTTAGGTCATGTTGCTTAGCTGCCCAGTCTAACTTATTTAAAGGCAGTAAGTATTTTAGTCGTTCCAAATCTGTACCTAGTCCTAGGAATCAGTGATTGGGTACTGTGAAAGAGAACTTGCGTCCTTTCCATCTCCTAATCGGCGACATACTGACTTATTTTTGTTGATGACGTAATATTTATACTGTTACGTAATGATATGTCATTTCCGGTAACTGCGAAAAAATAAACTGATCACGGGCATGGTGTATTACTTATACTGGCACCTACACTTTTTGTGATGAGCACACAGGTCTGGCATGCATTCCTTGCATAAAAATGGTAACATCGTTGTATTCAATTGACCAGACGTCTGGCATTTTTACATAAGGAACGCACGCCAAACCTGCGTGCCCGTCACAAAAAGTGTAGGTGCCAGTATAAGTAATACATCATGCCTGTGATAGTTGCTCCTTCTTAATATCGTGTCCATTTATTTAGCGTTTAGGTGTGTCAGTTCTTTTCCTTCCCCACCTCAATGAACCTCTGTCCTACTTGGACATTGTTGCTTACCTCACTGTCAGAAACTCTCTCATCTACATAAGTAGACTCTAATGTTCCACTCTTTGAACAATCATCTTTGAGAATGGATGAATAACTAGTCATGCTTCTCATTCTAACCTCTTTATCAACAGTTGACACAATTTTTATCCTCCATTTTAAGTTGTCCTGATATGGTGCTCCATTAATAAGACATCAGGTTCATCTGCTTTCTTGCATTAATGTTAATAATTGCATGCTGGAAAATCATCTTGTTTTGCTCCAGATTAGCTGTCAAAATCACTGGATTCTACTGGAGCAGCCAATACTATTTTCTGTAGTGGAGATTTTCTATTCTTCAGGGGATGCTCCACATAGAAACTGAGCCGGTTAACTGATCTCTAATTCTACAAGAGAAGAGCCAGTCTTTTCAACTCCCATATAATATGGCCATCAGCACATGTCCATCTTTCCTTTCTTATGGTGCTTCTTATAGTACTCCAAATCACCAACCTCAAACTCTACATCCTTAGTCTTACTAAGGGACTTAACTATCATGGATTTCCTCCTTTTTTTTTATGTTATTCCTAACTAATGGGAAACTATCAAGAAAATTGGCTCTAGAATTAAATCACTTTTTATTTCTAAATGACCCTCATACCTTATGTGGTATGTTTTCTACATCCGCACAATATCTTGGTGGTATTTAACTAAATCGTGATGATTAATAAAACCTTTCTGATTAGTATTCCATGGTTTTATTGGTGTATTTTATGATGTAAGCACTTTCTTGTCATTGGTTTAAATATTTGATATTTTAGTAGACACAACACGCATTTGTCTTGGCACCATTGTACCCCCACTGAAGAAAGTAACCATCTACTTTGTGTCCCTAGGTTTTCATTCCCAAGATAATTTGTCACCCAGGGATAGTTAAAAAAATTGTTTCTTCAGCATGATTGATCCTATATATGGGCATGTGGCTTTATGGTTGAAATGAACATTTGGTTTACCTATGGTAAAAAAAAATTAATGGAGGATTGTAATGATGAGAAAATACACATGTAATTTTAACAAAACAAAGAATTTACAAAATCCATAGTTTCAACGGATTGTCATGAAGAGAAAATGTTCATACAATAGATAAAATAATATTCAAAATTGTTTACGGGAGTGATATATATATATAGAGTGTATACATTCAAAAGTAGATGAAAAGAGATAGTTTGAAATACTTAGCTTTCTTGAATTGTTGAAAGAAAGTTCATAGGTTCACTACTTCCTCTCTTTTTTTTTTTTTTTTTTTTTAACAATGGCTAATTTCACAAAAACCTATTTATTTTAAATACCAAAACATCACAATAGGTTCTAAATCATAAGACAATCACTGCATGAAATTTTTAAAAGAAACACATTTGCATTACAATTACAAAAAGAAATAGAAATACAAAGCATGTGCAAGAATTTCTTTTTGTGTGCATATTAAATCAGGATAACAATATCTGATAAAAGAATCACCGGTAAAAAATGGACAAAAAAAAAATTACACCTTGTGATGAGACAAGGATTTTGAAAAATGATGGAAAGAGAAAACAATATGGCAGTAAAAAAAAACAAGAGTGCAACCACCTTTTGAGAAAAAAATAAAAACCTTTCAATTGCCCCACAGGTGTGTCTAGGATGCAGTAATTCTTTTAAAAAGTCCCTTCTGTCTTCACACAGTTTGGTCTCAGAGAAAATTTCTCAAATGTTTTTGTTTTAGGCTGTCTAACCTCAGGAGAATTTTCTCTGGAATTTCACTAGTCTCTCTGTGGCTGGCTGGTAACAAGAACCTTCTTTAATGTTCTTTGCTTGGTTTTAATGCCTTCTCTGATATTGACCTACCTTCTTCCCTGGCTCTCAAAAGGTCGTCTCATGTTTACCCACTCTCCGGGTTCAAGTTCCTTTTCTAGGTTTCACATCACCTTTTTTTTTTTTTTTTTTTTTTTTTTTTTTTTTTTTTTACAGTCTCTGTATATATTCGGTTATGATTTTGTCCTCCATATAGTTCTCGATGTGAGAACAGCAAATAGTGAGCCACATGGTTGGATTTAGTTCTATGGCTTTTAATTCGGACATCGGTCTTTTGGTCGTGTATATATACATGCAGTTTTGCGTGGCTTCAGCTTCGCCCATGTCGTGACACAGTGGGTCATCATTGGATGTAATTAGTGATGGGGTTCTTTTCAGGGGGCCTTTCATTCTGGTGCTTTATGTTTATAAAGGTCTCGGCCCCTTCCAGAATACATTTACCCTCTGGGGACTTTTCGTGGAGCTAAGTTAGTACGAATGCCCCAGATATTAGTAAAAGAAAAGTTAAGGGATTTAGGATATTTTCTGATTTTGTTTGTCATGTTTTGTTGATAGGGAGGGACCTAGAGTAGAGGATACAGGCGGTCATTAAGCACGACCTGTGCTGGGAGGGAAACTGGCTCGGGCTGCAACGAAGTGCGGTCTCGGGGTTGCCCTCCGAAAACGCTTGCAGGGATCCTATCCATGCGCGACCTGGCACTACAAGAACCCCGATGTTATACAACTGTTGATCAGAGCAGCCACTCTTGATGCTACGAAAGAGTTAAGGCTCCTAACTACCAGTCGGAAGCAGGAAACTGCTAACCCGGTACCCTCACAATGATGAGACGTTGCCACCGACCAGACACATCGCAGGAAAATCACGGAAGCACCAATAAAGTTAAGGGTGGTAAGTTAACTTAGTTAAATTCCAGTCAAAGAAATTTCTTGGGGGTGGGGGGGAGAAAAAATACTCGTTCACATGACCATGAAATGTTTAAAATTAAGCGAAAATAAATAAATACAAAATCATGACTTAGCAATATTTCAAATAAATCTTTCCAACCTGAACACACATGCTACAATGCCACTAGATAAAAAGTTTTTATCTTATTGGCTGTAGGAATAGGTGAGAGTAGGCGGGATGGAAATTCAACTAACTAGCCAGAAAGACTTGGCAAAAATGATTGTTGCATAAACCACATTTCATCTGTATAGATGAGGGTCTTATCTATACAAGACCCAAATGTGAAATTGTCCGAGGCTTGACACCTCATCCTGTCACAATTCATAAGTCCATTTCGGATTGACCTGAGAATGTAGCTTTTACCTGAATTACTGACTCCAGTAATGAGAAGCCTGTTTACTTTCGGACGTATTTTATGGCAAACCTCAAACATACGAAGAGGGAACTCGTCGGAGTCGATGCTATGAAAACAGCGCCAGGCGTCAAAAATGTTGAGTGACCTCTGTACGTCGCAGTATCTGTTTTTCTATTATGCAAAATACTGATGTTTTTGACGTATTTGCTCCCAGATGGGAGTGACCTTCGTCTCTAGGTTGACATCCGAAGAGGCTGCGGCTATTATATTGTTTAAGTTGGGAGTGTTACGAAAAATGTTCTCTCACGTCTGTCTAGTTTTTGGTGATTGCATATTTTTGCAGTATATCATAATATCATCAATGTCGGTGCTATTACATTTCTTCATGACTTTTTTTATGAAATCATATTTTTTGCCTCTTAGGGTACTGGTCTTCTTGCTGATGGCCACATCCTCCTCTTCGTTTTTGCTGTCTTCGGTAGCCAACTTTTTGTTAGTCTGTTAAACATTCTGATTCTGCCATTACTGGTTACGTCTCCAGCTGCGACGACTCGTTTTGTAGTGGCTCCTTCTCGAAGCAGTCACAAAGGCCGTATGGATTACATATTTTCGGGCAGGTGACTGTGTATCCTCGCGTTCCCCTCGCTTAGAAGCTTTTTGAGTAGTATAAAGCTATGCTCGCATGTCAGGTGGCTAAAGTGCCATGAAATTATATGAAAATGCTCCATGTCAGAGCAGTTCTTTAGTTTCGAGTGACCGGCTTCATGAAAAACAAAAATGTGCGGCTTTTTGTCCACGACTTGGAGTAAGTATCTGTGGATGTCTGTTTCATGTAATATGATCGCATGCTTTGCGTGTTCGATGGTCGTTGGTTTTTCGTTCAGCATGTATTGCCATCTTATTATCCAAGTGTAAGGAGTCAGCTTTTTCCCGTCTTTCCCCTCGTTGAGTACCGTGTTTTTGAAATTATCTTTTCCTTCTTGCTGCATTGACATAATCGTCTGAGTGTGCGTTAGACATGTGACTGCTGCTCTGATTTGCACGGTTGCTTATATAGCGGCCGTTGGTAGTGCCATCTGTTGATATAGGCTATTTTTTATATTTTGAAATTTCCCTTACGTTTGCGAAATTTTTATTTTTTGATTTTTATGCTGACTGTGTGAAATTTTTATTTGTTAATGAATTTACCGTATATGATTCCGTTTATGTTCTTGTCGGTAACTTTGTAAATGTGGGTGGAGTGATTATGTTGCATCCCCTTCGGTATTTGGCCGTGGAAATGTCTGTTGGGCAGTATCATGCAGTAGTTCTCCTAGTCAAAATCATCATTGCTAGCATGCTCTTGTGGTGGTTTAGCGGAACTTTTTGTAGGTTTTGCAGTGCTTCGTAATAGCATTCCAACTCTAGGAAGCCTTAACTTCGGGCTCTTCCACCCAACACTTGCCATTCAGCATCTTGTCTGTCCTTGTTTTCCTTTAACCCCTTCTCTGTCTCCTGTTATATATCACTGTACGACGAACAAACAACGAGAACATGCATATATAAAAATATAAGATTATATTTCTATTCCTGACGACGAGCCTGTGTGGAACAGAGAATGGAAGAGTGAGAGCGCGCATAGAATGAGTCGACGGGAGTGTAAGTCTTGCCTGTGGTGTCTCTCTGCTTCCACTGGCCGTTCTCTGCTGGCTAATCTGTGTGTCGATTTCTTTTTATAGTCTTCTAGAACCGGGACTTTTCTTTCCGGTTTTGTCTCGCCTACGCAACGCCCACGTAATTCCAAGAGACACCTGTTTTGTTTACTTCCGTAGTCATTTCCGGCGCTGTCGGAAATAAGGTCAAACGAGCCCGACTCATAACCCTGCGACATCATCTGCTCCAGACGCCGACAGGATGTATTTCTCAAACACCTGTCTTGTCGTTCGCTGACCCCTTCATCGACGGGAAATATTGATTGCATCCACCTTCTTCGGGTGGGGGCTAGATTGCTATATTACACTCCTTCATTGTTGCTGTTTTATGCTCTTGGGTCGTTGGGTAGGCCTTAGCCAAATGGCCCAATGCACTGCAGACTCAAAAATAGTCCCTTCAGCCTTCCACAATTACAAATTGTTCTGCCTCGGCAGGTCAATACATTTGTAATTTCGCTGAACTCCTTACCTGATGTCATTTGCAATGTGACATAACCCGTAATGAAGCCAGCTTTGCTTATTACGGTCACCGCCTTGGCCACTTGTCGATATTGGAGGAAAAAGGCTTCCAGGTGGTTTTCTGTTATATCCATGGGCATCCCCTGCAAGGTGATACATTTATTGTGTTTGAAGGCGAAACGTTTTCATTGTTAAAGTGGGTCCTGCCAACTGCTTTGCCTCCTCTTCTGTTTTAACTCCAACAAACTTGTGAGGTTTTTGGGTTCTTTGTTAGCAGGTTTCCACAGCCTTCAAGGTCTCAGGGATTGTCAGGAGTTCTTTCCACAGATGAAGTCCTGATATTTGTCTTTTATGCAAGCATCGTAGGCCTCATCTTTTTTAGGAGGTTTAGCCCCTTCCCATGCCTACATAGATGGCACTGGCAAATCTGGCCTCTGAGGGGTCTCCGCCATCCTGGCTAGTAAACGCCCCCCCCCCCCCCACACACACACACTTTCTGGCAACTGAAACACCAAAATTGAAAAAAAAAAATGCTGTGTCTAGTTGCTAGACAAAAATAAGCAAGCAGTAACTTAATATAGACCTCAAAAAATAAAAAGAAACAAATACATACAAAATAACTCCAACATAGACTATAATGTTCTGTATAAGTTGCAGCTGAAATTAAACCATTTGTTTGACATTTTCATTTCTTCCTTTTTGTCTTATGTAATGTGCGTTGTGGTGCAGTGGATATTGGCTCGGAACGAGAAATCAGGAAGCCGAATTCAAATTCCAGTTGAATTCATTGCATTCACTTATGTGCAAATACCCTTGGGAAAGGTATTAATCCGTCTCTTCCTTCCAGTTATGGGTTAAATAACAGGACAGATTGGGTTCTATATAGCCTTGGCTGGCAACCAGTCTACTGCAAAAAGCAATGGCAACCTGCTGCAGGATAATCTTCTGCCCAGTCAGTCATGTCTCTTTCGAGACATGATCGCCCAAGCATGTTTCACGTATGGCACCTAACTGACTATTGTTATAGTACATAAGATATCTAGGATGTGCGTTGTGGTGCATTGGATATCAGCTCGGAACGAGAAATTGGGGAGCCGAGTTCAAATTCCAGCTGAATTCATTGCATTTGCTTACGAAAATTTATGCCAAAATATATAAATTTTATATATTTTTCATTTTATTTCTAATTATTGTTATGGCAATTATTTTATTATTAATTACATAATTGCTAAAACTTTTATTAACCCAATAAACAATATTGAAAAAAAATTGCTACTGTAACAAGAAAAAGAATTTTGGGAAAATTTTGTGGCCTTGAAAAGGGCCTTTTTTTTTTTTTTTTTTTTTTTTTTTTTTTTTTGGACTGCTGCCTCTTTAATCATCATTGCTGGGCTGATCAAAATGTAAATGATGGCATGTGATAGTCAGCACCAATTTCACATTTGTCTATTTCACAATATTCAGTTTCAACATTTGAGTATGAAATCATATACAATGACTTTGCATAACTGATGATGTCACCAACATATTCTCGGTTGACACCATCAACTGTCCAAATGTGCTTAATTGAGCATCCAACTATATTCCCAGTGAGTATATCATGCAGAATTTCTGCTAATTTTGGTTGGTGAAACTCAGCCAGCAAACTCATTATTGATACATCTTTCAAGTCCTTTAATTTTTTCTGCATTGCAGCCCTCTTTTTCCTTTCCACCTGGATTGCCTTTTCTTTGCTCTTCTGGGCATGTCTCTCATCAACTGTCTGTTGCTGCATTTTTTCTTTCCAGTGTATTCTCTGCTGAAAATCATTGCCACCTGGAGGTATTTGCTTAAATACTCAGCTTCCAGATCATCAATGAATTTTCTGATTACGCTTGGCCTTGATGACATTGCTTATACTGGAAACCTAACCATTAGGCGTAAGCTTCTTTCTTTCAGAAAATTTCCCAATGATGCTTTCCGCTAGCATGGTGTGTTCCCTCACAGATGTCAACAGAGACCGAGATGATGCAAGTTTATTGCTGAAAGACTTTTCATACTGCCTGTTTAGTACTGTTACAATCCCTTTCAAACAGGCAGTCATCATTTGTTGGAACATGAGCTTATTTGTGGGAGTAATCAACAAGGCTTTTTAACAGTCTCTGGTAGTGAATTTCCAAAGAAGTCCTCTACAAAAGCAAAGATAGACATCAGGTCCTTGATGCGCATTTGGCACAAGCTTTTTCCGTTCACAAAATTCACTGATGATGCTTTCAGCCAGCCTCACCAATGTTGTACTTGAATCACACAAATAATCAGATATATTTGACAACTTTTCATACTGCCTGCTTATGACTTCCATCGCTCCTTTTAAGCAGGCAGTCACCATTTTCTGGAATGAAATTTCGTTCTTTGGTGGAACAAATATTGATTCTTTGATGTTATTTGGCAATTTGTTTCCAAAAAAAATTTTCATCACGTTGAAGGATCATGTTTGGGGTCTTGGACAGTACCTTCAAATTATCAATGACACCCTTGACAATGTTCAGTGTGTCAACAGGGTCTTTTTGGTTATCAATATCAGTGTAGAAGGTACTCATCCAAGGCCCCATTAACATTTTGCCCATGATCCCAAGTACTTGCATTTCAGTAACAGCATCTGTTTTGTCAAAAAGTACCTGTAACTTTATTATGATGTCCTTTTTTTTTCTTTTTTTTTTTTTTTTTTTTTTTTTTTTTAAGCCGATTCCCTCAGTATCTAGGAATTTGGGACAATGGAAGCCCTTGTTGTTGAAAAAAAGGACTTCATTATGTTGACAAGCCCAAATTTATCTGGATACCAGAGGGAATTCATGGCCACAATAATTCACATGCTAGATACTCACTCACATTGTCATTTCCGATTGTGCATGTCTCACAATCCCTCAGGACTTTCCTTGTCTTCATCGAAACAGATTCCAATGGATGAAGGTTGCACTGAAATTCAATTAGGTCAGTTTTCCACTCCTTTTCAAGCAGCTTTACCGTTGCATGGTTTAATGTTCCCGGTCTGTAAGGCAGTTTTTAATTGTTGATATAATTAAATTCAGACTGTCCTCAGCAGTTTCACCAGTGTAGAGTGAGCCGACTTGTGCCAAGTTTTTAATAGCATCCGTAATGTGCTGCTTATAGTCTTGCGCACATCCACCTGGAAGGTGTTCCAATGGCACAAGATGGGAAGTTGATGGGGTTGTTAGTAAACACAGTTCACATGTATTCCATCCTGTGTCATGGAATCAAAAGTGCAGTTATTTGCACTTCTTACAGATTTAAGTTTTAAATCTGAAAAAAAAAAAAAAAAAAAAACCAAGCTCCCCCACCATTCTTTACACAGTTGTGGAGCTGCTTACTAGAAGACATTGTCTTAAAGATAATGTTTGTAAAATGTATTTAACCAGTTCACTGATACGTGAGGAAGGAACACCATTCAGTAAACAGTTGTAGTGCAACTTCCTCACAGTATGTACAATATTTTTTTGCTGCTGCTGTTTTTTAAGAGTACTTATTTTTTTTATTTAAATTTTTAATTGTTTCATTTTTTTGGTATAACATTTTACGAAGTTTGGCTACTTCTGATTCACAGTGATATGATGTAGCATAGGAGGTTGATGTTGCAGCGAGAGTAGGGAACTGGCTACAGAGAGGATGGAACTGGTAGTAGAGAGGATTGCAGGGGAAATGTTTGTGGACGCATCAGACAAGACAGCAGATGCATTAAATAGGGCGGCAGAGGCATCATTCAAGGATGCACTAATAGAAGCAGGAGATGTAGTGGTAGCAGTAGCAGCCAAAGAAGATGTAGTGGTGGCAGGACAAGCAACAGATGAACCTGTTGGCAGGTACGGCCGCAACAGATGAACCTGTTGGCAGGTACGGCCGCAACAGATGAACCTGTTGGCAGGTACGGCCGCAACAGATGAACCTGTTGGCAGGTACGGCCGCAACAGATGAACCCTCAATGAATTTTCTTGATTTTTCTGGATTTTCTGGATTTTTCTGGATTTTCTCGAGTTTAATGACATTGCTTATACTGGAAACATAAGCATTAGGCGTAAGCTTCTTTCTTTCAGAAAATTTCCCAATGATGCTTTCCTCTAGCATGGTGTGTTCCCTCACAGATGTCAACAGAGACCGAGATGATGCCAGTTCATTGCTGAAAAACTTTTCATACTGCCTGTTTAGTACTGTTACAAGCCCTTTCAAACAGGCAGTCATCATTTGTGGGAGTAATCAACAAGGCTTTTCTAACAGTCTCTGGTAGTGGATTTCCAAAGAAGTCCTCTACAAAAGCAAAGATAGACATCAGGTCCTCAATGAGTAGCTTCACCTTCTCAATGACCCTTTTGATGATGTTCATTGTGTCGATGTGGTCATTTTGGTTTTCCAGAGATGTATAGAAGGTTTTCATCCAAGGACCCGAGAGCATCTTCCCGATGATTCCTAGCACTTGCACTACAACAGTGTCTTTTTCTCTAAAAAGTAGCTGCAACCTGGAGATGGTTTCATTTGTTGCTGGAAGCCCTGAGACAAATTGTTTACATCGTTCAAAAACAGGGAAGTAGCACCCAG
The DNA here is from genome assembly GCA_037127315.1 of Ascarosepion bandense. Lineage (NCBI taxonomy): Eukaryota > Metazoa > Mollusca > Cephalopoda > Sepiida > Sepiidae > Ascarosepion > Ascarosepion bandense. The sequence continues at coordinate 919,488 of JBBBDQ010000924.1, read as the reverse complement.
ATGGAAAATAATATGCAGGCGATTCCTTCGGAATCTAGTGATTAAGGACAATGAAAGCCCTTGTTGTTTAATAAAGATCTTCGTGTCATTTATTGTCCCTAATTTGTCACTGAATCTGAGGGAATTCAATCCCACAATAATCCGCCATGATAGGCACTCACTCCCAATCTAGTGATTAGGGACAATGAAAGCCCTTGTTTAATAAAGGTCTTCGTGTCATTTATTGTCACTGAATCTGAGGGAATTCAATCCCACAATAATTCGCCATGATAGGCACTCACTCCCAATCTTAGGGACCCCGATTTTCCGTTTCAAATTTTCCTTGATTCCGTTTCAACTTTTAGTAAATTCCGTTTTTTTCCGTTTTCACATTTGCAAAATTTAATTTTCCTTAGTTATTAGGTTTATTGAATTTATAATACTTTTATGAGAAAAATTAAAACTTATAAAACATTTCAAACTTTTATTCTATTTGAAGAAATAGAGGTTTTTACATGTTGAAATTTTTATCATCTCAGAAAGTATTAACAACAAATAACTCCAAGTATATTAAAAAAAAAAATTAACTACAATTTTTTGCAAAACCTTATTTCAATCACAATAATAAATACTCTAACAAAATTTAAACATTAATTCAAATATTTAAAAAAAATATGACAAACTGAAAAACAGCTAAAAAATTTGAAATTCAATATTTTCCAAATTAAAAAATTAGCAATCAGTAAATCTTTTTTCTAAGTCTCCATTGAAGTACAACATTGTCAATTGCTTGGTGTTCTCAGGGGTTAGATTTTCACGTTTTTTATTCATCAAATGTTTATATTGAGAAAATGAACGTTCAATGAACGTTAAATTTTTTTTTAGAAATATTACAGGGTCATGTTGTTTTATTATATATTATAATTTACAAACCTTGAGTATTTTATGGAAAAAAGAAAAAAAATTGAATGAAATGATTAATTTAACATGGAAAATGATTTCACTAAAAAAAACAGAATTCCGTTTCAAATCGACAATTCCGTGATTCCTGATTGCGGAAAATTGGGGTCCCTACAATCTAGTGATTAGGGACAATGAAAGCCCTTGTTTAATAAAGGTCTTGTGTCATTTATTGTCACTGAATCTGAGGGAATTCAATCCCACAATAATTCGCCATGATAGGCACTCACTCCCAATCTAGTGATTAGGGACAATGAAAGCCCTTGTTTAATAAAGGTCTTCGTGTCTTTTATTGTCACTGAATCTGATGGAATTCAATCCCACAATAATGAAAAGTGCTCAATTTAATGTAGGAGCAGATTATCCAAGTGAATAAGGAATGAAGAAAAATTTACAATGTTCAAAACATTAATTTAAAACAGTGCTCGATATACAATGTGCAGTTGTGAATATTTATTATAAAGTGTAGTTTAGAACATGTACAAATTATTATCCACTACAAAGTGTACATTTTGTTTTGACATTGAGATGACAATGTCTCATCAGGTGGTGTGGAAAGGAATGGAAAGTCTTTTCTTATATTTGGCGAGTTGTGTGTGGGATGTAGGTGGGGTTAGGGATGAGGGAAAAGGTCTTGTAAATTGTTCGTTAGAATTTTGAGTGAAGAGGGAATGAGTAGGGGATAGACTTGATTAATGAACGTGTCGAAAATTTTGTAGACATTTAACATTAAAAGATAAGGTATAGTCTTTTATAGCTTAATAACTGAATTTTTTCTTCAGGTTTAGTAAAAGAGGAAAATAAGGAAATATATATAGGGTGGGGAGGAGTAGGGAATGGTAATTATCATTTAGTGGAATAATCTTTATTGAATTGTACGATTATACAATAGTTTGTATTTAAACTTGGTTTTTATAATTAATCTATTTTTATATATTTAACCATAATTTGAAATTTAGCAAATCACTTTTTTTCTATAAAATTTTATGTAAGAGTGTTGTTAATATTGTGAAGGTTTATCATCTCTAAAGGGTTTGGCTTTTGTAGTTTTTAGCATGGTTGTAAGGTTAGCTCTTTTACTGTGGTTTCATGGTTTAATAGTATACTGCTATTCATGTAATTAATGATTTCAATTTTTTCTTGAAGACAAAGGAAACCTGGTTTGTTTTTGTTTTTTATCGTATCACCCTGAGCAAGGCGGTAACGCCACTGATGTGCAGGGGGTTACGTAATAGTGAAAAGATTGGAAAAGAGAAAGCCGGAAACCACATCCTAAACAGGGAACAAGCCTCTTAACCTGTTCAATAGACGTGGGTGGAGTGTGAACCGGGCAATAGATAGATCTATCTACTCCAATTGAGAAAAAAAAAAACATGGTAGTAAAAGTCCAGTCAAGAGATTTTCTGCTAAAATCAAAAAAAAAAAAAAAAAAAAAAAGAATTAAAGATGAAAAGCTTAGAATTTAAAATTAGGCAGAAGGGGAAAAAAAAAAAAAAAAAAAGACTGACTTTAACAATATTTCAAATAAAAGATTCTCAACTCGACACGAGGGTCTTTTTTTGTTTCCACATTGAAGGAGCGATGTTTTATCAGACAGTTAACGCTATTTAAAAAATAGTATTTGCTGACTTATTTATCATAAATACTCAGATCTATTTCTATATTGAGCATTGTTTTAAATTAATGTTTTGAACATTGTTAATGTTTTCTTCGTTCCTTATTCATTTTGATATATAAAATTACTAAGTTTTAACTTAGTATAAGTCGAAAATGGCTGAATTCAAAGATTAACGTCTTCGAAATTCTTTCCTTGGAAGAGGTCACTAGCAGAATAACAGAAATTTCAAACTATCTGTATCAAACGACCTTTAAACAACCGAGCAATTTAGTATAATTTAGTAACAAAGAAATGAATAACAATTATAAGTGAATAAAATACAAATTCAGTAGAATAAATTAAACAAAAACTCAAACTTAAACTTACCATGTGCCACTAACTGAAAAAGTTGATAAAATTTCTATCGGACATGCCTTTTTGTCGGCGAGTCACAGCCCATAAAGAAAAACTGTCTGTATCGAACAACCGTTCCATTATTGATTTAGATGTTCTGGCTTGTTTGTGGATTTTCCATTTAACTTTAGGTGTTTTATTTTCGTTCTTTAACTTCCAAAAATATTTGGAAATAGATGTCATATCTTGTTTGTCCTTGTTATCGAAGGATGAGAAAATGCGCTTTTTAAATATATTCATTGTGTTTCCAATTTAAATTTTAGCATCCTTGGGATTCTCCATGGATGAAATTGAACACACACACACACATATATATATATATCAGGGATTTCGTTAAGCATTGGTTTGGGTTTCTACAGTTACAAAGGTTATTATGGGATAGACTGGTATGAATGTTGGAGTTATTTTTGTTGTATGCTTTTAATATTTTATTATGTAATTTAATTATTTTTTATAAATTGTTGGACCAGCTATAGCTTAGTTTTATGATATTCCTATTGAAAATTTTTCTTAGAGGGTTATTTTTGGGGAAATGTTTATCTATGTGTTTAAGAAATTTGTCCCAGTTTAAAATTAACTGATTAAATGGAGAATTATACCATATGATTTTCGTGTTTCTATTTTTTTTTTCTTTTTGGGCTCCTTAATTTTTTCACAAAGTTAATTTTAGAGGATTGATATCTGCTGTCTTTTCAGAATTTTATCGTAAATTGCTTTGTGCTTATCAAATATTTCTTTATTTTGAGAAGTGTGTGTTAATGCGGTGTTCAACTGATGATGGAATATGTTTGATAACGGATGGTGGGTGATTAGAGTTGGTGTTTATATAGATTGGGTTAGCATTATTTTTCATATAAGGTTGGAAAGTGTTAGCGACTAAGTCTAATGTTATGTCTAGGAAGTCAACTTGTTTTATATTAGGGTTAATTACTACGCTAAGACAAAAAGATTTAAAGACTTTATGAATTAATATTCAAATTCTATCAACCTTACCTCCAGTAGATTTATTTGCAATCATGAGTCCGTCATCTCTATAGAGTCCTATATTGTTAATGTCAATTTCTTTATAGGCCATGAGGTTGTACAAGAGGAATAATCTGACTAGATCCAACGATTCTGCAGAATCCAGGGCTCTCATAGATAAATCAAAATTATCTGTTGAATTTTTTGTCCACTGTTGTAGATGAGAACTGATTTCCTGCAGTTCAAAATTATTTTGATTTCATCCTTTGAGATGTTTGAGTAGAATTCCACAAATTCATATATATATATAAGGGTAGGTTGATTTTTCAATTTTTTTAAAATCTCAAAAAAAGGCATGAACCGAAAGTTGTGTATAAGTATATTAAGTACTCATACAAAAAATTAGATCAATTGCTTCAGCGGTTTTGTGAGCATTTGCCATCAAAGATCGTAAACAACGAAATACTGAAAATTCCTGTTTTTCTGCATAATTTGACTTGAATATTTGTTTGAAAAACCAAATAATTTTACTATTTAAATTACAAAATGTCCTTTTATTATATAAAAATAATATTAATAAAAGAAAATGATAATTAATTTGAAATTGAAAATCTGCCCAATACCCCCCCAAAAAAAAATTTTTTTTCAGTGTTTGTTTTAACTGCCATTTAACATAATGAATTAACCTGTAATATTTGAATAGGTGAAAAATTAGTTTTTTACTGTTATAATTGAAAATATAACAAACAAACAAATATAAACAAATACTATTTTAATAAAGCTTAGTAAATAGTCAAACTGCTCCATATACGAGCCTTTGGACAAAAATGACGGTCTCAATTTTTGACTCAATAACTTTCCCATTATCTGTTTATGTCTTGCCTCAAAACCATAAACACTCAGTGAGGCCTCTGTTGTTAACTTCACTGGCAAGTCCATTTTAGTTCCATTTAATAAACAATCCTGCAGTTCGGAATCAGAAAATTCCTCCGTCATTGGTGGTTCATAATTTCCACATAAAGTTAAATTTATTAACTGTGTCCAATGAGTGGCATCAAAATTTATAATTGGGATTCTTTTCAACTGTTTCCCGGTTTGTTCTGCATTCCTGAAAGAATATAAAAATTAAAGAATTGAATTATTAAAAAAATTCTAATCTTCACTGCTTTAATACTTATAGTGAAAATAGATAAAATGATTCTATAGATTAAAATAAATAATTAAATCAGTGATATGACTAAATATTTACTTACCTAATGGCCAGAATTCTTTTTAAAGCTTCTTCTCTTACTTCAACTTCCTCAGATTTGAGCATGGAATATAAAAAGTTTTCAGGCAGTAAACAAAATGCATTCCATTGAATGTTTCTTAATGTGACCTTTTGGATTTCTTGAGGCTGTTTTTTAATCCTCTGGATCATATTAAAAATGTTTACTTGCTGGTTGTGTAATTTATTATATCTTTTAATTTCAAACCAGCAAGTGGCATACACATTTACAATAAAATTTATAAGACTCTGCAGTTTTGTTGTGAGTCTTTGTGGGTATGCACCACGAGTCCATAAACACATGAGCCTGATAGCCAAAGTTAACCACCTTGCTTGGTTTAAAGGGCCAATTTTCCAGGAAGCATATCTACTGTCAACTTGACCCCTAGAAATGCCTACTGTGTATTCAAACAAAAGTCTTTGATCACAGCTGAGATCATTTATTAGATCAATTTTTACAATTGAATCCAGAGGACTGCTAATGGGGGGAAAATTCTATTTGGGGTAAATCATGATGATCATTTGAGCATAATTTCCCCAGGGGACCACTGAAGGTTGTAGGGCCTTTTGCACAGCCATCTAGGTTTTTAAAAAGGGCTCTGAAGGGCAGTTCATTTTGATGCAAAGAGCAACCAATTGTATGTAGATTTTTTTTGAATTTTTTTTTCTAAAATTGATATCATTCCACCTTCACAACCTGTGTTGGCATTGGTGTTATCAACAAGGATGGCCTTTATTGAGCTTTCACTATTGTATTCCTTTAGAACATCCAGCACTTGATCTGCGTGAACAGCACCTGTTGCACCAGTTTTAGGTAAAATTCTATGAGTCAGGTAATGACTTTCAGATGGTGTCTCCTTTGTAAAAGTCAAATGCCGTTCAGGGCCCCTAGTTTTTTTTCACAGATTTTAGTCCATTTTCATCGACAACTTCTTTGTATTTTAATGTGTCCTTGTCAAGTCTCCCATCAACTCCAATACAGATGAGGTTCCCCACACTTTCTTCATGCTTTTGTTGAGCTGTTTCTTTCACTTTGGCTTTTGCTCTGTCAATTTTACATTTATCAATAATAATATTTTTTTATATTAATATTATGTACCAGAAAGCCCATAGCCTTCAAATCCAAAAGCAAAGCATTAGCCAGGCTGGCTCCAACATTAGAAGATATGTCCCCTCTGACTAATTCGAGGGCATATCTGGGAAATTTTGTAAGGTTATAAGGCCCTTTTTCATCCATTTGTGGCTGGAAATATTTTTCTTCTTGTTCTTCACTTGGGGAAGATGAGGAGGAGGGGGAAGAAACAATATCCTGGAGACTTGATGTTGAAGCCATTGGTGTTGGTAAATTTTTTCTTAATCTTTCTAGATCCTTTTTGCTTTTCTTAATAGCACATTTATCGATGGGGCCAAGTTGAAAAGTACCCTTAGGCCGATCCTTTAAATATTCCCGATCCTCAACTGGAACCTGAAAAATTAGATTATATTTATATTATATTGAATATAACTAAACAGATTAAGATAAAAATCAATATGCATGAAAATTAAAGTGGAAAAAATTGTTTAAATATTTAAATAATATTAAGATATGGAAATTAATTTCGATATAAGGTTGTCTCATAAAGAAATTCCAAAAACAAAAATAGAAAATAACTTTACCTTTTTTTTTTTGAAGGGGGCAAGTGCAAATAATGTGCTGACTGTGACAATTTTCTTTGTTGCATTTTACTCGATAATCCTCACAAGGTAGAACAGGTATTTCGCAACAACAGGATGAAATGTCAAATAATGTATCTAGTTTTTCCGTCAAAATTTTCACTTTCGAAGCAGGGAGAGATCTTCGATTTATTTGTTTGGCTTTCTCGAAGCATAGTATATTCACCTTCTTTAAAACAGTCAGTTCTGTTAACAGAGGTAAACGTGGGTTAACTGCTTTCCATATATCCATTACCTCAGTTGTTATTAATTTATTAATAGCAAAATTTGAAAGGTGAGGATAAGTATTCATTAAATAGTAACAATATTGAATAATTTGTCGGTAAATTGGGGGCTCCGTTTTATTTAATGGTGCAGGTGGACCTCCAAATTTCATAACATTTTTACTGCGAGTTGTTGAAATTGCAGATTTTCTGGACATTTTAAATAAGAAACCTGAAAAAAAAATGTACTCTAAGAAATTAAAATGCAAAAATATATTTTGATAAATTTGAAAGAAATACATTAATCTTAAAAAGTAATGTTTTGTTTACACTTACCTTAAAAGTAGAATTCCTTCGGAGTTCAGCACGTAAACGAGCTTTTTAATGATTAAACACTAACTTTAAAAATATAAACAAATAAGAATATTTAAAAATGTTATATTCTTTAATAGTTAATAATTTTTTTTTGTTTAATTGAAAAAAAAAAACAACTGATATTTGTTATAATTTAAAGTATACACAAAACCACGAGGACAATAACAATTGTCAGGGAGAAGTAACTTCGACCGGTGAATAGTGTAATATTAACCCATAAATAAAACGATATATGTAAATAGATACTTGTATATTAAATTAACAATTATAGTATTTTTATTTCTTTGTAATTTTGATATTTTCATTTAATTTATGAAAAATATAGATATACTAAACTTGAAAATATTTATTATTGAGTGTTTTGTATGATTTCAGTTTTGTTAAAACACGGATTTTATTTAAGCCGCACATATTTCAATGAACACCGATATTGTACTAAGTATCGCGATTTATTTAGTATTTAAAGTGAAATGCTCAAATAAAAACAATTTTGAAGAAAAATATTTCTTGTGGTGACTTTTGACATTATTTTACAACTTTCTATATGTAGCATTATTTAAACTTCCAAAATCGACCTACCCTAATATATATATATATATATATATATATATATAAGTTGTAAATTGCCTGAAGATACCAAAAGTCGCGGCAATAACTCATTTCCAAAAGAAAAATATTCAAAAGTTCCACAATTTTATTGAACACTTTTTAATACAACTCTGTACTGGTCTAATTTAATTATAACCAAAAACTCTTGAGCACTCACTAACTCACTACTATATAAGTGAGTAAATACCAAAATATATATATATATATATATATATATATATATATATATATTCAGTTAACATGATAAATATTTATAAGTGTTTCTAAAAAAAATTTTTTTAATTATAAAAACTAATATTTTTAATTTTGTTTTTGTGTGTGTGTGTGTTATAATCTGAGGAAAAGAACAGTATGGTTAAATAAAGAAAAGAAGGGAAACTAAAAATTGTTTATTTTTTTTTATAGATACATTATTTAAATCTCTGCCTTGATAAAGTTACATGATAAAGATGAGAAAAATATAGTTTTCCTCGTTTTCTTTATCTAACTATATATATAATTTTCTAAACATATGCTGTTAAATATAAGAGACAATGAATGTCTATTATGTTTAATCATGAGCCGTTCTAAACTCCGCTTGGCAACGACAATAGTTACCAAAAATAATAAACGTAGTTCTCAAATTTGCGATGCGGTTTTATTACGTCACACCGCATGATAGCGCGAAATGACAACAAAACCATGTAGTCAAATGCATGTCTGGATTTAAATGTGATTTTTATTGAGTGTTGGTTGTTTAGATTTGATGTACATGGCCTCCAATATCTGCAGGTTTCTCTTACTGTGTGTATGAGTAAGGATCACCGTATTGTTGACCAAAATCTGTCTGATATTACCTATATGTTTGTTTTTCAGAGAAATGTTGTTTAATAGTACTCTGATCAGAAAGATGACATGTAAGTCTACGGGAGAGCGTGGTTGTAGTAAAGACAATATATGTACTGTTAATAATTTTTTTTTTTTAAGTTTCTTATAAATTGATAAGTGTTCTTAAATTAAAAAATTCAGAAAAAAAACTAACAATTTTATTTGTTGCAAAATAAAGTCCATCAAAGGACAAAACACATCAGCTAAGACAAGTTTCCTTTTTATTTCTATTCTCACTGCCACACACACACACACACACACACACGAGTTAAAGTACTCAAAGGTATCCTGGTAATTTCTAATGAAATGCTTTGTATTCTGTTAAATTTTACCTTAAAGTGTCTTGCTATGCTTTTTGGAGTCCCGTTTATCTATTTATTTTTTTAACAAAATGACATTAAACACAACTAGCCATATAAAAAGTTGGGATATATTTTATTTGAATATATGAGATGATTTTTAAATAGACTTTTTTTTTTTTTTGTAATGTAAAAATATTTTCAATTTTGAAATGTTTTATTTTTTTATCAATAAAATTTGAACAAGAATATTTTCTTTGTATAAAAAAAAAAAATTGTAATTTGTTATTCATATAATTTTGTTAAAATAAAATATTTTAAAATAAAATTCAAAGAATTGTTAAATTTATTTTTCATTGTTTTAGATGAGTTTACAGATCAGTATTATTGCATAAAAACAAATTTATACATGACGCAGAGAATTACAAACAGTAAAAAAAATAAAAATGACAAAACTAATTTTACACAACTATTTCATCAGCAATATGGCTGATGTATTATGTTGAATGCTTGTTTACTTCCAGGGTTAAACATTTGAATCAGGACAGAATTCACTTGATTTTATACGTGGGATGATGGGTAAATGGTTGTCATTTTATATTTTTAATTATGTGCACACATTGTTTTTGAATTTGTAGACTGCACAGTACAGTTGGGGGGGGGGGGCACAATCTGAGGACAGTGCAGAGGATTCAGAAAAAGTTGGAAGATATATCCAGTCAACATCATGGTGTTTGTAATAATGGCAACATTATGCTACCATTCATCTTCCCACATGGAGGCCTACATGAAGTGCCTTGAAGAGGTAGTATTTGGATATTAGAACTTAGATTAATGCTTTTTCCAAAATCTCAGTAGTAGTAGTAGGCCTCCGTCAGTCACAGTTAACCATGGGTAGTATTCTAGTTGTCTACTTGGCTGAAGCATTGGCATCTGTAACTGTAGAAACCAATGCGGGAGTGACAGTCTTTGTTGCAGAGGCTGCATTTATGCTTTGTTTCTGGTCTGTCGGAGCTGTCATTTTGCTTTCTGCAAACTCACCTCTCCATGGCAACTTGTGTCAGTTACTCCTCTCTTGATTTGAGTCGTTGGGCTGGGGTTCCTCTCCATTTGGTCCAGTTGACTGATCCACTCTCCCAAAACTCCATGTTGATGCCCACAGCTTTCATATCTCATTACACCTAGCACTTCTCTTTGTTCATTGGTTTAAAGTGGCAGTCATTTTTGTTACTCAGCCACAGATATTCTCAAATCAATTGATTTGGGATTTATTTTATTTTTTTTTTTTTTTTTAAACAATTGAGGTGATAATGTCACTAGGAAATGGGAATAAAAGAGAATGAGATGACTTGAGTGAGAAAAAGGAACAGGTTCCAGAAAGACAGAAGATTGCAATTGACATTTCATTTAAATTTTTTGAAGAGTATTTGTGGCAGGGAAGCAAGAAATTGGAAAGTAATTTCACAGCTGTGAAGTGCAAGAAAAGAAAGTCTGAATAAAACTTAAGGTTTCAGCTAAGGTAATTCAACGTTAAAATGGTGAGACATAGTTGCCATTATAGTTGCATTCTTAAATTCATGCAGTTAAGGCACTAAAGAATGAAGGTTATCAGAATGGTTGCTATGAAAATATTTGTAAAGACAGGGAAGCCATATCACATTGTTGAAAAAGTGACTGTAATCAAGATTCCAAGTCAGGATATTATATTTTACATCATATTTTTATTAAATTTTGTCTTTAATTTCAAGATTATGTAGCAAGAGCACCAGACCAGATATGTCAGTAGTATTCAATGAATAGTAGATTATAAATGTGCAAAATCAGGTTTTAATAACCTCCACCCACATGGGAAAAGTTGACTGGATGGAACTTCCTCCTTACAAATGAAATATGGAGGAAATGTAGACAATTCAACTCTGTGCTTTCAGCATAGCAAGTCCTAGCTGTAAATGTGTGAACAGGTGGAACTAAATAGTGGAGCTTATCTGAACATTTGCCATGATAATAACAGGAAAAAAAAAAGTTCATTATATATCTTCAGTTATTGTGGCATGCAAGCAACAAGACTTTTTACGATAACCAAAGTTAATGCCCTTGGAGACTGTATGAATCTGTCTTTTCTTCTCCTTGCCTGTGGGTTAATTAAAGACTTGTATCACTAAACCATTATTGTCTCAAAAAAAAAATCTTACAATGTAAAAATATTTTCTGGCTTTAAATAACCTACAAAAGGCTGATAAAGAATAAAATACAAATAATTGCACTGAAACCTTTTGATAACTTCTTAGTTTTTCTAAAGTATGGAAGCACCTCAGCATCAAATTGCCATAAAATCACCTGTAATTAATTTTCATAATAAAATTACTTGCAATATATTCCAATGCCTTTTTATTTATTTATTCCTTCTCCTGCTTCCCATAAATCTAATGATTAGCAAACAGATCTCAGGTTTAATTCTTGCTGATTTCTCAAACTTGTAGCCTTGTAATACTTAGCTAAATTGCAAAATATTTCTATAAAAAATTAATTTACTGTGTATTTCTTGAAAGAAAATCATAATTTGGACTAACAGATGGAAAAACAAAATTACACTGGACACCTGCTGTAGAGTAATGTTAAATTTGTAGACTGTTTTTAGTGTACAGAGTTCAATCCTCATTGCTTGCTTCTCTTTTTATTGAAAAATATGCAAAAGTGTATGGTTTTAAAATAAATGGCCCAACTTCATTATTGGTGCATTATTGGACAACCTGTTAGTCTAATGAAATGCTGCCTTATAATCCGTTCCCTTACTCATTTGTGAATTGGCCCAAAAACAAGACATAATCAGTGGTAACCACCGGGACCTAGAATGTCTAATTGAGAAATGGATGTCTGAGATTTTTTGAGAACATGCCAGAATTTATCCAAGATTTTTACTTTTTTTTTTCTTTCTTTAAAGGTTTATTCAATACGAAGCTTTAGAGCCACTCACACTAGAAGGTTACTTACTGAATAGGGTCTGTGATAACAATATAAGGGATGATAATAGGGAGTAAGGATAGATAAATAGATCCTTAAAGAGGTTAAGTGTTCAGGGAAGCATACATGTATTAGTTAGAGCCTTTTCTATGGAAATCATAAGATATTCGAAAGAGGCTGAAAAGTGGGAAATATTTCATCTTTTACAAGACTGGTGTAAATGATTTTTGAACTCTTGCAAGATTAGAAAGTGGAGATTGTACAACCTAGACATGGCAGTCGTACGCCATTAATAAAACTCCAGTACATAGCTAACCGTTCAATAATCAATGTTTCCCTGTTCCAGATTTAACTAAGTTTGAAAATCATACCTATAAAAAAGACTAAGAAAAATATAATTTATCAATAATAGGTCTTGACCACACTTTTAATCTTGTTAGATAACTGATCCGAAGGAGAATTGACATGGCGAAGGAAGCATTCCAGAAGTTAAATAAGGAATAGTAAAATTTTGCTAGAAACTATGAAGAGAATACTGGATTGCTATGTGATGTCCGTCCTTCAATATGGCAGTGAATGCTGGACAATACCATCAAAGATGAGGGAAAAACTTGAAGCAACTGAAATGTGGTTCTACAAAAGGATGCTGCGAATATCATGGATCGTGCATGTGTGCAATGATGAAGTCTTGGAAATGATGGATACAAAAAGGAAATTAATACTGATCATCAGGAAGAGACAGCTGAAGTTCCTGGGACACGCACTGAGGAAGGAGGGCTTGGAGAATTTGATACTAACAGGCCAGATAGAGGGAAAAAAGACGGGGAAAGCAACGGATAACATTTGAAGGACCTAATCAGGTGGATGACAGAACGAGGATTGCACGGTGTAACAGAAGGCGTGCTCAGAGCCACCAGGGATAGGGAAACGTGGAAATTCATGATCGCCTACGTCCTGAAGGGACAGGGCACATAGAAGAAGTACTGATATCTCTAAAGATTTGCAAAAACATAAGCTACAATCAAATGCAAAATGTATTTAATGGATGCTGTAATTGGATTTTTACTTTCATTATTTTGATTGAGCGTGTCTCTCACAATAACATCCCTTGAATAAACCCGTCCTACGAGATTAGTCGAATGTAAAGTTATTGTTTTTCTTGGTCGAATCAGGATACCTGTTCTTCTCGAATATGTCCAAGCATCTGGAACCAGCACATAATCCCCTTTTTTATCCATTGCCAGAGTAGAAGGATACATGTATTTAGTTGAAAAACCGGTGCCTTGCAGCGCTATGTGGCTAAATACTGTCTTGGCACGGATAATTTCCTTCCCACATTTTGAGGATGGACATTTCAGTAATGTACAAATTTGGCCGTACAGTTTGTTTTTGGCCACATTCCAATACCCATTGTACGCTCCCAATGCATATATTTCTTGAAATGATTTTTTGATTGCATAAGAGGCTTTGCAACAAAACGATTTATAGCATACTGTCACTGATCCAGAGTTGTTTTTAAGATGCTTGAACTTGAAATTATTGATTACATCACCTAAATTTAATAGAGTATCATTTTTTTCAGTCTGTGTTTTTTGCGAATAGTTGTAATATGTTTCAATCACCTCTGGTTTAGCATCGTTGATCGGGTATATGTCAGCTATAATCAGTTTACTTCCAGGGGCATTGGGCCTGTAATAATAAGCGGCAGCCCCTTTGGGTGTATATATTCCGCTGCCATAGGACAAATATGGTGGGTAGTGAAGATTTGCAGCTAAAAGATTAACGCTTGCACCCCGAGCGAAAGAAGAATGCATTTGGATAGATCGAAATAATGGTGGTACACTAACCCAAGCAACTGAATAAGCAATGTTACGTACATTGTATTTTTCTATTACTTCAACAGCTGGCTTTTCAAAGACTATGTCGAAACAAATGAAAGTAGCAAACTTGCCGAACGGTGTGTTGAAAAGAGCTATTCTGTTTGACTTTGCCGGATTAAACCAGTCCTCTTGAAATAAATGTCTTTTGTAATACCTTGCCACAAGCTCACCTTTTGGTGAAAAGACAACATTAGTATTGAACAAGTATTGTCCGTCAGCTGGGCACTCAACGTTGGGGTTACAATTCTCACGGCCGGCCATATTGACGATTAGGAACATTTCATTGTCTCTGGCAATGCAACTCAACAATCTTTGAACCTCTGTACTTTGACCTTTAAATTCAGGATCTATACACGGGTTTCGGTGACTGATTTTAGGATCCGGAATTTTCTCTGCAAATAGACTCATCCGCTTTCTTGACATATGTATGCCGTAAATTCCATATTCTGGAAATGTCAGCATCTTGACACCCTGAAAAAAAGCAAGGGAGAATAATTGTTAACCAATATTTATTTTTAATCAGATATATCGGATGTGCTTTGTGGTACAGTGGATATCGACTCGGGACAACAGATTGGGGGATCCGAGTTCGAATTCCAATTGAATTCCTTGCATTCACGTACGCACAAATACCCTTAGGAAAAGTATTAATCCGTCTCTTCCCTCCAGTTATGGGTTAAATAATAGGACAGATTGGGTTCTATAGCCTTGGCTGGTAATAAAGCAATGGCAACCTACTGTGGGATAATCTTCTGCCCAGTCTGTCATGTATCTTTCGAGACATGATCGCCCAAAGAGTGTATCACGTATGGCACTTAACTGATTGATGTTTAATATGGAGGTGCAAGCGTTGTGATTGTTAAAGGCTCCAAACAATTGGTGAACTGAATTTTACTTCTTGTCTAGATAATTGCATCTACTTTTCCATGAAGTCTATCTCTTCTAAAACCCCAAGCTATGGGTTAAATTAGAATATGTTATGTTCCCAGGGAATGAAAATGTGGTTTTGTGGAGAAAAATAAAAAGATGAAATGAAAGGATAATTCTTAAAGGTCTAGGAATGTCCGCATCACATGCCGACCTTAAACGATATACAAAGATTAAACACTTTGTGGTATTAAGGCAATTAAACTGTCTATTAAAAAGAGAAGTTTGCTCACCGAGTATCTGGCGCAGTGTTTTTGTCGAAACTGTTGTCGCGTGTGTGTATCTGTAAAATGTAATTTTCGTAGTGATCATTGTTCGTGGGTTCAAGTTTTCGTAAAAGGAGCCTGACTTTCCAGTCGTCTGCCTTTTCGTTTTATGGGAAACTTACCATTTTGATGAAAACAGTGGAAAACGGCTAACAGCCAAGCTTAAGAATCCACGCATACGGAAAGGGGCTATCCCAACTAAATTCCCAAATTGTCCCTCCTACAAGACCTCAACAAACTCTATGAGAGAATCACCAGATTCTAGGAAAATGCATTTGGAAAACTCCTCATTGGAAAGTGCTTTGGCACAAAATATCGCCAATGAGACAGAATACCAAAAAGAAAATGGGTTTAAAAACCTCAACGAACTTGAAAAAAAATTAAGCTTTCTGGACCAACAATACTGGAGTATTGTTAGAAAGCAGGGGACACTTTTTATATGTCACATTATCAAATCCCCATATCCAAAAATAACTCTCTCTCTCTCTCTCTCTCTCTCTTGAGGTTGAAACTGACTGCACAATACATGTTTTCTGCGGTGATGTGCAAATACAATTTATAGGGGAATATAAAATTCCTACGCATGTAAGTGACATTATCACTCTTGAAGATTTACTTGATATTGAGGAGCACAAAGCCAACTGTCCAAATGTGATTGCTGTGTTAAATTTCGTAATTTCCTTGTTGTCATTGATTGAAGACCAGTCTTTTAAAAAATTTACAACCCTAAAATTTATATGTGAACAGTTATATCTAATGACAAAAAATAAGTTAGAGTATTCAGCAGAAATGTTAATTTTTTGTTCCTTATTTTACAACTGATTCCCAAAAGGTTAACTATTAAGAGATATTAACTATTAAGAGATAGTAATAAACTCATTTTGCCCAGTTATTCTACCATCAGAAAATTAACTCTAACAAATTATATGAATCCTGTTTTGAACGAGATGACAATAATTTTTTGATGTACATAAAGAATAAATTAAAATTATTATCACAGGAAGATAAGACAGTATCTTTACTTGTCGATGAGATTCATTTAAAGCCATACTTTGATTTTAAAGGTGGGAATGTAGTTGACTTAGCCTGCAATAGTCAAGAGGCTGCAACAAGTGCCTTTGCTTTCATGCTGAGCAGTGTCTGTTAAAAATACAAGGATGCTGTGCATATTATGCCTTCTAAATGTCTTAAAGCACAAAATTTATTTGACATATTAAAACAGGTAATAATTGGATTAGAGGTTATTGGGTTCAAAGTAATATCTGTTATAACAGATAATAATGCTATTAATAAGAAAGCCATGTCATTATTTTGTAATCCCCCAAAACTTTCAATTGTATATCAACACCCATTTATTAAGTCTAGGCCTCTTTTCTTCATATTTGACTCTGTTCACATTTTAAATTGCACAAGAAACAACTTGCTTGGCCAAAAAGATGATAACAAATGCATGAAATTCTTTAAGTTTTACGATAATGAATATAATCAATCAGATACTCTTCTAGAAGCCCCATTTACTACTTTACAGGAAATACACAAACTTGAATCAGAGTCACTTCTTAAATATTGCTACAGATTAACTTCAAAGGCCCTTTATCCTAATAATTTGGAAAGGCAAAATGTAAATTTTGTAATGCAAATTTTTAGTGAATACACCATTCAAGGACTGTTGACCTTAGGGAAACAGAAATGTTTACCAAACTTTGCAAAAGTTGCAGAATATATAAATATATTTCATACTTGGTGGACAATATTAAATGTGAAAAACCCATTTAAAGGTCGCCGGCTTAACAATAAATATGTAAACCCACTTACTAAAAAAAAACGATCCAAATTTTATATTTCTTAATACTTTTTATAACTGGTTAGAGAGTTGGAATAATATTCCAGAGATTAGTTGGAGGCTAACAAGGGAAACTTTTACAGCTTTACATCAATTCTACAGCTTTACACATGCAATTCTACAACTGGCTATTTATTGCATAGAAGAATTAAAAATGAAATATATATTACCAGGCAAATTCCAGACGAATCATCTGGAGTTAAGATTTGGCCAGTATTGACAATTTGCAGGTGGTCAGTAATACGTCAATTATTCGAGTGTGAGAAAAAAATCAGAATGTTGTCAGTTTTCAAATTAAATCTGCCACTTAATAACAAAAGTATTGATCTTAGTAATTTACAAGAAACTAACTGGAATGATATAACAGATGTGAAACAGATATTCATAAATGTAATATAGATATAACAGATGATGAAATTATTAAATGTAGGGAAGTTTTTCCTGTAATAGCAGGTTATTGTTGTCATGCAGTTTTCAAAAAAGTAAAATGCAATAGCTGCAAAGACTTAAAAACTGGAGCACTGACAGACAATACAGAACAAATCCCTGATAGTAACTGTTATCTTCAGGGTATTAACAGAGGCTCCCTGCTACACCCCAATGATACGACAGCAAATTTTGTTCTACAGTTATGTAGTTTTGGATAAACTAACAAAAGATACTTCTTTTCTTTACTCAATAGATCAGCGACACTTAGCTGTGTACATAACTTAGAATATTTTGTCAGATTATATTTTGTTTCATGTAGATTCTTGTGATGATGGTCATAATATAGAAAAATAAAAAAATGTTGGTGTAAACTTCTACAAATGCTATATTAAATTATTTTTGAAAAAAGAATAATGACAATATAATGGGGAAAATTTAAATATAAAAAAAGAAAATTGGAAACATTTTATAAATAAATAAAACATTTTTATATATTGTGTTTTGTCATTTTTTTATTGTCATTAATTCAATTTTGAAAATTTAAACCACTTCATAAAACATTAAACTTAATCAGTATCTGCCCTTAAATGAATTGTCTCCCTTTAGCTTGACTACACTTGGTGACGTCATATTTGAGTGGGGAGGCCTTCTATAACGAAGGTTACGAGCGAGGCCACCAATCCAAAGATCACCACACTGCCTCTTGCGATAACACCGCCTTTCTGTAAGTAATTCTGCTGATTTTAGAGAATCAAGCTGTTTTTTTAAGAAAAATCTCCATTCTTTCTCTCAGCATGTCCATCGTTTTGTTTATTAACCCTTTCTTTCCATTTACCAGCGTCAAACAGTATCACATAAGGATTAACTTTTAAAAGCAGACAGGTTTCCAAAAGAAAACACGAAAAGAGTGGTAATTAAATTGTTCACCTGCCGAAACGCGATAAAACGTCCCAAACCAAGGGATTATCTCCTTTTTTGTCACTTGTTGGTCAAAAGGTTAACAAGAAAAAAAAAAAAGGTAAACCCCAGGTGTGAAAATGACTACACACAAAAGCACGATAAGAAAATGTTTTGAGCAATAATTAAAATTTGGCCGTTTGGGCTAGACTGTGCCTAGCCCCTGGGGGACGGGTTTGATCAGATGACTAAATGAAAAGGTCCAGATGGAATTTCAAAGAAGGCGGAGGACGTTCCAAACCCTTCAGACAGTGATAGTAAGAAAGCAGAAAGAAAATAGGTTTGACCAGGCGTCTAAAAGAAGGAGAAGGCCAAGGTAAAATTCTAAGGAGGGAGGAGGGGTTCCTCCATATTTGGACATTTGCAGGGATAGCTCTTATTGATTGTTTGGGGAACAATGGCATGCCCAGAGCATATTATACCCTACCTTAGCCTATGCACAAAGGTAAAAAAAAAAAAAAGAGTGCCGAGCAGAGGAGAGAGAGAGAGAGAGACCTTGTGAAGACAAGACTAAACGGAAAGGTGAGAACCACCGCTTCGTTTGATCTGATGTGATTTGCCGCCTAGAAGAAAACCCCCCGACTTAAAGCCTTGTTCCAGAAGTCTCGTTCATAACCACGTACGACTGAATTTCAGAGTTACCCTTTACTGAGACTGGTTTCCACCTAAGGCCACATAGCCCAATCTACTCTTCTTATTTAGCCCGTCTTTCATTGTCATATCCCTTCAGAACGCAGGTGATCATGATTCTCCACAGATGTCTTTTCTTTATTATCCGTGAATTACAATGCCTTCTTTGGAAGGTTGGGTTTCATATTGCTTTCTTGACGGTCCTGAATTTCAGAATTTTCCTTCTCTGAGACTTGTTGCCAGCTGAGTTTATCGTGCAATTTAACACATAGTTTGGAAGTGAATAGACAGGTTCATGCCTTTCCCTCGTGTATTTGAGCAAAAGTGAACGCAACAGACTAGGTCAGAATTTGAACTCGGCTCACCGATTTCACTTTCTGCGCCTATATATGTTATACTAACCACACGAATACTATCATATCTGTTATGCTACCCGCATATATACTATCGTACATTGACTGGAGTAATAAATTCCTTTCTTAAACGTTATTCCATCTTCCTCTTCACAAAAATACAACCTAAAAAAATCCACAAGCCGAAACATTAATGAAGTTACAACTTGCTTAGTAATTTTAAAATCACACAACATGGACTGTTCACAAGATGAAATAATCATAGAATGACGAGAAATGCAGAGACTGAGATTTTTATTTTAATCATATCACCCCGAGCAAGGCGGTAACGCCACTGATGTGCAGGGGGCTACGTAATAGTGAAAAAATTAGAAGAGAAAAGCCGGAAACCACATCCTAAACAGGGAACAAGGGACAAGCCTCTTAACCTGTTCAATAGACGTGTGTGGAGTGTGAACCGGGCGATAGTTTAGTCTATCTACTCCAATTGAAAAAAAAAAGTGAGAAGATTGGAAAAGAGAAAACCGGAAACCGCATCCTGAACAGGAAACAAGGGATGAGCCTCTTCATCTGTTCAATAGACGTGGGATGAATCATAAATAATGATGTAATTAACCTTTCTTTTACTAAATGATCACCAAACAAGGCCTAAGAGCCATTCAAGCTACTTGTTTGCTGAATTAAGTTGTAAGGTCGTAAGAGGAAGTAAGCGCCGATAACGAGGATATATAGAAAAAATAACAGTTGACCCTTGAATTTAACAGGTTAATATTGTAGTGATCAGGGAAGCATCCCCTAGGGAATCTGTCCCATAATGTAGCTGACTGGGTTAAATTTACTCCTTACCAATGGAATACGAAAGATATGAGGATGGTTCGACGTTTCAATCCTGTGTCTGTTGCATGGTGGTTCTTAGATGTAAAGGGCTGAACTAGTGGAACAAAGGAATGTAGCTCGTTTGAACATTTGCCATGGAAATAGCGATAGGTTTGCTGTATCGTCTGTGGGAAAGGAGGTGTACTTTTGAAAATCATTTGTCGCTAATAGGACCGCATAAACGATTTTGAACTCTGTCAAGGTTTGAAAGTGAAATTAGGTCAGATATTCCGTTTCTTTTTTTTTTTTTTAATCTCATTTGACTCATTAAAATAAATATATAAATAAACAGTAGGAGGAGTTGGATACTTTCTGGAGCGGTGCAAAAAAAGCGACTGTTGAAGGTTACCCGAATTGGAAGATGAATAATTGTTTATTGGATACTGACCGTATAGTGGACATTCTTCTTCATGTGCCGTGTCCATTCAGGACGTAGGCGATCATGGACTTCCATTTGGTTCTGTCTCTTGTCGCTCTCAACATTTTTTCTCTCGGTGTCTCTCCCAAACCTGCTCCGCCATCCATTTGCTCAAGCCTATCAAGTAGGTCACGTGCTGCTTTCTCCTTTCTCTTTTTCCTTTTATCCGTCCTGTGAGTATTAAATTCTCCATGCCCTCTTTCTTCATTACGTCTCCCAGAAACCTCATCTGTCTCCTCCTGATGTTAAGTACAAGTTTTCTTTTCGTTTGCATCCTTTCCAAAAACCTCATCGTTGCCCGATCCAGGTTATCCTCAGCATCCTTCTGTAAAACCACATTTCTGCTGTCTCAAGCCTCTCCTTCATTGTTGATGAGGTCGTCCAACATTCACTTCCATACAGACAAACAGATATCACACAGCAATTCAGCACTCTTTTCTTTGTTGCCCCATGAGATTTTCCTGTCTCTCATTACTCTGCTTAGCTTCTGAAAGGCGTCTTTGGCCATACCAATGCGCCTTTGGATCTCCATGTCGTACTTCCCATTCTCTGTCAGAACACTTCCCAAGTATTTAAATTTCTTTACTTGTTTTGTTTTAATTTCATCAGACCATTTTATTTTATCTAGTTATCTGCAGGCAAGTGGTGAACTGACTTTTTTTTAAAAACAATTAATATTACATCCAGTGTGTTTTGCGAAACGAAAGAAATCGCTTTATTGAATACTTCCGAGGAAATTGATAATAATTGGAGGTTCGTCAATATGTACTTTGTTTTTTTTGTATATATTGGCCCCTTTTATCCACGATTTCAGTTACAAGCATCCAACCCTAAAAATAAACCTTAGGTATCGATTTTTAGAAATACCTACTTTAAATGTGCGTTGCGGTGCAGTGGATATCGACTCGGAACGGCAAATCGGGGAGCCGAGTTCGAATTCCAGTTGAGTTTCTTGCATTCACTTGCGCACAAATACCCCTGGGAAATGTATTAATTCATCTCTTCCTTCCAGTTATAGGTTAAATAGTAGGACAGACTGGGTCCTATAGCCTTGGTCGGCAACCAGTCTACCGCAACCTACTGCAGGTTAATCTTCTGCCCAGTCAGTCATGTCTCTTTCAAGCGTGTATGACGGATGGCACTTAACTGACTGGTTTTAAAGTCATAGTTCACGGATGAAGAAGCAGAAATGTGGTTCTTGATTTTAAAAATACCATTGACTAAACATGTGAGCAGTGGGGAAGTTTTAGAGAAAATGGAAACAAAATGAACGCATATTTAACATCAGGAAGAGTTAGTTGAAATTTTTAGAGCACATAATTAGAAATTCGAACCGAGTTCGAATTCTAGCTGAATTCATTGCCTTCACTTACGCGCGAAGACGGAATAGAATATTCCTTCTATTCCGTCTATTCCTTCCAGTTATGGATTAAATAATAGGACAGATTGGGTTCTATAACCTTGGTCGGCAACCAATCTACCGCAGAAAGCAATGGCAACCTACTGCGGGATAATCTTCTGCCCAGTCAGTCATGTCTCTTTTGAGACATGATCGCCCAAGCGTGTATCACGTATGGCACTTAACTGACTGAATGAAGATAATAGTTGGAAACATAAGTAAAGCTTCGACTGGGCAAAAAGTGGGGATCAATTCTCTATTGTTATTAAGTAATAAACTGATCCCCCATAAATTACTACTTATTAATACAATCTGTCTCTTCTCCCTTCAGCTATAGTTTAAAGAGCAGGATAGAAAATCTTCTACCCAGTCAGTCATGTCTCTTTTGAGACATGATCGCCCAAAGCGTGTATCACGTAGGGCACTTAACTGACTGAATTAGAAAAGATTCTTTGGAATATTTGACATTCACATGACATTGACGACTAGAAGGAGAGAGAACAAGGTACGCGTGAGTAAATGGATCAAAGATGTAGCAAAAAGACAAAATTTACTAAAAATTACAAAGTGCAGGAAGTTATGGAGTGTCACGATCGCCAACGTCTTGAAGTGGCACGGCACAAAAAAAGATTAATACCGGATTTTACGGTTCGCATTTAAAATGAAAATAATAAACGATAAATACATTTATCCTCCTCTCTAATAAAAACAAGATGGATCCTTTATTGAGTACTTACTTTTAATCTCGCAGAAATCACTGTATTGTTGTAGATGTAAATATTTTTTCTCATCGCTTCCAGGGCCATTTCTCGGCTGTCAACATCAACACCAGCATTTATGACGACATGCTCAAAAACAGCAACCCTGTAACTACGCCTTTGATCCTTGGCGATTGTTCGGCTATGAACCCCCAATAATAATAATAATAGCAACACTAACGATGTCCGAGACATGGTAATTGTGCTCGTTCTAAATGATATTGTTACCATCCTGTTGGGTGTTATTAACGACTTGTTTGGAACGAACAGGAACGAGAAATAAAGAGGAAAGATCAGAAAAAAAGAACACAGGATATGAAATATGAATGACTAATCGAGGTTAAAGCTTAGCTTAGATAACCTAATTAAATTAAGTAATGGTTCATTATAAACATGACGTAGCGATTCTGAATTTTTAGAGACTAGAATTTCTTTTTGCAACACACTGACGCGGTTTGTCCTCAGTATGAAGATGAACTACATCCATCGCCAAGGCCACTGATCGGGTGATTGGAGGGTTTGAGGAGCGTAGAACCACCCCTTAATTGCTGTTCTTTTCAAATCCACACTGATCCGAGGTGCTAGAACCTGTTACGGTCCCAGCTATAGACAAATAGTGAAACCCCAAAACAAAAGTCAACTGTGTTTCCGTTACCTATAGACTCCGAAACGGCTGAACCGATTTTCTTGAAAATTTTACACAGTTGTACTATAAGCGTCTGCGAGTGTTCTTAGCTAGGTTTTGTGTCGAGGTACCCCCGATAAATATCGATAATCGATAATAAAAAAAATCGGGTTATAGAAGGAGTGGTCCGATTTTAATCAAATTTGATACACTCATAGACAAAGACATAAGAAACGATATTCAGAAGTTTCAAGGTTGCAGTTCTTACAATAGTGCAGAAAATCGATAATATATATATATATATATATATATATATATATATATATATAAAGCAAGATGTTTGTGTGTGTGTCTGTTTATCTACCTGTATGAATTTTGATCAGAACCCTTTATTACAATCACTGGGGTACATCATCTCCATCCAATATATATAGACAAATATGTACAAAATATTTGGATTTTCTGTTGCAGGTTCGATGCCCAACTGCATCATACTAAAGACTTAAAAATATTGTACTGAACGCCTCTTGGCTGAGCACTCAGCAACGAAGAGAAAGATTGGGGATAAATCGAGAAATCCAGTGATAGGTGTCGCAAGGTAGCAACGGAAGAAAAGAGAGCCTTCGGTCGCCCTCGACCTAGCGTGTAACACCAAATAAACGTTGAAAAGTGGTATTAACAATGGTAATTCATTTGTCGATGGCCGCTCATCAGTTAGGACACCACGCAGTATGTGTTGTTATGGTTTTTCACAAAAAAAAAAAAAAAAAAAAAAAAAAAAAAAAAAAAGAAGAAAAAAAGAAGAATTTTTAAAGAACAAAAAAATCCAAAAATGAATTTAAGACATTGGAACTTTTATTCTCTCAGTCAAGCTGGAGAGATGACGCGGCATTCCGCAGTATAATTCTTCAACACAACAACACGCATCGCCCTTGACAACCAGACAGGGCTCTCTCTCTCTCTCTCTCTCTCTCTCTCTCTCTGGGCTAGTCTGCCGTGTCAAAGATAGTCTCTCGTACTCACTTAAAATGAAGGTATATTTATATTAAAGACACCCGTAAACTGATCCGTGTCAACCATTGTTCTGATACATGTAACTTAAACTTGGTGTGCTTTGGGACTAGAATCATATTTATTTGTTGTCTTTTTGACCTTGCTGTCTTCTTATCACACACATATGTATACATACGCGCATACGTACTCACACCTATGTGCAGCCATGGACATGGACACGGACACACACGCACACGCACACACACACACACACACACACACACACACACACACACACACACACACACACACATACATACCCTAGCTTAATGTAACTATCGATGTTTTAAAAATGTAACAAATTATTTATTTATTTATTTATTTTTACTTGCAATTGCACAGTGTCACAAGCAGTCGACCTGTGGCAACATTTGGTTACTGGTAATTAATAATAAATTTTATTACTTAAATATACAAAAAGGTATACTGATAGATTGCTCATGTAAAGAGTTAAACTGTATCGTTCTCAACGAGTGAAACTTATGAAAACAAGTCGGATGTCTGCCGGGGATAATGTCTGATTTGGGTGTTGACAGTTGGCCGATGAAAGAAGCTGGAGAGTGTCAGTTAAGAGGTGAAAAGGTTACTCAAAAGATTACACAATCAGGTGTTCAGTATCCGAAGCCATACGAAGTGAAACGTATTCAAGCTGATAAATTTGTTTTGACGAAAACAATTTGCGAGTGTTGAATGATGTCGCTCTGAGAGGTCCGGCTAACGCACTAAAATTTCAAACCAGAATAAAATAAAAAAGTGCATGTGAACCATTTTTTTAAGAAAGTAATACAGAGAAGGTGAGAGGATTACTTCAACCAACGTTTTTATCCACTGAGCCATGTGTCTTTGAAAAGACTTGAGTTAAAGGGAGATAGCTGATACTAAAACATCTGGAAGAAGCATGACTCAAGGAACTAGAATAATCTATTGCGATAGGCGAAATAAAGGGTTCGGTTAGAAATTATAATCATCTGAAGAAGGTCTGAGGGTGCAACAATCGAAAAGTTGGCAACAAAGATGAGAAAAACAGTTCAAACAATATAAATAGGGTAAGTAATTAGACTACCTCATTTCAGACAGATAATATCAAATCCTTTTTTGATTTTGGCTTCTGAAAGACAATATGCAGCCAGAACTAATATTTCTTGTTTTTTTTCTTTTTTTCACAAGTCCTCTAACATTAAATGTATCTGTCATATGCAAATGACGAGACCAGTATATATAGAGAGTACTTAGAGAAGTAGGACAGAAAATAGCGTCTCGTCATAGAGGACACGCAGAGCTGTGATATGACTACTGCTACTAACATAGACATGGGAAATATAACAATATCAACGATAAAATCTTTATATGCTATTGGCGATATTTACAAAGTTCTAAATAATAGCCAATTTTTAACTGTTGACAAGAGGAAAATCACTAGCTTCTCCGCCAATGTAATATTAAATTACGAGTGAACAAAAATAGCATAAGAATTTACTAATATGAGTTATCTCCCCTAGCATAGATAACGGAACGAGTATGATTGTTTTTATTATTCCCAGGGATGAGGAAAACAGTCCAAGCAATATAAATAGTGTAATTAGACTACCTCATTTCAGACAGATAATATCAAGTCCTTTTTTGATTTTGGCTTCTGAAAGACAATATGCAGCCAGAACTAATATTTCTTGTTTTTCTTTTTTTCACAAGTCCTTGAGGACCTCTTGGAAATTATTTTATTTTGTAACATAAATAAATAAGGTTGCTAACCGCCCTCCCCTACTCCCAGAAAATGCAGGTTTGTCCTGCATTTCGAGAATTTACTGTTCTTTTTACAAATTATATACAAATGTTGCTTTTTTTTTTAAAGATGTGTAGCGGATAAGAAATTAATTAAAATCAACCTTCTTCACTTTTACAAAAATTCACAATGACGTCTGAAATCCTGGTTTTCCCAAATAGAAAAAGGATTGAGCATGTGCTTAACGAAAAAGTCGAAACCAGATTTCGCAAGTAGGTGTTAAAATGATTTTTGACCAATGGGAGTGACTTGTAAGACTTGAAAGGACTTAGCGATCCAGTGCGAAATTCAAAAGAACATATAAATGACTTCGCAGCATCAGAGACAGAGAGATGAGAGCAGTGAAAGAGAGACACACATCTAAAATGTAACTTCAAACTTCAAGCGACTCGGATATTGTCCTCTTTCTCTTTCTCCTTATCTCTTTCAACAATTACTACCAGAACATTTTGTACGAACTCTACCTTTAACCTCTTAATAATGTTTCTAATTGCACATTAACTCTTACAACTTATGTTAGTCTTTCCCTTTAATAAATTTCTATTTTAAAATGCAAAATGTATATTTTATTCTTCTTATGCTATTCCACACAATTCCACCTATTCCAACCTGCCGACAACCAACCTTCTGATGATGAAAAACCTTCTGATGATTATAAATCTGCATAAGACCTATAAACTGTAGGAAGTTCAGATATATCTGACACAAGGCCGAATCAAAGAAACATTAACCAGCTTCCTACGCTACAGATGCAGTTGATAAACACGAACAGCTGGAATACGTGCAAAATCATACTTGGCTGCTCCTGTCTTTTTCACTTTCGTATTTCCTCTTATCGCTCAAAATTACGAAACTGATTTAATTCAGCTTTAAGGTTTAGCAAGTTTGTCTAGCTTTATCATGAGTGAGTTCGATCCTCACTAGTTGCTCCAAACTTGCGGCGTTGTACCATTTCTAGGCTACACTTATTAAATCACCATTAAGTTGCCTTTTGCTCATAGATTTGTCGGGTAGGGATTAGCAGTTTTTTTTTAGTGGGGGGCACAACTGGGCTAAGTACCTACACTTCTTCTTCTTCTTCTTCTTCTTCTTCTTCTTCTTCTTCTTCTTCTATGTACCCTGTCCTTTCAGGACGTAGGCGATCATGGTTTTCCACTTCTCCCTATCCCTTGTGGCTCTTAGTATGTTTGCTCCTGTTACAGCATAGCATTATATAAAAAGACCCCAAACTTAATAAAAACAAAGTCAAAATGTTTATTATTAAGAGAAAGAACAAAGTATTTCTAAATTTTTTAGAATTTTTTTTAATCCTTTCTAACAAATTTGAAATTTTGGTTAAAAATCTTCTTTCTTTTTGTTTTGTTTTGCGTCGGCGGTGCACCAAATATTAATATTATAGGGCTGCTTTTTTTTTTTTTTTTTTTGTAAAACCTTAATTTAGAAATTCTTGCAAAAATCAAATAATTGATTGATTTTAACGAAACGTTCAGGACTTATATCGAAACTTATTTATAAATGGAATTTTGTCTGTGTGTGCATGTTCGTTACCTATAGACTCCGAAACGGCTGAACCGATTTTCTTGAAAATTTACACAGTTGTACTATAAGCGTCTGCGAGTGTTTTTAGCTAGGTTTTGTGTCGAGGTACCCCTGGTAAATATCGATAATCGAAAAAATCGGATTATAAAAAACGATATTCAGAAGTTTCAAGGTTGCAGTTCTTACAATAGTGCAGAAAATCGATAATATATATATATATATATATATATATATATATATATATATATATATAAGGCAAGATGTTTGTGTGTGTGTCTGTTTATCTGCCTGTATGTCTGCATTTTTTTCAGCCCTTTTATTTTAGTTTTTGCTTCGGGTTTGACTCTAAGTAGGTATAATTGTAGTTCTTAGTCTCAGCCATGATACCATTTACTCAGAGGACTTATTTAGCCTTCAAAATTCAGTTTATGACGAAAAAACTTATTTGATATCAATACCAGGAAATCAAAATTTGACTTACATCCATTCATTTTTCTTTCAGTCTACGGTTTCACTTTAACTGGAAACAACTATTGCTTTTTAGTCTTTCGTGCCAACGTCCAAAGAGTCTGAGCTCCAGGACCATGGATTAGTTTTAAAGCTTTAATTTCTTTCGGTCACTGTCTGTATTCGGTTTTTAAGTTATTATGTAAAGTCTTTATTTAGTAATCGAAAATTGAAAAGCTTAATACAAATCGTTTCGCACAAATAATTTAAACTTTTTTTGTGTAGAATGGTCCACTGGATGTGCGTTGTGGTGCAGTGGTATCGACTCGGAACGAGAAATCCAGGTGCCGAGTTCGAATTCCAGTTGAATTTCTTGCATTCACTTACGCACAAATACCCCTGGGAAAGGTATTAATCCGTCATTTCCCTCCAGTCATGTGTTAAATAACAGGACAGATTGTGTTCTATAGCCTTGACTGGCAATCAGTCTACCGCAGAAGGCAATGGTAACCTACTGCGGGATAATCTTCTGCCCAGTCAGATCGCCCAAAATGTGTATCACGTATGGCACTTAACTGACTGTCCATTTTTAAAGTATGAGATGTCATAAGAGACATAACGTTAAAAGGTTATGTTCTTCAAGGGTTGTTCCCTTTATGAAACGTTTACTTCCATAAATTTATGCCAATTCTGGTTAACCATACTTTGGGTTGTCAAAACATCTGGCTGTCATCAATCGCTTAACACGTCAGAAAAATATTACCTCCGTGATTGAGAAATATTTGTATTCTAAATTCCATACTATAAGCAAGTAATACTTATTTGAAATCGAATTAATTTAAGTTTTAAATTTGCTAATTTTCCAAAATTAACATGTTACAGATGTATATTTTATTTTTACAAGATTTTGTAAACTGAGAATTAACTTTTGTTTACGAACCTGTCAATCTGTAAAAAATGGACGAAAAACTGATAACTTTTTAAAAATCTCACAAAGTTGAGATTCCAATCAATATAATTTCTATCTATAAAAAAAACCCAGAGTATTTTTCTTATTGGAAATAGTACATTTAATCATTTGGCTTTGAATTAAAGCTAAAATAAAAGCTTTAAGAAAGAATTTATACTCTTAGAATTTCATTTTAAAACTTAGGTATCGAAAACGAGTAGAGGTACCTACTATAGTGTCATTTGCTAAATATTTGACTTAATCGTTCTTAATAAATCGTATAATGAAAGTAATCATTAACAGCTACGCTTCTAGATCATTTCACATTAATGTGGAAGTTCCCTAAATATCTGTCTTTGGATCTACATTGTTTCATATCTTCATCTTCCAGATATCATCAATTCCCAACTAAGTATTTATGCTGGTGATGCAACTATTTATTCTATTTTTAATAGTAGGTCCGACAAAGCAGAACTGGCAGCTACTCTCGAAAACTACCTACAATCAGTTGTTAACCAGGGCAAGAAATGGTTCGTTAATTACAACACCTCTAAAGCAAAGCAGCCATCTTTTAATCATCATAGAGGAACCATTTTTACCATTCATCAGCATGGCTGATGCTAACCTCCATGAGAATGACTCATTCCACCTTTTTGGTCACACGTTTTCCTCTGAATTGAAATGGAGCGATTATATTGAATCAGTTGCTAGGATAGTTGGTTCCCTGTGTCATGTCAGACCAAAGTATTTCTTAATTATTCTTAATTCTCATCAGAATGACTCTTGTACATTTATAAATCTACAGTATGATCATGCATTGAATATTGCTGCCATATCGGTCTTGGTGTTCCTGTAATATATCTACAGATTCTGGACAAAATCCAAAGAAAGGTCTACAACGTTATCGGTCATGACCTGGCATCTCGGCTTCAGTCGCTTTCCTACCGTCCCATGTGGCTTCTTTTTGTCTTTTCTATAAGTAATTTTATGGCAACTGTCCAGATTAGATTATTTTCAGTTTCAGAAATATTAGAACCACCATAAAAAAGGTCAAGGTTATGTTCCCTTGACTATTCAAGGGAGTTCATCCCCAGCTAATAGGTACATGCTGGGATACAGGAAGAGACTTCCGGAAGAAGACCAGAAACATGGCGCGCAGGACTTTGCTAGACTCTCCATGACCACGTCTTTATTTAATATTAACAACTGTTAGCTGTACTTATGTTCCACAAAAATAAATTCTCTAGTTTATTCCCAATACTCGGCGAGTGTGTTATTTTTCCGTAAAAGTTTTATTTTGTTATGTTAAAAACATAACAAGAACCTTGCACCGCGACCGCATGAATTTAAGATTGGCAATTAGGTCTCATCGTTTTACTGTTGAAATAGGGATATGTAACGGTAAAGTTCTATTCTAAGAGTTTCTTTTATCAGTTTACAGGAGGAAAAAATTGAACACTCCTTTTTTCTCTCGTAAAAAGGTTAATTTATATTTGCGAACTTAACTGACGGAAAAGTGTCCAATGAACAAGTGGGGCTTGCTGCTCCATTGTTTCTGTACTCCATTAACCCTCTAGGGCCATTCGTATCATATTTGATACAGTATTTCCCTATAAGGAAACATTTGGTATTTCCCTATAAGGAAACATTTGGTATTCATTGACTGAGCAGTCAGTACTGCTTTCATTTGAAATTTATAAAATATTTCTCTTAAAAAATTTTTCAGGAAAATATTTCTTTCAAGTCTTGTTTTCATACTGTATCAAATATGATACGAATGGCCCTAGAGGGTTAATAATATAATATGATTAAGGCTTCTACTTGTCATAAAGTGGGGGATCAGTTCTATATTGTTATGAAGTAATAAACAGATCCCCCACTAAATACTACTTAACCCTCTAGGGCCATTCGTATCATATGTGATACAGTATTTCCCTATAAGGAAACATTTGGTATTTCCCTATAAGGAAACATTTGGTATTCATTGACTGAGCAGTCAGTACTGCTTTCATTTGAAATTTATAAAATATTTCTCTTAAAAAATTTTTCAGGAAAATATTTCTTTCAAGGCTTGTTTTTATACTGTATCAAATATGATACGAATGGCCCTAGAGGGTTAATGCGGTAAAGGACGGCTCAAATAAACATGTGGTATTCTATGTTTGTCACC
The DNA here is from genome assembly GCA_037127315.1 of Ascarosepion bandense. NCBI lineage: Eukaryota > Metazoa > Mollusca > Cephalopoda > Sepiida > Sepiidae > Ascarosepion > Ascarosepion bandense. Next base: position 887,982 of record JBBBDQ010000924.1, on the reverse strand, counting down.
TTGTAAAAGAGGAAGGTTTCAGTTTCGAATTTTTGTTTTATTTTCTCTTTTTATAGTTATATCAGTATGATTACGTAATGGTAAAAAAAGAAAAAATGGCTTAGATGAATCATATATATGAGCTGAATATGTGTAGTGGACTAAAAAACGATTGGCTGAAAAATACGTTTTTCTTTCTTCCTTAAGTCACCACAGACTTTGCTTGCACAAACATGTAACTAAAATCGTCAAGAAGGTGGGACATTTTGCTCTCACTACGTCCGAACGCTATGTCGTAAATAATTCGTAAAAAAAACTTACCAAAAGTGAGAATGTCATCCTGCCAGCAAGAAGGGAACGGACGCCCGAGACGACAAACCCACCGAAATGCGCACGCGCTGATAGCCAAGATAAAAACTGGTAGCAGTCCACCTTAGCGACAGCAGATTCTCCAGCTCAATAGAGTAGCTAAGTACAAACAAACTCTTTCCTATACGCATCCGATGCAAACAGGTTAATCAAAAATGTATTTTGCATTTGGTGAACCGTATTTTTGTACTTGTTTATAATTGTTGTTTGTCTAAATGAATGAACTCGTAATTATGTTCAACATATGGATTAGAATCCGACGAGATGATAGAAAAAAGAACAAACAGGAAACAGTATCTCAATCTAACATTTTTCATTTTTATTAAATAAAGCTTCTCCAGAGATCGAGAGGAAAATGTAAAAACAACAAAGAGACAGTATAATTTCATTTTGTGATTTGAGGTTAACTCTTTTAGGTACCGCCACTCATTTTCGATTATTAACTTTTAAATTGAATTTTTAAAAATAAAAAAAAATTCTTGAAACTTTTATTTTAGTTTTAATTGAAAGCTAAATGATTAAATTTACTATTTCCAGTAAGCAAAATACCCTGGTGTATTTCAAACAGATATTATATTGATTGGAACAAAAAAATTGAGATTTTGTTTTAATTTTTCAATTTTTCGGCCATTTCTGACTGATCGACACATTTGTAAACAAAAGTTAATTCTATTTTAAAAATCTCGCAAAAATAAAATATACATCTGTGCCACATTTTTTGAAAATTAGCAAATTTAAATTTAAATTAATCTGATTTACACAACTATTACTTATTTATAGCATGAAATTTAGAATAAAACTATTTTTAAACACAGAGTTGAACTTTCTAACCTTTCCACCGCATTTAAAATATGTTAACAGATTGACATATGAGAGATAAGTATATATGGCGATCACAAGTGACATAATTGTACAATTTTTCCTGTAAGGAGAAGAAACCCTGGAACACATGACCTTTTAATGTACACATAGAAATTACCATACAACAATTTTTTTTCCTGTAAAGAGAAGAAACCATGGGACGCATGACTTTTTAATGTACACATTTTCAATTTTCGATTAGTAAATAACATCTTCACTTCATAACTTAATAAACTAACGACAACAAATTTTTGAAGCATTTTAAAAATATTTTTGAAATGTTACAAATTATTATAGTAAAAAATGCAAACAATTCTTTTAAAATTTCATTATTAATCGAAAAAAAATTTTCTTTAGACTATAATGTCCTTAATATATACTATTTATTAAAGCAATTAAAAGCTTATCAAATTAAATAATGTCATAGTTTTACTGCATTTTTTATTTTACTAATGAGAGTAAATTTTCAGAAATAAAGGCAAAATATTTTTTTTAAATAATAGAAAACTTATAATCCCCAGTGAGTCCTGCATTTAACCAATAAAACCAATTTTCCCGAGAAAATTTAATTTAAGATTTCATGAATTTATGTGGAATGAGGGTAACAGATGCAAAAAGAAATATATTAAAAATAATAATTTCAAAAATAATTTCATTCGTTTGGGAATAAGTCCTGAAGGTTTCATTAAAATCCGACAATTATTTGATTTTTGAAAGAATTTCCAACTTAATGTTTGTCACCGGAAAAAAGCTATCACGAAAATGTTTACTGGAAAAAATTTCAATATTAAAATACCCCCACCAACACCGGCTACTGAATCTTAGGAGGGAATTCATCAGTAAATGCCGCCACAAGGCAAATTATTCGAATACTTAAATTTAGAATTTAAATCCCCGTTAACTAGATGTTAGAATATAAATTAAAAGGATTCAATTTAAGTTTTAATCTTAATTTTACCCTAACGTTAACCTTAAAAAGTATTTTAACCCCCCTACATTCCTATCCCAAGCTCCTTTATATATCCTTTATGGATTATTTTACTAAACGCCCTTTTCCTTGGTTAACACATATATGTATATATATTTTTTTTCTCTAAGATTTTTTTCTCTAACATTTTCTCTCTAATAATTTTTAAATTGATAACTTCCTGTAATTGGCATTTAACTCGCTTCTACTTAAAAGGTTTAATCAAATAAACTAAAAAAAAAAAAATTTAAATCTTATATTGAAACCCATTCCTTCTCGCCTAAATACACCTCTTCAAACAGCCCAAAATCTCAACTTTAAAAGTAATTTAACTCATTTAGTTGTCTATCTTTATAAAAAATGAACTCCTATTCCTCCCCTTCCTAAATATACCATTTCAACACCCTGTAACCCCGCGACTACCAGCTCTGTCCTTTTCCACTTTGTGACCGTTGTTAAACAAAAACCACTCTACACTCTAACTCAGGGCCTTCGCCATTTGGAAGAACAATGTCGCTGACGTGATGTAGAGTCTCTATTAGAGATCCTATGTCGAAATGTATATCCGACACCTTTGAAAATTTGAAAATTTTCTCTAATTTATATATATATATATATATATATATATATACAACAATCACGACTACAGTTACTTGAAAACCTCGAAGAAAAGTGATTATTCCGTTAAATATAAAATAGAGCATAATAAAGTCATTTAAAGGAGCTTTTGAGTTTTGTTTGCCAACGTTGAACGAAACATTGCAATTCACTCCCAATGACTTTCTCTTGACTAGGTAAAAAAAAAAAAAAAGTCTCTCCAGCGTTGACGGTTATTCGCTTACACCATTTTGCTCTGGTTTTTTCAAATGTGTTTCTGGTAATTACCTAGGTACCTCCACTCATTTTCGGTAACTAACTTTTAAAATAAACTCTTAAAAATAAGTTTTCTTGAAACTTCATTTTAATTCATAGCTAAATGATCAAATTTATTTCCAGTAAACAAAATATTCTGAATTTTAAACAAATTATATTGATTGAAATCTAAAATTGAGATTTTAAAAAATTTATTTTAACCTTTTTTTAATAGTTAAAACTATTCTGTTAGTAGTAATGAGAAGATTGCTATAATAGAAAAAGTACCTTATTTTCTTAGACTTATGGAAATTGTATTAAATATATTTAACAACTTCCATCAGACCTTAAGAAATAGTTAAACTTTATTTTCTTGGTTAAATCAAAGTCAACTGGACTAATTTATCAAACCTTTGTGTTCCAATCGATGTATGAAATCCGTGGTTGAATTTTATATCGTGGTGCCATGGATATCGAATAAGAAATCGAAAAGCAGAGTTCGAATTCAAGTTGAATTCGTTGCATTCACTTTGGTGTAAATACCTTTTGAGTTATGGACAGATGGAGTTCCATAACCTTGGCTGGCAACCAACTGCGGAAAAATCTTGTCTAGTCAGTCAAGAGACTTGATCGAGCAAGCGTCTATCACGTACAACACATAATTGACTGCTAGAACATGTCACTTTTTTGTATATATATATATATATATATGAAAAACTCTTAGTTTGTATTTGGCCATGATTAAATTGGACGAATACACAATTGTATTAAAAAGCGTTCGATACATTCATATTGTAAATGTTTTTGAATATCATGGCGCTTTTTTCTAAGCTGCGCTAAGATATTGCACAAGGCTGAAGGTATGGGTCACCCAGTGAGGATCGAACTCACTACTCAATTGAAATGATTTCAGCGAGGCATGCTTGCTAACCGTTACAACGTGTTTTGTGTTGTGAAAATGGCCATTTACTGATGTTTTGAAAATTAACTTTTTTTAATAATTAAATCTATTCTGTTAGTAGTAATGAGAAGAAAGCTATCAATAATAGAACAAAGTACTTTCTTTTCTTAGGCTTACGGAGATGGTGTTAAATGTATTTAATAATTCCCGTCAGACCTTAAACAACACTTGCTGAATTTTATTCCCTCTATTCTGTAGATCAATTTAACACTAACATTGGTAAGTACACACTTTCATACCGATACCCCCCCATGCAGAATCTTTTTAATAGAAATACTATTAGAATTAGTTATTCATGCACATATGATAGAGATAACATAATGCCAATAATGGAAAGACTTTTAAAGACTTCAGGTAGAACTAATATTAAAACTGATATAATACCCTCTTGCGGTTGCAGGTCTATCAACGTTTGTCTCAGAGAAGGTAAGTCTACCCAAATGATCAACCAAGCCCCCTAAAAAAAAAAAAAAAAAAAAAAAATTACATTGGAATTTCAGCGGGAGAATAAAAAACAAAAAAAGAATTCCGAAGTTTACATTGGAATTTCAGCGGGAGAATCCAAACAACGTTATTACTTCCATAAACACTCCTTTTCCAACCCCAATCTAAAAATTCCAAACTTCCCTTTTCTGAATATTTAGGGACATGAAAGAGGGACTTGACCCAATAGTGAGTTAGATTAAAAGTTTCTACCCGCATACCCCAATAACCTTCATGATAGATGCAATCTGTTTAGTTGAGAATATTAAATTATGCTAAGCAAAATTTGCTTTTGAACTTAAAAGAATTTATAACTAAATGTCGTGACAGATTTAAATCTAAGTTCAAACTTCCTAAAAATTAAGGCTTACGGCCATATCACGTTGAATACACCGGTTCTCGCTCGATCATCGAAGTTAAGCAACGTTGAGCCTGGTCAGTACTTAGATGGGTGACCGCTTGGGAATACCAGGTGCTGTAAGTGTATAATGACGGATGTGTGTTGTGGTGCAGTGGATATCGGCTCGGAAAGAGAAATCGGTGAGCCGAATCTGAATTCCAGTTGAATACCTGCATTCACTTAAGCACTGGTACCCTTGGGAAAGGTATTAATTTGTCCCTTCTCTCCAGTTATGGGTTAAATAACAGCGTAGGACTCGGGGATCCTGCCCTAAAAAACAAAATCCCAATGAATCTTGATACTTAAAAAGAAAAAATATTACTAGACACGAAAACTTACATAACAAAAACAACAAATTGTTGAAAGAAAAAAGATATTACCAGCAATAAATAAAATTTAGTTGGCAATAAATGACCCGCCGAAGTTGATATGCCATAAAAACAACCAACAACCTAATAATTAATTTAAAATGTTTAATTTCTCCTTGTGAGCCTATAATTATGTAAGTTACTTTAATTTCTTAATTTTTAACTTGAGATATGTATAACCAGTTTGTCATAGTGTTAATGCCGTCATAGATTTTAATCCAAATTCAAACTTCCGAATGATTAATCTAAAATTCCTTAAAATACTTTTCATTTATTAGCCGTATAATTAAACTATATAATATAACTTCCCATTTTTAAATCTATATTCCTTCTAGTTCTATTGTTTTAGTTTTTAGCTTGTGATTCAGCAGTTTGTTTTTATATTAACGTTCTTCTTTATTTCCATTTTTAAATATATTTTATCGTATCTCTCTTTGTTACTGTCATCCACGTAGCAGATCTAACATGTTCCTGTCGCAATGATCTGTCCCTTTTTCTTTTTCCTTACCCCCTATATATATATATATATAATTTTTTTTTAATCCAAAAGGATGATCAGATAGGTAAATCCCCAAAACCCGATCCTATTAATATTAATTTCATTAATATCAAAATTGATCAAGATGGAGGGCTCGATGCAAATATTACATTTATTTACAGAGTCAATTATAAAAAATAAAACACATTTCGATAATTAAATCCATTGGGTAGCCATTTCTACGAGGAAATCCTCACTTCTTCAGCAACGGCGAAACCAAAATTTTATTTACTCAAATTCAAATATGTTACAAGATTTTATACCGGTAGAAGTAAAAAGAAAAAAGAAAAAAAAATCATCCATACACAGTAAAATAAAATGGGGCGGGATTAACAATTTTTGAATGTAAGGAAGTAAGGGGAAAGCAGATAAATACTAATGTATCATATTAGAAGACATAATCCTCCCCCATACAAGAGTCAAGAGTTTAAAAGTTAAAATTTAGCCATGTCAGAGGTATAGAAGTAGTAGGGGGAACAGAAAGGGAAAAAAGGGCGAAGGGGTGGTTGACTGGGGAGTAAGATATGAAAAAAAATTAGCTTAGAAACAAAAGAAAACTGCTGACATCAATGTAAAAAAAAAAAATTGAAAAATTACCTAAGAGATTTTTTTACTTTAAACAAATGACTGAGACAATGTTATAGAAAAATATAGACATTCAAATCTGAAAATAAATCTTAGATTTTAAATTAAAAATTAAAAATATTAAATTCAAAGGTAGATCTAAAAAAAAAATCGATTCCTATAAATACAAGTGCACACACACACACATACACACACACACACACACACACACACACACACACACACACACACACACACACACATAATTTACTTAAGGGATATTCGAAATTCCCAAATTAAATTAAATTTTAATTATTTTTAAAATTTAAGAAACTAAATTTATGGCTTACTTTGAAAGGAACTGAATTTATATATATATATATATATATATATATATATATATATATTCTATAGAGCTCTACTAAAAATTAACCAACCATAATGAAACTTTTTGTTTAAAATAAAAGGTAATATGGATTTATCATTCAAAATAAAATATAAAAATAAAAATATAAGTAAATTTTATTTCAAGGTGGGTTCAACAAAGTTCTATGTACACACACACACACACACACACACACACACACACACACACACACACACACATATAGGAAGTTAATAGGAAGAATAGGACTTTTCCTATTCTTCCTATTAACTTTATAAAAACAACAAACTCGCGATCAGATATTCGAAGAAACTCAAACGTAAAAACCAAATTTATTTGCCTGAAGAGAGTCAATTTTAGACTCGAAACACGTGTAGCGTCATGGACAATTAATGTTTCATAACATGTATAATTACAAAAACAATAAACATACACTTTAAAAAAAACGTTCACGGCTTCTCACACTTTTTATTCTATATTCGCCATAACCTTTTGGTCTCGTTGATGAGATGGGTGTTAAATTCATCCGTCGAAATGACCATCCTATTAAGAAAATTTGAATTTTTTTTTTTGTGATGCATGCTTTATTACTATTCATATTAGTGCACAGTAAGTACTAATGAGTAAAGGAAAAGGTGCCCAATGTTTCCTTATAGTGCGAACAGTCATCAGGCATAAAGTTTGTCTTATGATTGCTTCTCACATGAAAATAGCTTTGTGTAACACATCACTCAATAAATCCCAGGCCTAACTAATAAAACAACTTTTAGACACAATTCGACTTTATTCATCAACATTAGTCTCCTTCTAGGGTAATACACTGATTCCAACGCTTCTCTAACAATTCGATGCCTTTTTTTTTTCTTTTTTTTTTTTTTTTGTAGAACGTTTTGTCTTTGGCATCAAAATACGCCTAATTTCCAATATCACTTCTTCATTGGAGCCAAATCTCTTTCCCTGGAGCATTCTTTGAAGTTTAGCGAACAGCTAATTTTTGAGATGAGGTATTGTAATTATTTACTGAATTTGCATTATTCGGACTGTTGTCCTCATATTTGTCATATTCACGATGTTTCGACCTTCTTCAGCTGATTGGATTTTTGAACAACCATTTTATTTCGTAGACCGAGGCAGATTGTTCTAGTTTGATTAGTTGTCGTGAACAAAACAAGATCTAGATTTAAAATTCAAATGCTAAGCACTGACTCATTGATTTTGTTAGAAATTTAAAAAACAAGACTCGAATTTACAAACTTTGATTAGTACACACATAAAAGCGAATCCAAAACAAAACTCGGTAAATTTCACACCTTGATGCGAAATGGTTTTCGGCCAATAGAAAACTAAGAATCATCTAAAAACAAAAGTTAAATGATCTTCAATTATCAGAAACGAATTCTTTTACGGACCTTTTTTCGAGCCGACGCAAACTTTGTTCGTCGTCCAATGGAAAGGTCGGAATCACACCCGGAAGTGAATTCCCAAATGACCTTTTCCATCCCCACAAACAGAATAACAAAACTGACAAGTTCGTTTGTCGACAAATAGATGACGACAAACGATCAAACAATTTCTCTCTCACCTTCTTCCTTTTCACCCTGAGCGATAACACTAAAAACATTGCTGTCCAACGATAACGCTCATACATAAATACACACAAGTTACTACTACGAACTCTTGATATTCTTAACACCTTAAGTTTCTCATTGAACGTTTAACTTCTACCAATTCATGCGATTCTGTAAATAAATTTCTATTTAAAAATACAAAAGATATACTTTTTCTTTCACAAATTCACCTTCTGATAACCTTCAGATGATAATATTAATAATCTTAAGTTGTGAGGATTGTCGGCTATGTTGTGAATTGGCCTTGTATCAGACATGGCTGACTACAGTGGTGATCCCTCCTACAAGTCATGCCTTTTCCAGATGTCTCAGTATCAGTTATCTTAACTAAACTATTAAGGTATTTATTTATTTGCCTCTGCTGCAGCCAAGTATTGAACTCTTTGCGTCAAGTTAGGAGTGATTATCCATCCACTGGTCCATGTACCCTTGAGAACAAATGGAACAAGAACAATCTACCTTGGCGAACGAAATAAAATGTTAAGTTCGAAATTCCAATCACATGAAGTTCGGAGCGTAAAGCGGCAAAGACGTCGTTAATATGGCAACAAAGATGAGGAAAATAGTTTGAACAGTATAAATAGCGTACGTATCTTCACTAATTCATAACGTTTTATTGTCAAAATGTCTTATTTTTAGGAGGAAAGTATTATTTTTTGGAATTTTTAAAAACCTTTTCTAACGTGTCGGAAAGTTCGGCTATCTATTTTCTTTGCGTCAGAAGGGGGCCCAAAGATTACTCCAGAAATCTAGAAATTAAAAAAAAAACTGTCTGAATGTAATGAAACGTTTAGGACTTATTCACAAATAATTATTTTTTAAATTATTTCAAGAAAATCTTTTTTTTTACATCTGTTCCGCACTCCCTTTAATTTCTAGAAATCTAATACTGCTCTGCAAACTTTGTTTTATTAGTTAAATGCGGGACTTCTTGGAAAATGTAAATCTTTATTTTATTTTTTATTTATTTTTTCAAACAGTTTTTTTCCGAAAATTAGGTCCGAATAAGAGAATAATAAAGTCAAAACTACGCCATTTTTTATATACATAAGCTTTTAATTGCCGTTTTTTAATAGATATTAAGAGTATCATATTCTGAAGAAGCTTTTTCTATTAATTTTTTACATATTTTTTTTCATAAAGTTTCAAAATATCTCTTCAATTTAATAATTTCGCATTAAGTTTTTTTTATGTAGATTTTATTTTTTAAGCATAGGATGTCATTAAAAGGTCACGAGTTTCAAGATTTGTCCACTTTACTGCTTACTTAGGTTTCATAAATCACTTCATGCGTCAGAAAAATATGACCTCCGTAATTAACAAATACTTTTATGAAATTTAGGATGAAAACTTTATCTTAAATTTCATGCTCTAAGCTATTAATGTTTCAAATTAGATTAAAGATCTCCACTTTTTCCATGAAAAACAGCATAGTATGAAGAAAAACGTCCCAAACTAAAAAAAAAAATTTTCCATAAAAAAAAATTTATTACGAGGAAAGTTCATATTTTTATTTATTTTTATTTTTTTAAAATACATTTTTAGACCTAACATTCGAAGTTTTGGTTTTAAAAAAATGTTTAGATTTTCGTTAGCACGTAACCAAATCATTAAGAGTTTACAATGGACAATGTAAATTTTGTAAAATTACGTAACTCATTTAATTTTTTTGAAAAATTTTGTCTTTATATCAGAAAATCTGCTCCAGTAATAAAACAACAAATGCAATATAACTATGACATTATTTAATTTGATAAATAATATTATGACACTACGCCGATTCGGTTGCTGTTGGTTTCGATCCATATAGCTGGTCGTAGATTGTTGATTCTTTTCACAATGATGTTCCTTGTCCCACGTTGTGTTGATTGATCACAAGGTAGTCACGTCAGTTTTCCACTAGCTGTCTCTCTGCCGAACTAAACCAAACCGGAAAACGTGCACATAATTGGATAATAAAAGAAAGAAATATGGCACCAAAAAAATAAATGGACCGGCGTCTGAAGTTTTATAAAATAAAGTCTTTATATACAGAAAATAAATCACATAATAGTCATTCGGATAATTCCCAATCCCTGCTCCTATCAAGCTGTTAATGGAACGGAAGTCTCTTAACTTAAATCGAATTATCCTCCTAAGCAATAATCGAGAAATCAGGCTAGCCGCAGCGCTTTGCTCCGAACAGTGTTCTAAGTTCGCAGCAAGTCTAGTCGACTTTGGTTCTTTTTCTCCGGAATGTTGCGGAAATTGCCGAAGTGCTGGCTTATGGGTAGGTTGACGCGGTTCATTTTCGGAATCGGAATCTAGGTGGATTTCTTGTTCCGGGCTGGATCACTCTGCGTCTTTAATTCTATTCGGCTGGCGATTTCTAAAACCTTGTCTGCGAAATCACTGGTTGTTGGTCGATTGGTGACAGGCTTCTCTACGGTTGGCACTCAACGGCATGGCGTTTATATGTCTCTTTACTTCAGCTGGGAACTGTCTTTAGCAGGTAGCGATTTTTCTATGGTTGGCACCCAACTGCGTAACAATTATCTCTGTCATTACGTCTCTGGTCCGGGATCTCGAACTGCAGCTCCAACTGACTTTAGTCCCTCGGGGGTTCTGTATTTATGCCTATGCCGTGGTGTAGGGCTGATGGACGCTGGATGTCTAACCCCTCATCTCGTCAACCAATAGAATGCTGAGGTTAGCTGCTACTCATTGTTGCCTTCGGTTCATCCAATGGGATTAGTCTTATTTCCATGACGTCAATTGCTGGTAGTCTCTCCACTTCGGAGTGCTGGTTCACAGGACCAAAGAGATGCCTCTCAGTCTTATGACGTCATCTTCCTATACCCCTTTTCTGGGCTTGACTTATCCGGCGAATTTTCATGAAATAATTTTGGAGATTTTTTTTAATCAATCACTATTAACCCTTTAAACTTGTCATAAATTCTTCATGACTAAAACTTTCCCTTTTCACTTGAAACAACCAGACAGACAGGCGTGTCTGTATACATTGTAACTTAGATAATAATTTTGGCATCTGCGTTTCCAATATCTGTATTTTCGAGTCACAGATATTTTTAGAGCTTTCCGTTGAAGACAGAAAATATTTTATCAGCTCCTTTCTCCTAATTCAAGCTAACCAGACAATTCTCTATTTTACCTGTTATCACCTTGGTGGGTGGCTGATTCTCCTAACTTTTGTTTAGGGCCATCTGGGTTATTATTATGTTCAATCAAATTACTAATGTCTATTGTTTTTGTGTTTTATTTAACCTCGGAAATAAAAACGAATTTTTCTCTTTTCTTTCATTCTTTCCCTTCTTTCTTTCTCAGGTTTAGAATAACAGAGAAACAAAACTTGTTACCTTTCATGGGTGGGCTTGATTCTCTTAATTTCCAGTGTCAAACTTCGGCTATATTATTCATCAACACTTTTTTTCAGAATATATCCTAAAATGCTATCTAAAATAAATTAAAACTTTATTTACAATAAAAAAGCGTAGTTTTAATGCATTTTTGATTTTTACTATTCGAAACAGTTTTTCGAAAAAAAAGTGGGCGGATTTACATACCTAATGCGTCCTAATGAGCCCTTTAAACATCATGCTATGCTGCTTGGTTGTGTGTTTGCAATTGAGTGGAGTTAGGTACCTCCACTCGTTCGCTGAAAGAACAGCATAGCGTGAAGAAATAGGGTCCCAAACATAAACGGTTTTATCGTCAAAATGTGTAGGTTATCCCCTTATTAATGGGAAAGATCAAATTTTTTTTGGAAATTTTTTTTTAATCCTAACACGTCCGATTTTTTTCTTTTTTAAGAGTTTACGTTGTAGGGGACTCGGTGATTTTTTTTTTATCAAATTGGCCTTGTGCCAGACATAACCGAAGTCCTCGAACTGCATACCAATTTTCTAGGTGTTAAGAAAATTTGACAGGGGTTCATAGTTCAGTTTCTGATTTCCTATCCAATCAGAATCCAGAACATTAAGTTTCACACCGGCTTATGGATTTGCATGGATTTGGGTTTTTCCATTAAAATAACAGGACGGATTGGATTCTATAGCCTTGGCTGGCAACCAGTCTACCGCAGAAAGCAATGGCAAATTATTGCGGAATAATCTTCTACCCAGTCATATTTCTTTCGAGACATGATCGATCAAAGCGTGTATCATGTATGGCACTTAACTGAATTGAAAGCTAAATGATTAAATTTACTATTTCCAGTAAGCAAAATACTCTCTGTATTTCAAATAGAAATTATATTGACTGGAATATAAAATTTGAATATTTTTCTTAATCTTTCAGTTTTTCGGCTACTTTTAAGCGATCGACAGGTTTAGTTTCCGATACCTAAGTTTTGAAAGTTAATTTTCTTTTTAAATTAAAGCTTTTTTTTTTTTTACGCTTTCACTTTAGCTTTAACTGAAATCTAAATGATTCAATTTACTATTTCCAGTAAGAAAAATACTCTTGTGTATAGAAATTATATTGATTGGAATCTCAACTTTGAGAGCTGAAAAATATTCAGTTATCTTTTTTTTAATACATATTGACAGGTTTGGAAACAAAAGTTGATTTATAGTTTTTAAAAATCTTGCAAAAGTAAGTTATACATAAAAATAAGATGTGACACATTTTTTTTGTTGGGAAAATTAGCAAATTTAAAGTTTTTTTAATACCTAACTTTTAAACTGAATTTTTGAAAATTCAAGTTTTTAAACTTTTTTAGCTTTAATTGAAAGCTTACTGATGAAATTAACTTTGTGTAAATAGCTTTTTTAACGCTTGCATTTTAATGTTCTTTTTCTTTTCAACAAGAATAGATCTATCTTAATTGGAGTAGATAGATCTATCTATCACCCGGTTCACACTCCACCCACGTCTATTGAACAGGTTAAGAGGCTCATCTCTTGTTCCCTGTTTAGGAATGTGGTTTCCGGCTTTCTCTTTTCCAATCTTCTCACTTTGGTTTCTTTTTTTTCAATTGGAGTAGATAGATCTATCACCCGGTTCACACTCCACCCACGTCTATTGAACAGGTTAAGAGGCTCATCCCTTGTTCCCTGTTTAGGATGTAGTTTCCGGCTTTCTCTTTTCCAATCTTCTCACATTTGTTTCTTTTTTTTCAATTGGAGTAGATAGATCTATCACCCGGTTCACACTCCACCCACGTCTATTGAACAGGTTAAGAGGCTCATCCCTTGTTCCCTGGTTAGGATGTGGTTTCCGGCTTTCTCTTTTCCAATCTTCTCACATTTGTTTCTTTTTTTTCAATTGGAGTAGATAGATCTATCTATCACCCGGTTCACACTCCACCCACGTCTATTGAACAGGTTAAGAGGCTCATCCCTTGTTCCCTGTTTAGGATGTAGTTTCCGGCTTTCTCTTTTCCAATCTTCTCACATTTGTTTCTTTTTTTCAATTGGAGTAGATAGATCTATCACCCGGTTCACACTCCACCCACGTCTATTGAACAGGTTAAGAGGCTCATCCCTTGTTCCCTGGTTAGGATGTAGTTTCCGGCTTTCTCTTTTCCAATCTTCTCACATTGGTTTCTTTTTTTTCAATTGGAGTAGATAGATCTATCACCCGGTTCACACTCCACCCACGTCTATTGAACAGGTTAAGAGGCTCATCTCTTGTTCCCTGTTTAGGATGTGGTTTCCGGCTTTCTCTTTTCCAATCTTCTCACTTTGGTTTCTTTTTTTTCAATTGGAGTAGATAGATCTATCACCCGGTTCACACTCCACCCACGTCTATTGAACAGGTTAAGAGGCTCATCCCTTGTTCCCTGTTTAGGATGTGGTTTCCGGCTTTCTCTTTTCCAATCTTCTCACATTGGTTTCTTTTTTTTCAATTGGAGTAGATAGATCTATCACCCGGTTCACACTCCACCCACGTCCATTGAACAGGTTAAGAGGCTCATCCCTTGTTCCCTGGTTAGGATGTGGTTTCCGGCTTTCTCTTTTCCAATCTTCTCACATTGGTTTCTTTTTTTCAATTGGAGTAGATAGATCTATCTATCACCCGGTTCACACTCCACCCACGTCTATTGAACAGGTTAAGAGACTCATCTCTTGTTCCCTGTTTAGGATGTGGTTTCCGGCTTTCTCTTTTCCAATCTTCTCACTTTGGTTTCTTTTTTTTCAATTGGAGTAGATAGATCTATCACCCGGTTCACACTCCACCCACGTCTATTGAACAGGTTAAGAGGCTCATCCCTTGTTCCCTGTTTAGGATGTGGTTTCCGGCTTTCTCTTTTCCAATCTTCTCACATTGGTTTCTTTTTTTTCAATTGGAGTAGATAGATCTATCACCCGGTTCACACTCCACCCACGTCCATTGAACAGGTTAAGAGGCTCATCCCTTGTTCCCTGGTTAGGATGTGGTTTCCGGCTTTCTCTTTTCCAATCTTCTCACATTGGTTTCTTTTTTTTCAATTGGAGTAGATAGATCTATCACCCGGTTCACACTCCACCCACGTCCATTGAACAGGTTAAGAGGCTCATCCCTTGTTCCCTGTCTTGGATGTGGTTTCCGGCTTTCTCTTTTCCAATCTTTTCACTATTACGAACCCCCCTGCACATCAGTGGCGTTACCGCCTTGCTCGGGGTGATATGATTAAAAAAAAACTGTTTTCTTATTCTGAAGAGTTTCTAATGTTTCAAAGTTTATAGTGGGTTATCAGTTATAGTGATGTGTATTGAAACGGCATTAGTTTGATTTGGCCTCGTTAGGCAGTCCACCATTAGAGGGGTATTGCAGCTATTGGGAGCTGGTTAATGTTTCTTTGATTTAGCCTTGTGTCAGACATAACAGAACTCCCTATAGCTTATAGGTTTTATGCAGAATTATCAGAAGGTTGGTTGGTAGCAGGTTAGAATGTATGGAATAGGGTAAGAATAAAATATTGTTTTTTCTTGTTAAAATAGAAATTTATTAAAAGGAAAGAATAACACAAGTTGTAGAAATTAATGTGCAATGAGAAACATTATTAAGTAGTTAAGGGTAGAGTTCGTGTTCAATGATAAAGTTATGAGTATCAAGATTTGTAGAAAATGTTCGTAGTAGTAATTGTTGAAAGAGTTTATGCGTACGTACGTATGTATGTGTGTGTTTTTGTTTGTTAGGAGTATCTTTGAATGGAGTAGAAGTAGTAAAATGAATCAGAAGGAAAGGGAAAGAAGACAAATGTCCGGGTCAGCTTGAAGCTTCTCTCATTACATTTTATCAGTGTCTCTCGCTGCTCCCATCTGAATCTCTGTGTCTTGACGCTGACTTTTATAGTATTCAGATTTTCGCACTTGCTCGCAAAGTCCTTAAGTCTTGCAAATCGCTCCCATTGGTCAAAAAATAGAATTACCACCTACTTGCGAAATCTGGTTTCTTTAAGCACATGGTCAATCCTTTTTCTATTTGAGGAAAAACCAGGATTTCGCATGTCATTGTTAAGTAGGTTGATTTTAATTCTTAATTTCTTATCCGTCACAGTAAAAAACAAGAATTTCAAGATTGTACATTGAAACAATTTATATACATAAAAATTAAGGTTTAAAAAATATAAAATTAAGCTGCATTTTGATGCAGGATTTTTAAAAGGTTCATAGTATTCCTTGTAAGAATGAGTTTGTGTACGTATGCAGGAACGTATGAATGCATGAGCGTTTATAGTTGGGTCGGAATATCTTTGATATTTTGTTCGTTTATCAAGTATAAAAGAAGGCTTGGTAGAGAAAGTAAAAATAGGAGGAAGAAAGATACAAACGTCTTTGTTTCACCGTTTGTTCTTTTCCCTTACTCTTATCTTTCTTTCTTCCCTTCTTTCTTTCTTTCCTTTTCGTCCGTTTTTACCTAACTTCAATACATGTTTCTTTCTTTCAACATAATACAGCCTTTTTTTTATTATTAAAATCTTACTAAAATATAACCGAAATTTAAAAAAACAAAAAACAAACCAAAACTACCTTTTTTTGGTATTAAATAACCCACAGAGGTTGATATGATGTTAAACTCAAACTCTGTTGACAGGCAAACTTACCTGTGTATTTATTCAGTTTTTAGGGCTTGGAAATGCCTTTGAATTTACTTTCAGGTGTGATTCCAGCCTTTCCATTGAACGACGAACAAACTTCGTCGGCTCACCAAAAGGTCCGCAAAAAAAAAAAAAAAAAAAATTTTGAGAATTGAAGATTTGAATTTTTGCTTTTAGATGTTTTCTTGTTTTCTATTCTCCGAAAAAAACATTTCGCACCAATGTGTGAAATAAACAAGAAATTTTTTGTGTTTAGTTTTGGATCTGTAGTAAACAAAACAAATTGTAAAAATTTAAAATTCAAATCTGACACATTAATTTTGTGAGAAAACAAAAAGGAAAAAACGAATTTTCTGGAAAGTACAAACTTTGCACACAAAACTCGTCAACTTTCACGCCTCGGTGTAAAATGTTTTTTGTCGAATAGCAAACTAGAAAACATCTAAAAAAAAATACAAATTATCTTTTAATTATATATATATATATATATATATATATATATATATATATATATAATTATCAAATTCCTTTTACGGACTCTTTTCGCGAGTCGACGCGAAATTTGTTTATCGAATTATATCCGGGTGTGAATTCCCAAATGACCTGTTTGGAGCCCGAGAAAACGAAATAAAAAGACGACACAAGAAAACAATCGCAGTAGAGAAAATACGAGCATAATTAACACGTTTCTTGACAAGCGTGAAGCGATCGTATTATTGTTGGCTCTCTCTTTCTCTCTCTCATCTTAATAGTTCATCAATCTACTTAATAACTGACCGGTACCCGAAAGACTGAGCAGAGACTTCAAAGACACTCCTAACAAACAAACGCTCAGAGATACATACGCATAAACTCTTTCAGCAATTACTACTTTTAACATTTTTAGCGATCTTTGTACCAATCAAAATACATTACTTTTATTTGTAAAAAAAAAAACAAAAAAACAAAAAAACCCCCACTCTATCTATCTCTGTCTGTCTGTCTTGCTGCGTCTGTCTTTCTGTGTCTGTCTATCTGTCTGTCTGTCTTTCTGTCTATGTGTGTGTGTGTGTGTCTGTCTGTATGCGTGTGTCTGTCTATGTGTCTGTCTGTCTATGCGGGTGTGTGTGTGTCTGTCTATGTGTGTGTGTCTGTCTATGTATGTGTGTGTGTGTGTATGTGTGTCTGTCTATGTATGTCTGTGTATGTCTGTCTGTCTATGTGTGTGTGTCTCTGTGGCTATCTGTGTCTGTCTGGCTAGTTTTATACCTCTCTTATAGAAGGCTATCTACTAACAATGCCAAGCCAAACTAATCTGTTTCAACATACACATCACTATAACGGATAACCCACTACAGATCTACTTAAGCAAAGTTTGTAAATTCGAGTCTGGTTGATTCTTATTAAAAAGTAAATAAAAATCAGTGCTTAGCATCTAAATTTTAAATCTGGATCTTGATTTGTTTGCTAGAAGTTCATGTTCTGATGATTGCTCTGGTTTATGAAAACTTTTTGCCTATCTAGTATAGTATAATGATTATACTATAATCTATATATTCTTTATACACTCATATGAACAACTTCTCCAATAGCTTTCGAACTTTTCTTTTTGTTTGTAATTGCTGTATCAAATTTGGTGGATATGCTTATTGATAGCAAATAAGGGTTTTTTAAAAATTTTTTTATCTAAATAGACTAGTAATGACTAGAGATACAACAGTGTAGGAACAGTTGGCCATGCCTGGTACAAGGTCACTTCAAAACATAGCTGACAATCCCCGCATTTAAAGATATCAGAAGGTTGAAAGAATAAATGTTTTATTTGTAAAAAAAAAAGTTAATTTTATTAACCCTCTAGGGCCATTCGTATCATATTTGATACAGTATTTCCCTATAAGGAAACATTCGGTATTCATTGACTGAGCAGTCAGTACTGCTTTCATTTGAAATTTATAAAATATTTCTCTTAAAAAATTTTTCAGGAAAATATTTCTTTCAAGGCTTGTTTTCATACTGTATCAAATATGATACGAATGGCCCTAGGGGGTTAACTGAACAGAATAACATAGTAATTTCACTTCTTACAAATTTTATGTAAATGTTCAAAGGGAGAAAGTGTTAAGTTAAAGGAATCAAGAGTTTGTAGTTGTAAGTAGCAAAATGTGCGTATGCAGGAAAGATTAATCAGGGTACTAATCAAGTCTTCCTTTCCGTCAGTTAAAATTTCTTGTCTTTGTTGACGACGAAAATTAGGAGAAAGAAGAGGTAAAGGAAAATAGCACATGAAAGAGGAGAACAAATGTAAGACGGGACCTTATGTCCAGGTCAGTGGTTTTAAATTTTTGTCATATGTTGTTGGTGTATGATATATCTATAGTGATTTACTTTTTTCACATGGACTTGTTAACTTTTCTCCCAGTTTTGCAAATCGCTTCTTTTCACTGGTTAAAAAATTTAACATCGGATTGCAAAATTTGGCTTCATCTTTTCTTTCAGTATGGGATAAGTCCTTTTTTTATTTGTCAATATTAAATTTTACACTAGATTGTGACTTTTGCCTTGGTCTGTATTTTTTTTTTTTTCACAAAATGTTTTCATTCTGATCCAATTTTGTGGGTGTGAAATTCTACTTTTTGTGTTTCAGTTGTGTGTTGGATGATATAGGATATGTATCCTATAAAAGCATTTTACTTATTTTTATCCCCCACCAAGAACCTTCATTTTATCTGGCAGCACTAATAACTTATCTTTCTCTTATAAAATGTTTTGTAGCAGGTGAAATAAGTCTTGAGGTCATCTTGACTATGAATTCTTAAAAAATGCGAAGTCACTTCCAACTTAGTCTAAGTTCGCTGGCTTGAAACCTCTTTCCTTTAAGACTGTCATGAGCAAACTGCGCCCACTTTGACTTTCTGAATGACATGTTCAATTTAATGAGAAAAATAACCTATTTTATTGTTTCATTCTTGCTCACACATCGACTCTAACGCAAAGCGATTGAGAAAAATTTGCTGTCAAAGGGAAATAATTAATAAATATCTGAGTAACCTCCCTTTTTTCATCGGAGGGTGGATGTGCATTGTGGCGCAGTGGATATCAGCTCGGAACGAGAAATCGGGTAGCCAAGTTCGAATTCCAGCTGAATTCATTGCTTTCACTTTCACGCACAAATTTCGCTTTCACGTGCAAATACCCTTGGGAAAAGTATTAATTTGTATCTTCCTTCCAGTTATGGGTTAAATAACAGGACAGATTGGGTTCTATAGCCTTGGTCGGCAACCAGTCTACCGCAGAAAGCAATGGCAACCTACTGCAGGATAATCTTCTGCCCAGTCAGTCATATCTCTTCCGATACGATTGCCCAAGCGTGTATCATGTATGGCACTTAACTGACTGATTGAACCTCCCTTAGAAATACCAGTTGCTTTGGGTACAAATATTATATATATATATACACACACACACTATTACCAAAATTTTCTAAAAATAATTTCATTTGTGAATGTCCTAAAAGTTTATTTATTTATTTTTTTTTTTCATCGGAGGGTGGGAAAAATGAGTTACATAATATTACATTATTCATACTGAACTTTAGTAAAAGTTTGGTTACCCACTGACAAACTTTAAATTAAAAAATATATATATATATATATATATAATTTCATCTTTCCTCTTGACAACATTTTTATGAAAAAAAAAAATTCAGTTTGGGGTTCTTTTTCATACTAAAAAACAAATAAAAAAAATTTTTTTTTTTAGCAAATTGGAGGTACTTAATTTAGTGAAGTTCGGTGGGTAGGTTATGCATTGATTTCCTGTTCCCTAATATCTTTACTGTATCAAATTTTGCAAGTCCTCTTTTCTCATGTGTCAATTTCAAGTATCTGTACATAAGTATAAGTAGGGTTGCCAGACTTATAGCTGGGCATGTCTCAAATTGGATAAAACTCCCTGAAACATTAACATTTTTACAGGAAAAGCTGATCAGTTTGGAGCCTGTCATGTGATGTAGAAAGGTTTAAAATGTTTTAACACAAAACAAAGTCACCATAGAACCCTGCAAGCAACATAATTCTTGAGCAGAGCAAACAATTTCAACTAATTCAACATCTTCTAGAAGCCTTATTGAAACTTTGAGAATTCAAGTCAATACATGCTCATGATGAACAGCCCCTTACACATTTACTGATTGATTTTAAACTACAATATTGAGGATTTTCTATCAACAACTTCCTACTGAGAAGTAAATCTGGAGAGTTTATTAAAGAAATCTAAGAACTTCATTTTTAAGCTTCACCAACTGTGTCAATTTAACTCAAAAGTTTTTAAGTTAAAATTAATTTTTAGCAGTGACCAAAAAGTTTTGTTTTAAAGAAAAAAGCAATAATCAAGTTTCCATTCTAGCAACAAAATCTCTTGACAAAGAACTGTACAAATTGCATTCATATTTACGTACATATTACAGAGAATCTTATCTGTTTAAAAACAATCCATTTTTGGCATTTTGAAAGAGAAACCTTAAATTTGCTATTAAATACCAATTTCTCTTGTTTTTGTATAATATTGTACATAAATCTTTATTTGTTTGCTTGAAAAAAAAATTTATCATTTTTGATTTATGGTATTTTACAAGTGATGGCCTTGTGTCAAACAAACCAATTGTTTGTGAAGTTTAATTTCATGCAACCAAATTAAGTTAAATTCCTTCTAATACATATTCATTTATTTCAAATGTACATAAACTCCACAACAGGGACTCCCCAATTATCCCGTATTTAGTTCGTTTTCAAAATTTGTAATAAAAGTATATTTTTCCAATTCTTGTTTGTAACATAAGTAATAATTTTTCTCAGATTCTCTTGATGTAAATAAACCAATGTGACAAGGAAACTAGTGTTGCTAGGAGTATCCACAAAAGTGACATGTTTGCAACTTGCTCAGTTGCTATGGTTGCCAGAAGACAGCAACATTGTCACTGTTTTGCTTGCCAACTGTAAAGCTGTGCAATTCTGTATCAGTAGAGTCACTGTTAAATTGTTACTACTTGCCAAAGCCAACTTTTTACTTAAATACTAACTTCTCCAAAGATATCAAAATATAAGTGTAAATTCTGTGATGAATATTCCAATGAATGGAAACTTATCAAATGAGGCAAAAGCTGTTCTGTGGCATGTAACTGTACTTTCAGTATTTCAGATAGTGGTATAGTGGGGACGCATTCTTTTGAAGGGGGTAGTTGTATGTTGTTGAAGATTAACGGAATTTGGCCTCGTTGTAGATAGCCCACTATAAGTCATAAAAAGATTAAGAATTAAGAAAAGCAAATTGAGTTGAGAAATAACATTTTATATATACACATATCAATTAAGGTTTTTACAATTCAAGTAATCCTTTAAATCTGTACCCCTTTTCTGGGCTGGACTTAACCCAATTTTCTTTCTCAAAATTTTCCGTTCTCACGAAACAATTTTGGGGATTTTTTTTCTTAAAACAATAGGCATTAACCTTTTTGAACTGTCTTTGCCCAAAACAATTTGACAAGGGTCCATTGACATAAATCTTTGTTTGCTTGAAAAAATTGGGAATGGATATTCCCAAATATCCATTCTCTGAGTCTCCTATATTTTCAAGTGACAAGAATGCCTTATCAGTTTTACCCTGATGTCAGTGAAAATACCTTTTCTCTAAATTACTAGACTCAATCAAAACATTTATCTTTAACTCTTTCACGAGATTCATGCCAGCCAGACATTTGGACCCAAAATGAAATTTCCCTTTCCTTTTCCTTTACCAAGAAACAATAACAAATAAATTTATCTTTCCTTTATGACCATCAGCTTTCTTTGGGGTGACTGAAACCAATATCTATTGTTTCTGTGGCTTGAAAACAAATCCATTTCTCTTTTCTTTCTCTTCTTTCCGGGTTTACAATAATAGAGAAATACCAGATGTTATTTTTCATCTCTGCTTTCTTTTTAAAGATAAAGATTTTCCAGCTAGTTAATAATTAGTTAATAAAATTAATCACCTCGTTTTCCTTTGCTCATATTCGGAGGATACAGAAAATTTCTCTTAGTATGTTCTCTTATGATCTATAATAGCAATTAGAAGATTTTGGTTATTAATTAATAAAATTAATTATCGCCATTCCAAAATATTGTTATAAATTAATGCTTAGGTATGTTGAGCATTGTAAGTAAGGAATGTCTTTGATGTATCCATCCTTTGGTCAGTAAGTAGTTTAGAGACAGAAGAAAGAAAAGATGGGAAGGGAGGCGAGCATAGTAAGTGGCTTGGTGTCTGTCAAGGGGAGATATTAATTACTCTAGTCTCTCTTGAGTCTGCCAGTGTGTGTCTGTCTGTCTGTCGATGCTTTCTGTACCAGCTTTTTGACTTTTTGGATCACAGCAGATCATTCACACTTGTATTTGATTCTGGGCTTCCCATTGGCCGATAAATAAAATTCGAATAGGCTCGAACTGGAAATTTAATAATTAATTTTTAGTTTTCAGCTAAACATCTGCATGAAGCTGGATGCGCACCGACGAGTTTTGGTCATTTACTTTTTGGTCATGAGAGTGCAAACATCCAGTCCATCGCTATGCTCAGTCGGTATCACCACAGTGGAAAATCTGATATTGAGCCACATAAGTGTAGTATTGACTCAATTTTTACAGAATCTTTTTAGCTTGTATTAAATAACTTTACTTTTATTTTCCTCAAATTCCATTAAAATCATTTTTTTCTTTTGTGTGCATGTGTCAATGGATGAATTGTCTAAATTGTGCAAGAATGATACCGACATCTCATTTTAAGAGATATATTTACCAAAATTACATATATCTTGAAATACCAGATGGAAAATTTATTCAATAAAATCATTGGCTTCAACCACTACCTCAAGACAACTTTGGAATCTCCTGCATATTTTCTGGATAGTCTCCTTAAGTTGATGAATGCCACCACAATATTTGCTTTTAGTTCATCTTTGTAGCTACAAGGCATTTTGTTGGCTTCTCACTCAACTGTGTCTTATATATAATAATCAAGGGGGTGGCAATCTTGGGACCTAGGGGTCCAGACATAAGTGGGGATGTGGATGTAGAAATTGTCTGACAGCCATGATCAGGTTCCCCAGCTTGTGTGGTGTGATGCAGAGCCTTGTTGCCAGACATAGGGTTGTGGTGATACCGAGCAAAAGCGATGGACTGGATGTTAGCGCTTTCACGACCAAAAAACGAATGACCAAAAGTCGTCCATGCGCCACCGGCTCCGCACAGATGTTCCAGTTGAAAACTAAAAATTAATTATTAAATTTCCAGTTCGCGAGCCTATGTGAATTTTATTTATCAGCCAATGGGAAGCCCAGAATCAAATACAAGTGTGAAATCCCAAGTGATCTGCTGTGATCCAAAAAGATATAAAAAGCGGATACAGAAAGCATTGCCAGGCAGACCGACTTGAAGAGAAGAGAGTAATTAGTAGCTCCATGGACCGAAAGTCAAGTGGCTTACTACACTCGCCTCCCTTACCTCAAAACTACTTACTGACCTAAAGAGCGACTACATCAAAGACATTCCTTACTCATAGCACTCCCCACATTCCTAAGCATTAATTCTCTTTCAGCATTTTATTGCCATGAACATTTTAACCTCTGCTGGACCTATATTTCAAATATTACTTCAATTGTAAAAACATTTAATTGATATGTGTATATATAAAATGTTATCTTTCAACTCAATTTACTTTTCTTGATTTTATAATTATTTTATGACTTATAGTGGGCTATCTACAGCAAGGCCAAATTCCATTAATCTTCAACAATATACAACTACCCTTCACTAGAACGGACTCCCACTACAAATGGGAAAAGAATAGATACCCCCACTATAGGGTCTTCCTTCTTGATCTGGAGTGTTATAAAGTTGATGTCATAAATGGTAGAGGAGGAAAGGTTAACATTTCATTGGTCAAGTGTAGCAATTAAGGGGAACATCTCAATGACAAAATCAAGATGCATACCCCCCTACCACACACATCTCTTGCCACCTGCATGCATTTACAAATAAACCTTATACATTCTACACTGGTATGCACACATATAAAGAAATTACACACACACAAGCTTGTATATCAAAAACAAAATAAACCCCAATTCCCTTAAGCAATAAACATGAAAATAAATTCAACACTAATTTTTCACAATAATAGTAAGTTTGCTGGTGAATTAGAATGGGGTAAAGTAAAACCCTATTTAAAAAGGTAATAAAATGTATTTTGTAACCACATTTAAAAATGATCAGAAGCTGGTTATTTTTTCTTTTTTTTTTTTCTTTTAACTTTGATTATGCTCACATGAAATAATTTAAATAAACTACACATCTATTTCTGAAACTATTGAGGGGGTTTGAAATTTATAAGCTTCCATTAAATCTGTGGGGAGAGGTAACTGTTCTGTAATTCTTAGAAAGAGCAGTTGGGTATTTTCAATGAGGTTCAGAGAAAGAGTACAAAAATACTGATATTATATATATATATATATATATATATATATATATCTCAGTATTTTAACATTAATTCACACAAGATGCTAGACAAATTTTATAACAATCACCAAATAGCTAACAAATTCTTATACTTGTCGGATCAAAGATAACTGCCCAGTTGAAAGTTTATTGCAAGCCACATACCAAGCAACAATTATATATATATATATATAATTTCTTCAGGAAAAATTGTTGCTTGGTATGTGGCTTCCCAGGCTTGCAATAAACTTTCAACTGGGCAGTTATCTTTGATCCGACAAGTATAAGAATTTGTTAGCTATTTGGTGATTGTTATAAAATTTGTCTAGCATCTCGTGTGAATTAATGTTGAAGATGAGTAGCTAATTTTTAAGGTTTCTCTATTAAGTCTTCCTCAGTGGGTTATTTTGGTTAAAGTGTTTGTCAATCAGTTTCAGAAAATATTGATCAATATAAATATCAATCAATATTTTCTGATATTGATTGGTGGTAGAAAGTGGGTGGTTGAACCATGTAATATTTTTTCTGTGCTTACTTTTATTTTGGTATATTTTGAGGAATGTAAAAGTTTTGAGATAATTTGTTGATAAAAACAATGTTCTGATAAAATTAAGCCATTTTGTAATTTGTGACCTGATGAGATGGGTACCAAGAACTTGTTTGTCAAAATAAATTATAATTTATGACCACCTTAGTTGATTTGTCAAGTTTTTTGTAAATCATGTTGGTCTGGATCGTACACACTGACCTCTCTGTATGGATATATCTCTTTAATAATTTAAATACTTCTATTTGGATTATTCTCTATATTTTAAGGAGTTAAAACACACTTTTCCTTTATAAATATCACATTACTCTGGATAAAATCCATTGATCTCTCTATATAGATATCACACTTAATATAAAATATTAAGTTGATCTTGTTGGATTATCCTCACTGTTTACGGACTGGACATATATATATATTCAGTTTTTAAATAAGGTATTTCACTGGAAAATATTAAAGTTCTACAATATAATTGTATTGAACACTTTAATACAAATGTGTACTGGCCTAACCCTATTTAAGGCCCTATTATGACCAAAAACTAAGTATTAAACAATCAATATATAAGTGTGTGTGTATATATATATATATATATATATATATATATATATTTAGTATATTGAGGCAGCAAGTAATTTTTTAAACATATGCTATTAAATATAAGAGACAATGAATGTCTATTATGTTTAATCATGAGCCATTCTAAACGTCGTATTTTTGCTTTAATTTCAATTGAAAATAAAGACAAAAATTCTCCAACATTTGGATAATTATTTATTGGTTTTCTTCTAAGCTTTCGGCTCACATGAGCCATCTTCAGAGAGGTTGTTTAAACTGAAATATTATAAAATCCACCATCACTAACGATTTTATTTTGTGTTGATATAAAACTCCGTTGGCAATGGCAATAGTTACCAAAAATAATAAACGCAGTTCTTAAGTTTGCGATGTGGTTTTATGACGTCACACCGCGGGATAGCGTGAAATGACAACAAAACCATCTAGTCAAATGCAATGTAATATGTTATTTCCTGTTTTAAAGTTGATTTTATTGAGTGTTGGTTGTTTTGATTTGATGTACATGGCCTCCATTATCTGTAGGTTCCTCTTACTGTGTATATGAGTAAGGATCACCGTATTGCTGACCAAAATCTGTCTGATATTACCTACATGTTTATGTTTTTCAGAGAAATGTTGTTTAATAGTACTCTGATCAGAAAGATGACATGTAAGTCTATAGGAGAGCGTGGTTGTAGTAAAACCAATATATGTACTAGGTTTTTTATTAGTATCAGAGATGCAATCTCTGAATGGGCATGTAAATTGGTACACTACATTGGTTTTTTGTAGAGAATTTAGTTTAGTGCTTGTTGGGTTATTATAGACTATGAGGTCAATTGTTTTAAACTTTTTATAATATATAATGAGTTTAATTTGATTATTACTTTCCACTGGTTTAACATTTTTACGTATTATGTTTTTGAGAGTTTTTTCATCTTGTTTATAATTATTATGTATTTGGTTGCAATAGTATAAGTTAATAGTGTTATGTTTATTTTGATGTAAACCATTATTATTAATATTATCATTATTGTTAGAGCTATTGTTAATTTTGTTGAGATACATTCCAATTGTTTCCTGGACGGGAACATTTGTGAATAAGTTTTGGACATCCAAAGATGCAATTATTTGATTCTTAGGTTTTACGGAATGGAGAATCTGTAAAAATTCATCCGTGGAATTAATACTATATTTACCAGGAAGATAGGGAGTAATTAGTTAAGTGTTTTGGAAAGGTTATATATTGGTGTGGGTATTTGAGAAATGATAGGTCGGAGGGGATGATCTTTTTTTATGGATTTTTACATTTCCATAAAGGTAGCCGGGCTGATAATCACCTATAATCTTTTGAAGTTTATAGGATCCTATTTCAGCATTGTTTGCAGTAATAAGTTTATTAATGTTTTTTAAGTTGGGTTGTGGTATTACTAGTTAATTTTTTAAATTTATTGTGATTGTCCAGAATGGCCTGTAATTTGGAGTGATATTCCTGTCTGTTTAAAATAACAAATGTATTGGTTTTACCGGCACGTCGGATAACAATGTTTTTGCTATTTTTGAGATGTGTGGCTGCTTTTATGAGAGGCGTATTTATAATATCATTAGGATTTTTATGGTACGGTGTTTGATCGATTCAGCTTTGAGTAATTCTTTTAAGCCTACCTGTGTAGTAATATGGTTGTTCGGTTCGAGTTGAAGTATTTGTTGGTATAAAGCTTCAATTTCCATTTGTTTAAACATTGAATTAGGTTTCTGTGCAACATGAAAATTTGGTCCGAGATTAAGGAATTCTATTTCATCTGGAGTAAGTTGGTAATCCGATAGGTTAATGAAGTTGTCATTGATGTTTGGTAAAAGTATTTTTCCTTTATATAATTTGTTTAGCTTTTTTTGGATGACTTGTTTATGGGATTCATGTTCCTTTTGTGTTGTATTGTATAATAAATCCAATATTTCCTTGAATTTTTCACTTGTGGTAGAAGACTGTAAAATTCCTTTAATATGTACAATTTCAGTGTTGATTTGTTGTAATTCCTGTTTGGCTGCATTTATTATTTTTGGTAACTATTGCCGTTGCCAACGGAGTTTTATATCAACACAAAATAAAATCGTTAGTGATGGTGGATTTTATAATATTTCAGTTTAAACAACCTCTCTGAAGATGGCTCATGTGAGCCGAAAGCTTAGAAGAAAACCAATAAATAATTATCCAAATGTTGGAGAATTTTTGTCTTTATTTTCAACTGAAATTAAAGCAAAAATACGACATTTAGAACGGCACATGATTAAACATAATAGACATTCATTGTCTCTTATATTTAATAGCATATGTTTAGAAAAAAAAAATATATATATATATATATATATATATATATATATATATATATACACACACACTTATGTTTCCCCACTTAGCTAATTAATTTTACCTTCAGCATCCAGACTCCATATTTTCACAGATGTAGCCATCTGTCTACTCTTCAGGGGATATCAGCAATTGACTGCTTATATATTTTTTTATTTAAATACTGTATGCACTCAACTGGGTACATGTGCATACATATAGGGTGTCATGATTATTTGTATTTTTTTTCCTCTCCACTTTACACTCACTCCTTAGCATTCTCTTTTCATCTGTGTTTTTGAGGTGAGAGATTTTGAGTGGTTTGTATTTCTAATTTGGCAATCCTAACTACAAGTGTCCTCTCTAAATATTTGCTCAAATGTTCACTCATTCTAAACCATAGCTTGGCTGGTCATATAGACATTTCAGGGTAAACCCTGAATTTTCACCTGTAAAGAACAGATTCTCTCAGAGATACCTTCAGTGCTTATTTAGACATGTTCAATCCAAATCTCAAATGGACTTCGTCTAATCTATTGGTGAGGATAGTTAATGGCAAGTCCAAGAAAGTCTTTGAATAAAATTTCTGAGTAACAAATTTATTTATTTATATATATATTTTTTAATACATTTTATTTGTACAATTTCAAAGGAACCAATGATAAACAAGAAAAATGATGAAAAATTTTTTAAAATTTAGTTTTGTTTTTAATATATATAAGATTAAAACTTGAGAAAATCTGAGGTGATAGGAAAATAAATGTCTTCGAGAAGAGAGAAAAAAAATGATTTGTTCATAGAAGGTTGGGAGAGGAAAAAAAGGGAGTTTTGAAAGAACTGCTTTTTTTTTTTTTTTTTTTTAAATATCTCCCCCTTCCACTGATCTACATTTTCGTCTTCAGTCTGGTTCGTTCTTTCTGAAGTTATCTCCCTTAGACTTTCCAACAGGTTTTGTGGTGAAAATCCTACAGTATCTGAAAGACAAAAAATGCAACAGTTACAGTTACTCCTGTACAATAAGGACAAACTGGGTTCTTTAGCCTTAGGTGGCAACCAGTCTAGGAGAAGAAAATAGCCCTGGTCGAGCTAAGGAAAGTATATGTATTATTATTTTTTTGATTCCTTACTAATATACAACCAGCAAATTTTCTTAGAAATTATCAAATACCTCAAATTTCTTTCTTGCACATCTTATGCTTTTCTCCCCACACCAATTCCAAAAACCACTGTCTTGTATTAACACAGTGGTAGTGCCTTTAGATAAAATGCCTCTGTCATAATATATATATATATATATATATATATAATTATTATTATTCTATACTTGCAAATGTCTTTGTTAATCTTATGTTGCAGTTGTATTAATCACAAGCCACACACTGTTCCATTCAAATAAATCATCTCAAATAACAAAGAAAGTGGGGGAGGAATTACTATGGAAGTTAGGATTTATTTTCATCCTAGCTATGAAACAGTTTTAAACTCTTGAAAACATGGAGCCTCTAGATCTTGCTAATAAAGTGTTATGTAATATTTATGCACTCACTGGACCCTCTGTTGGTAGAGTAGGAAACAGGAGACTGGTTTGATCAGAAAATTCACAATGCTCATGCTGTGGTCAAAGGTTAAGGACCCCCCCTTTTTTTTTCACAGAAATGTTATATCTGGACCCAATGAGTCACAAGAAGCTAGAGTTGCAAGCTGAGTGTATTGGCCGGGGAAGTGTTAGTTGCAATGTCTCATTCTATACACATCCCTGCTTGAATTTCACATTTCTTCATTTGTTTCAATTAAATAAAGCAACAGCAAAAGGTGATCGTGAAGGAGAAATATCTTCAGAAGAGCTGAGATGAAAGGATGTTTTTAGTTCTTTGACCGGAAAAATTTATGCCAAATTTCCTAGAACGATATCATCCTCAAAAATCAGTAACAAGTCACAATATAAACATTTTCAATGCCATGTTTCACTTTACAGATATTTTTATAGTGAAACATGTTTAGTGTATATGTGTACACACACACACATATATATATATATATGATTTTCATTAGTCTTGTGTATGTACTGCTATAAACGAATTAGATAAGCAATCATTTTGCATTCAGGAAAGGATTAATCTAGTTTATACTGATTCTGCAGGTATTTGGTTCATGAACCTTTTGTATTTTCAAGAATTAATAAAAATTGTGAACTGATGTTCCAGTGTATTACTAAAAAAAAAAAAATACTGATATTATTAAGCAAAGGGCTACAGTGTACAGGTGACAATTTTTAACATCCTATTATCTCATCATTGCACCTAATCTCATGCTGTTTCTTAAAATAAAACTTCAGCTGATAAGAGGTCAGGCTACAGATTTATTAATCTACCTTTAAAATACAAATACTTATATTGGAGAGAAGAAAAAGAAAAAAATTACTCACTCTTTTTAAATAATTGCACAGCCTAGAAATTTGCTTAGACTCCCTTGATTTCCTAGGGATCCAATGGAGGCTTATCCATTGAATGGCGTGGTGAAGTAGACTCCACATTGTTAGTTGGAACTGGTTGATCAATGTTTTCATATGTTCCTCCAGGGCGGGCGGCTGAAGAAAGATATTAAAAATTCAAAAAATTAAAACCTAGTATGAGCCACTAAGATATTCATTTAAATTATTTAATTTCTATAACATTCAAATTATAAACATGTCAAGGTCAAAGTTATTAGTTCTTTTGAAATCTTTATTCTTTAGCATGAATATTAATTCTTTATCAAAAATCCTTACTAGAGTCAAAAAAAACAAAAACATTGCACTCAAATTTGTCAGATACAAAATAAATTGGTTCTACTTACAGAGTCCAGGAATAGTGAATGTATCATAGATGCCTCCTCGGTCCTGATAGATACGGTAGAGTAGGAAACAGGAGACTGGTTTGAACAGAAGATTCACAATGCTCATGCTGTGGTCAAAGGTTAAGGACATTTGGACACAAGAACAAGAAATATTCAAAATGCAATTGACCCCCCCCCCCATATGGTTATACAAACTAAAACAAAATTCACCTTCAATTGGTAGAAAACTATTTGCACCTGCTTAATTTTCAGTTGTAGAAAACTGACTGAATTAGCAAAGACAATGTAAGAAAAAAAAATTTAACTTTGTTTTGGTTGATGACAGAGACAAGATGATAGTTGCTCAGTTCTACAAGAATTTAATAAAAGAGGCATGATGTCAAAGCTTAGATTTTATAGTGTTATGGGGACATTAATCAATGCCCCCCCCCTCTTAAAACAAACCAAAAACTATAACGTAAGTGCTGGAATAAAAGATTAGTCCTATATTATTATACTCTCTATTATAATAAAGGCTATATATATATATATATATATATATATATATATATATATATATCCCTCCTGTTGTGCACAGGAGCAAGGATTATTGGGTTTTTCTTTTTAAATTTATTTTTTCTTCATAGGTACATCAAATATGTTGCAGCCATGGGCCCACTTGTTATATAATAATAATTTATTACAATATACTTTCTTGATGTTAGGATGAATTTCATCTAAATACCAAGAAACCAATTAAACTACTGGAAAGGATAAATATAAAAATAGAAAATGTTGAATATATGCTCCATTTCTTTTATCAAACTGTATATTTTTGTTTATTGACCTGAATATTTAAGAAATTTTATAAAATGAAATTGTGTAGGCAATAACTATAACATTGTGCTCAAACATAAAACACAGTCATCACTCTGTGTCTGTTCTTATTTTTACCCATGAATATATCATACCTTTAAAACTATATTTCATCATGTATATCTCAAACGACTACAAGAGAATAAGTTTGCTTTAATTGTTGGACAATGAAAAAATGCCAGCACTCTCAAATTCTCTTGCTGCCTTCCAGTAATCTGTAATAAATCTTTGAAAAAATAATTAGTGATCAATTTTAAGCAGTATGACTTGCCCAAGAGTTCATCACTTATAATTTACTCCAACTAGTATGGATTTTTAACAAACATGATCTATAAGGATATTATGACAATTGACAAATTCTATAAAATGGATTAATGATTGTTGTTGTTTTTTTTTTTCTCTTCACACCAAGGAAGAAAAAGTAACCCACTAAGGCACAGTGGGTTACAGAGTGTGAAAGGCTGAGAAACATTAAAGAGCAGTAAAAATTAAAAAAGGACAATGATTGATCTTAAAAAAATTTAATTGAAATGTCAGTTGTCTGGAAAACAAGCCAGAAGAGAATTCTATATATGAGAAAATAAACTGTTAGGAAAGAACTTATGGTTTCATACAGCCAATTCATCTCTAAAATGATGACTACTTGTTGCTAATCTAGTATAGTAGGCTTGATTTCATAAAGTCTAGGTACCATAGAGGAAAATTTATCAGAACAATTACCATGAAAGTATTTATAGAAAAAGCATATAATGCCAGCTGAGATGCTGTGTCAGAACCAATGATATTGCAAATAAGTTTTTGGATTTTGAGGACTAGCAGTATAGCCCAGCTATATATTGCTCGGGTGTAACGAAAGCTTTAAAACTAATCCATGGTCCTGGAGCTCAGACTCAGCCTAAAGAATATTTGTGTGAAGTTTGGTGAGAATTGGATAAAAATTGTGGATTTGTATAAAGAACATACAGACAGATAAACAGACAAAAAACACAAACATCTTGCCTTATATATATATATATATATATATATATATATATAAATTTTCTGCACTATTGTAAGAACTGCAACCTTGAAACTTCTGAATATCGTTTCTTATGTCTTTGTCTATGAGTGCATCAAATTTGATTAAAATCGGACATCTCCTTCTATAACCCGATTTTTTTCGATTATCGGGAGTACCTCGACACAAAACCTAGCTAAGAACACTCGCAGATGCTTATAGTACAACTGTGTAAATTTTCAAGAAAATCGGTTCAGCTGTTTCGGAGTCTATAGGTAACGGGGGCACACACACACACAGACAAAGTTTCATTTATAAATAAGTTTAGACCACTAAATATTGTCTGATCATGATATATATATATGTAACAGCAATATTGAAAACACAGATGAATGGTAGACATTGATACCATTCCTCTGGTTAAAAAAAATTCTGAATTTAAAGACAAATGACAGGACAAGCATTTAGTCAAATTATAGCAAACTTAACTATTTTCAAGTATTTTTATTTCGGAATGCACTTGTACAATAACTAGAACTCAAAACTCTTTAAATTTCAATAAGGTTAATCATGAAACTTGAAAATAGGAAAATCTCCTGAAATATGCATTTATTTGAGACATTACATAGCATATTTTAGTATGCTTATATGAAAACTATGGTTGATGTGTCTTCATAAGTTTTTGAATGATAGGCCTTATTTTATGCATTGAGCAAAGAATTAGGTAGTTTAAAATACTAAACAGAGGTTCAACTGGTCTTGGACATTATTTCTAAATTAGACTCCCATAAAGCAAGCAGAGGTGATGGAATCCTAGCCAATGTCCTAAAAAAAAATGTGTCCCTGAACAGCTTACAGTATTCTCTGAACTCTACAACTTTTTGCTTCCTCTAAGTTCTCCTCTGTACTTAAGAACTCTGAAACCTCTATTACACTATTAACCTCTTACCACTTCTCAGCAAAGTCTTCAAGGCTCTAATCAATGCTGAAGTAGTTAAGCATCTCACAACTTACTCTCTGACAATATAGCTTTCAGTTCATCAGGTCTACAGTTGATGTGCTAATGACCATCACTGAAAATGTATACTAGACTTTTAATAATAATGGCAAAGCTCAAGCTACTGCACTAGATATATTGAAGTGTTTGACATACTGGCCTTCTGTGCAAGATTCTGGATTATTGTTTGATTAAATCTAATTGAAGGTTGTTTTGAACAAGCAAGCAAGCTTCCAGATTCTTTCACATGAACACAGGTTTCCCTCAAGGTTCTATCTTAGGTCCTACATTGTTTCTAGTCTTGATCAATGTCTTCCAGATGTCATCAGTCCCCAAGTAGGCATTTATGCAGATGACACAACCACTTCTGTTTCAATTGGAAATTTGCCAAAGCTGACAAACTAAACCTGGCAGCCGCTCTTGAAACAGATCTTCAATCGGTGATTAACCTGGCAGAAAATGGCTTGCAAATTTGAATGCTTCCATGACAAAACTGCTCTTCTTTAACCACCCTATCAGTGAGCTGGTTGCAAAATGCTGAACCAAGTCTTTACATTTGTATGAAAACAAATCAACCTCTAAAGAAGTGGTTCCCAAGCTTTTTTTTTCTTTCTCTGGGCTGCATTTTTGGAATGAAAATTTGCTTATGTCTAACCAAAGGGAAGTTCCTGTGGAAAGGCGCAAACTCTGTGATGCAAGTCTCTTTGAGAGCAACACACTGCACCTTCTTGGCCTCACTTTTCAACCAACCTGAAGTGTAACAACTGCATCGAATCTATAGCAGCATCTGCTACTAGGAAGTTTGGGTCTCTGTTGGGCCAGAATGTTTTTCTCATCAGAATCCAAGTCTATCATTCGTCCATGCATTGAATACTTTTGCCATATTTGGTTAGGTGCTCCTGCTATTCATCTGGAGTGTTTGCAGATCCTTTTTCAGATTTTGTCAATGTAATAGGTCCTGACTTGGCATCTTAAATTCAGTCACTTTCTCACTGATGTTGCTTCTGTCTACAAAATTTTTCATGGCAACTGACAAGCTTTTTCCCTGATCAGGTGAATTTAAGTGTGCTACTAGATTGGCATATAGGACACACCATTGAAATGGTTAAATGTAACCACCACTTCTACTCCAACAGTTTCTTCTATCACACTTCCTACCTATGGCACTCTCTCCAATTTTACTTGTTTCTCTGATAGCTACAATCTCCAGAAATTCAAATGCAACATCAAGTGCCATTTCCTGTATTCTTGAATCCTATTTGTCTCAACTTTTCTTCAATACCTTATCTACCTAGTTTATTTTTTTTTCTTTCACTGCAACCCACTGGCTAGCTTTCAGGAAACATCAGCGAGCTGGTTGAGAAATGCTGAAATAAGTCTTTACATTTGTATGACAACAAATCAACCTCTAAAGAAGTGGTTCCCAAGTTTTTTATTTTTTTTTGG
This sequence comes from Ascarosepion bandense, assembly GCA_037127315.1. NCBI lineage: Eukaryota > Metazoa > Mollusca > Cephalopoda > Sepiida > Sepiidae > Ascarosepion > Ascarosepion bandense. The sequence continues at coordinate 852,518 of JBBBDQ010000924.1, read as the reverse complement.
GGGCCATATTTTTAGAATGAAAATTTGCTTGTGCCTCATCAAAGGGAAGTTCCTGTAAAAAGGCGCAAGCAGCCCTATGGTAAAGAAGATCCAGAGAGAGAGGGGGGAGGGGGAGAGAGTGAGAGTTAAACTGGATTCAAAGTCAGAACATTAACATTAATAACTCTCTCCTCCAATTTGCGGACCCTAGTTAAAACTTGACATAATGCAAACATATCAATTATAAAAGCTGTCAATAATTTTTAACTATACTGAGACACCTGCATGCAGTTACATGTAATCGATAATATTTTAAATTTTGAAATCCTATTGTTGGCATATGAATTTTTGAAACTGTTTTTAAATCTTTCTTTCAATTATCCTGCCTCACCTGCTATTCTATTCTCCCTACACCGCTTGAGAAGGTAAAAAAAAAAAAAAAATAGGTTCCTTTAGATCAGTGATTCCTAAAAACTTGTTTTAAACAAATATGGTATAGAATTACATTATACACAACATCAAAATAATTATCTTTCATATACCATGTTCCTTCCAAGTGTTGGCAATTGTAACTCAACAATTTCCTATACTTTGTAGCTCTTAATAGATTTTGTCTCAGTTTCTTTTCACCTGTTTCTGCCATCTACTCAAAATTGCTCAGCAAGTTATGCATTGCTTTCATCTGTCCTTCTTGTATATTACCATTTCATTGATATCTGTAAATATAACTGAAAATGGTTGTTTATGAAGATGACACCCTGACAGCAGTCACATTCTGATAGAGCACCTCAATGTGGTGTAATGGTTAACAAGTCTAGAAGTTTCATGACTTTTTTTTTTAAAATGTTTCCCAAGCAGTTCCTAACTGCATGTCGTGCAAAGATTTTCTTGCAGTAGGTTGCTAATTCTTACTGTGATAGACCTGTTGCCAACAAAGACTGGGTTTTACAGTCTGTCATATTTACTCAAAGCTGGGAGAAGAGCTGGATTCATACCTTTCCTAAGGGTATTAGTATGTAAGTGGTTGTAATGAATTTGATTGGAATTCAAACTATCTGATTCTTCAATTGGAGCTGATATCCATTACTCCACTGTACCTCCTGAATAGTGAGTTCAATCTTCAATGGGTGTCTTATACTCTTGTTCTTGTGCCACACCTAGGCTCTGCTTAGAGAATTGCCATATTCAGCTCCAGACAAAAAGATTTTTTTTTTTGTGCGTGTCTGTAATATCATAGTTTCATTCTCATCAAGTTGGTCATATTCTATGATCCCAAATTTATAGATGCATATTTAAATTAAAAAAAGAAAAAAATACAAGTCTCTAAATAGACAACAATAGGGCCTGGTTGTGTATCAAATGGTAGTCCATTTATCTTGTGAAATAATGGTAACACTGTTTGGTCAAAATTTGAAAGTGTACACATGTATGGCCAATAGCTTATGGAAGCTGTGCACTGCCCAAACCAAAACCCACATGGCCGCCATCTTGATCATACCAACAAAAACAAAAACTTATTTTTGGGGGCTGGCTGGGCTACAGTAATTGTTTGAAAGTTTGTCAAGATTAACAGATGGTCACCTTCAAAGATCCACTCTGTATTTTCCATGACCTTTTCCATGTTTGGATACAGCAGCAGAAGTTTAACTTTTTAAAAAATTTTTTTTTATTCCCCTTGTATCAAAATATCTTTCAACCCCCCTTTATCTCCAGATGGAGTGAGTGTATAATGTATACTGTACAACGTTGTAGTGTTAATATTTTGAAAGTCGTTAGTCCATAAAACCAAGCTTCCCTGAAGTGTTAAGTCTCCAAGAAGTAGACTGAAAAATCTTACTTGACTGGGCCAATGCCACCAATGTTGATCCTGTCCTAAAAGAAAGGATACCCCAGAGCAAAACGGTATTCACCGAGACTCTCTGAAATAAAGAAAAGGTGTTTGTACATTTATTATATTGCTAAACAACACAGTTGTGTCATGGATGCATTTTTAAATTAAATTAGTTTTAAATAGTATAAATTAAAGTATTTTAATTGCTTTGGCTAGGAATTTTTAATGTTTTATTATTAAATTTAGCATAGTCTGACACAAGACTAGAAGCATGTCAATTGAACCTACTTTAATAGTAATGGTCTAATTGTTAACCATTGCTCCAGTGATGCATTCTAACATCAATCACTGGCTTGTTAAGGATTTCTCCTTAATAACATACCACAATTTTTACTAACATTACTTTTGTAGAGCAGAGTCACAAGTGAGGAATGCCTAGCAAGTCTTTTTAGATTAATTCATCCCAAGCAAAAATAATGATGCTAAGATACAAGGGGTTACCAAATGATAGAGAAGGAAGAAACTTAGATGGAACCCAATTCTAAACAGGAAACAATGGATAAACCATTTCCTAACTTATAAGTTCATTTTCCAAAACAATATAAGGACAATACACATTAGTGTAAATTATAATTCCCAATCTTGGTATATATATATATATATATATTTCTTTTTATGGACTTATCAGAAAATTGTTTTGAAGCAACTATTCTTTCATTTGGTTAACACACATTATGTAAATTTCTTCTATTTACAACTCTTTGGTTCAACTGCAAATGACAGATTGCTGTTACATTTTTTCTTTTCTTTTGTAAGAAATTCTTGATTTGATGGTTTGAAATAAATATTTTTCTTTAATAACAGTTTAATCGTCAAAGGTCAGAATGTTTGTGAAAGTATAAAAAGTCTCAATGAAAATCATTTACTAAGTGATTATTTGTGTAGGGGTTAATCATTTAGCAAAGAAATTTAAGAACTTGAATTATTTGATACAATCTGAAAAGACCTCTTCACTTTCAACACTACCTTCTTCCTAAAGTATTTATTTTCAGTTCATGATAGAACCTCTTACAATTAGGTTATATTACAGGCAATATCTGTGGCATGAATGTTATATCACGGTCATCAGTCTTTTAGTGATACAAGTAATTTCTTTACAGCTTCCCAGATATATCTGTTTTATATTGTGACTGAGTTCATCACTCATTCAAAGTATTGAATTAGGATGTTGTATAAAAGAACTTTTGAGACATGATTGCCCAAAGCGTGTATCACGTATGGCACTTAACTGACTGATAAAAGGACTTACAAGTCAGCCATTGACAAGATAAACCATTTTTTTTTTCTCTAATTCTACATGTCTTTATATAGCGGTAATACTCACTCATCCTTAGTCATCAGATGATGCTTATAAGTGTATCACAGTAGTAGGTACATGACATGATATTAGATGTGACGTCATACTGAGGATTCCCAGCCTTAGCTTGGTTTACTTTGCCCAACAGCTACTTAATACTTGGTAAAAAAAAAGATTGTAGAGCAGCAATTTGGGAAAAACAAGACATCTTAATTTCTAATATTTAGTAAAATTTTTTTTCTTACAAATGATAATGAAAATCTTTCTTTGAAGAGGTTTCAGCTATCAAAATAAATGTCCATTTCCACCAACTCGTTTCCAAATCATGACTTCTAAATTGGAACATCACATTAGTTTTTTTTTTTTGCTTATTGCCTGACTCTTCAAAATCCAAGAGCTTATTACTACAACACAATATAGAAAGTATTTGGCTTTTAACTTATGATCACAACAAAATCAGGATATGATTGATTGTGCTTTTAATTGTATAATATAGCAGATTGCAGATATGCAATTTTGTTTTAGAATTTTAATTTGTACAGTTTTTACTTATTGAATCCAGTAAAAGATTACAAAACTTAAATAAAAACAGCAAAAAAAAAAAAATGTGTATATAAACTCCCTAATACTGCTGGGCACAGATTACAAGACAAAATGTTTTAAATTTGCATTGCTTATTGAAAATTGCATGAAAACTACTGTTCTATATTATTACATCATAATATAATTAAATTGTTCAGTATAATTTACCTTTGCAGTAAATGGTTTTAATTGTGCCATGCATCTTGTCCATATAAAATTTTTCAAGATTCAGAAAATTATAAGTCTTATAAGGCTGTCTTAAAAGATTTCACTGATCCTTGGTATGAAAATGTAATGCTATAATCTTGAGCCTAAACTTAATCTTCAAACTGGTTTTCTAAACCAAACAACAGTAACAATTCAAGCAACAACTTTCAAATTGAGTATAATACCATGGTTCTAAAATCAACCTTCCCTAATCTATAATAGTAAGATAGTAGAATGATTTTACTCATGAAGTATTGTATTATTTCAATAAAAATAGTCTAGAATTTTATTAATGTTAAAGTAGTTCAGCTGAAGGTCACCTTTGGGTAAGGTATTGCCTTTTCTTTGAACAACTTTTGACATGTGATTAAACAGTATGAAAATTTCAAATTTTATTTTATGACTAAATTATTTAATAAACTTATTAAATTTTTTTTTGTGTGTGTGCTGATGCTTGCTGCAAGAAGTATTTGACTCCTTTGCTCAATCTAGATATAAAATTCTTAAGAATTAAAGTCACATTTATGTCGGAAAAAGAGGAATATTATCTTTCCTGAGGTTCTTAAAAACAAATTTTTTCTTTATCAGATTTTAGGTCAATTCATGATGGATAAGCTATTATTCAAAACCTTAAATATATTTTTTACAGAAAATCTATAAACCTGTGCTATTCCATTATACAGCCCAAAGGCTGAAATTAAATATAGTATGTTATCAGTTTAACTTGATTTTCTTTTTCTCTCTGCTGAAACTATGTAATGTCTTTTCTCCTCTTTGTATGTAATCAAAACATGGAATAATGCATTATTTATAAGGTAATGGCAGGACATAATATTTGTACTAACAAAGGGAAAGACAAGCACAATCTTAAAAAAAAAAAAAAAAAAAGTGTGTGCCTTTTTTTTTTTTTGGCTTTTGTTTCCTAAATGGATAAACTGTTATTTTGCAACCATAACTATTTTTACTGTCAGACTGTCAGGGCTTTGGATATGCCAAATGCATTCTCTTCTGTAAGGGTAAGGTCAGTTAAGTGTCATATGTGATACACGCCTGGGCGATCATGTCTCGAAAGAGACATGACTGACTGGGCAGGAGATTATCCCGCAGTAGGTTGCCATTGCTTTCTGCAGTAGACTGGTTGCCGAACAAGGCTATAGAACCCAATCTGTCCTGCTATTTAACCCATAACTGGAAGGAAGAGATGGATTAATACCTTTCCCAAGGGTATTTGCGCGTAAGTGAATACAATGGATTCAACTGGAATTCAAACTCGGCTCCCCGGTTTCTCGTTCCAAGCCTATATCCACTGTACCACAACGCACATCCTAAGGGTAAGGTACCCACCTCAAAAAAAGGTTAAACTTTTTGCAGACACAAATGTAAAGCAGATATATGCCTACCTATTATGATTCTTGTCCTATCTGGTTTATATTTGACATGAAATTAACAACAATAGTTGATATGCTGTCAAATTATCCAATTTAATCCTAAATATTTCTTTAATTTATTGCTTATTACAAAAGCTTGTTAGTCATTGTCACAGATTGGAACTATTTTCCCAGCAACAGAAAAATTAGACAAATCCTACAGATACATGTTATTTATTCTTAATCAATAAAAATGGACCATTTTTTGATCTCATTCCCCATATTTTTGTTCTTGACTTGAAGTTAGAATGTTATAACTTTTTTTTACCATATCCTTTTTGTGTCTGAACATAATTCTTTGAGCTTTTTGCCTATTATTGTTGCTTTGCTTATTTTGCAATACTCTTTCTCTTTGAGAATTTTGTCAATTACACTTAATCTTGGCCAATTATTCTACAAAAATGAATGACTTGATGAATATTAATTTTTATGATAGATTAGTATAGGCATTGGAGAACAAGAATGAATATACAATTATGTACAATTAACATTTTATTGCCTAAGCAAAACTAATGAAAAAAATGGTTCATTTATCCATTGATTTTGTAGAATTATTAAATATGCCTGTGTACAGTCATGAGAGCTGAAAGAATTGTATGTTGTGTACTACTGAGCTGTTCAGAAAGTTCATGCTGATTTGAGATGTCCATGTTCCGATATGTTAGAACACATCAAATTTATCAACCGATATATGCTTACATGTCTGATTCGAGCATACTTCTTTCTCTCTTGAGAAAGTATGTTTTAAAATTACTTAATTTGTGTCCATTTTGCATCTCTATGAAAAGGGAACATTAGAAGATGCATTTTAGACACTTGATGCACTTTTATTACTGTAAAGGCAAAAATACCTCACAAACAACAAAAATGATGTGCTGTGTATGGTAGAGGTGCTTTAGCTAACAGAACTGTATGATAAAGAATGCTCGGACATACCCCCACCCCCACAAAGATGAGGACCAAATCAAAATATTGAAAATAAGCTGCATTACACAATGTGGGAATTGGCAGAAACACTAAATTTATCAAAATCCATCATGCATGAGCACTTAGATCATGTGGTGCCCAAACTTCAGTTGGTTAAGTGCCATATGTGATGCACGCTTAGGTGATCATGTCCCTTTTGAGACACGACTAAGATTTTTCCACGGTAGGTTGCCATTACTTTCTGCAGTAGACTGGTTGCCATCTAAAGCTATAGAATTCAATTTGTCCTGCTATTTAACCCCTAGAGGAAGAAGCAACACCCTAATACCTTTCTCAAGGGTATTGCATGTAAGTGAATGCAATAAATTCATCTGGAATTCGAACTTGGTTCTTGGATTCCTTGTTCCAACAGACACCGCACTGCAATGCGCAAAAAATCTTTTGGCTTGCCTTTCGATCACATGCTGAAAATGCACACTTTTTTTTTTTGTCCCAGGTTATTAGAAATGAATCATTCACAAGAACCAACTTTAGTCACACCCAAAATTAGTTACTGTGATATCGTTTCTGGAATCCTCAATATGAAATGCAGGATGATGAGACAAACATAAAATACTGAAAGAATACTTAAACAGAACCAAAAAGTGACACTGGATTAATTCATGAGTAAACTTTGAGTCAAGGACCATCGACTATTATTATAGTTTTGAATTTAGAGCTGTTCTTTTCTTAGACTGGTTGCCAAGCACAGCTAGAGATCTTGGTATTCACTGCTATTTAACTGATAGCTGTTGGTAAAAGATGGATTCATACTTTTTTATTTTTACATGTAAGTTAATGAAATGCACATTCTGAACAGTTATCCTTTATACTATCTGGACATCCAGTACATGCCCTTAAATCATTTATTTTTTCTTGAATTAAGCAAATATCAAACCATAATAATTTGATGTGATACTAACTCTGAAGAAATGATTTCACACTAACCCACAAAATGCTAAGATATTTGATGCATCTTTTCAAAGAGCTCAGACATTATTCATGATTGCAGTAAATACTCTAATGAATGAATGAATGAATGAATAATAGGCACCAGGTGTGAGGTTTCAAATACCTAGCAGAAATTGTTCCTAAGTTCAGCATAATACTAAAAATATAGTTTTGAATATATTTTGCGTTGTTTACAAATTTTCAATTCTATAAATATATTTCTTGGCCAATGGTTAAATGTAATTGGTAGAAATGCCTAACACAGATTTGACAATGCCCCCCCCACCAAAAAAAAGCAAAAGAATAGGGCAAAAATATGAAACGTGTGTGTTTGTGTTTTAGATCATAACAGTGGTAGACCTGATGAAGCAGAAGCCATAATGTTTATTGGGGAATAGGTTGTGGGCTGTGATATGTTGAACAACTTCAGCATTGATGATAGCCTTTCCCAAAAAATGGTAAGAGGCTGACAATAGGGCGACAATTAGAGGCTTCTCTAGAGTTTTTAAATACAGGAACCACTGAGGACTTCCAGCAGGCAGGAAATTAAATTGAGAGGCAGTAGTTGTAGGGTTTGGAGAAGACGAAGAGTTCAGGGGCACATTTCTTCATGATGACCGGGATTCCATCATCTCTACTCATCTTATGGGGGTCAAGCTTTGAAATTGTTAGAAACCAGTGAAGGGTTTACGTATACGTCCCTCAGTTGAGCATCAGTTCTATGTGGGAAGTCAGACGTCAAATGTGGAGAGTTTGCTGTCGTTTAATACTTTTGCAGAGCCGCCAGTAGTTCTTGGAGCTGAACTTGCAAGCTGCTATGCACTGTTTCATTCTATCAGCAAACAACAGCTTAGCCTCATTTAGGATCCTCTTGCATTTATTGTGAGCAGAGGCAAAAAAGAAGCTTATTATAGTCAGACACATGGCTCTGATGGAAGATGGAAGAAGTGATTCCCTCTGGCTGAGAACAAGAAGAGAGCCAGGGGCGATAAATGAGGTTTGTCAGAACTTCCTGGCTGAGATGAAAGCATCAATGCCAGCTTTCACCCAGGAGAAATCAGGAAAAGTGTTTAGTCACCCCTGCTGAAGAATGCACCTCTAAGGGACGTCATACAGAAAATCTTGAAACAACTTTCAGTTTGCTCTTTGGTAGCATTAAGACATTATGCTGGTAGGAATGGAGAGAGATCTTAACAAAAACCACAGTATGATCAGTTTCCAAGAAGGCAAAGCTGCATGGCAGGAGTCAGGATAGAAGTGAAACAGATTTAACAGAAGCATGTCCTCTATGAATACTGGAGAAGCATGTTGGGAAATCTACCACTTGCATGAGAGATTGCCAAGTTCATGGTATGGAAACCAGCAGGATCAGTGATAATTTTGTAGCCACTTTAAGGTCATCAAACACAACTATAGTAGCAAACGGGTGAGTGGTCTTATCTATGTTGCCAGAGGAAGGGGAGTAGTAGGGAAAGAAAAGATAACTGAGTTTAGAAGTGAAATGGAGACGCATGTATGAATGGTCAGGAGATTCAAGAGAAATTGCCCAAGCCAGAGGGAGATGTTTGCTGACATAAACCCCCAGCCCATGCATGTGGACAATAGTTCTTCCTTAAGAAGGGAAGGTAAGCAGAAATCGAGATATAAGGACATTTTGTTGAGGAAAGATTCCATGCTGCAGAAGTTGGTACTCATACCACAGATGTTCAAAGAAAATGTTGGAGTTTAGATGATTTTCGTTTGGTTGGTTTATCTGTTTCTTGGAATGTGCATGTTCACTTTTTGGTTGTTTTGGTAACGAGAGACCACAAGTAGAGGTTGCAGACATTGATTGCAACATGCAGGAAGGAAGCTGGTGCAGACTGCAGCATGGTGTGCTTTAAGGCTGCCCATTGAAGGGGCCTCATGACACTGCAAGAACCCTAATATTATGTAACTGTTGATCAGAACAGCCACTCTTGACGCTACAAAAGAAGTTAGGGTTCCTAATTACTAGTCAGAAGCAGCAACCAGAAAACTGTCAACCTGTTACTCTCACTATGAAGAGATGTTGCCACCAACCATACACATCACATAAAATTTGTGAGAGCACCAATATTAAGGCCTGAAGATGGGAAAAGAACCAAGAACCACTTCCTGAACAAGGCATGAGCCTCTACTCTTGTTCAATAGAAGGGGAAGGAATATAAACTGGGTGATAGGAGAGTCTATCTACTCCAATTAAGGAAAAAAAAAAGAAAATTTATACTAAATTTTAACTTGGTATAAGGCGGCTAAACTCATTGAGTAAAATAAAAAATTAAATCCCTATATAGCAAGATCCATCACCACATGTAGACAGGCACCTACTGTAATTTAGACCAGTCTCTAATGTGGGCATACAGTATTTTCAAGTTGGCTAAACTAATTGAAATGGAAAACTAAACCTAAATGTACCCCTTTGTAATTTGAGGAGGGTGAAGTTTTTGTAGTCATTCCAACTAGATTGAGACATTAACTTTTTTCTTCTTTTTCTTCTTTGGCCAAATAATCAATCACTAATCTTTATTCTTCACCTATTAACTGTGGCAAGAAAAACTCAGTTGCTACATTCAAAATAAAAACTTGTCAGTCACTTATGTGAATGATGGAAATCCCTATCATATGCAGTTAATAGGACAAGACTTCAGAATAATGGACTAGATATTTGTCTTTACCCTGGGCAGTTTTTTTTTTTTTCAGCAAATCATATAATGGTTCCAGACAATCAATTTATAGAAGATTAAGGTCATGGTCTAATAAGAAACTTTTTTATATAGGCTTTTCTGTCAATTTTGAATTGTCTTGTATCGTTTTCTGATTCCCTGCCAGATTATTGGCAATGTGGCTGTGAATAAGTTTGTGAGAATTAACAAATAGAAATATGATCCTAACAGTTATTGTATTGATTAGTTACTGGTAATCTATCTGAAGTAACAACTAATCAATACAATGACTATTTTGTTACTGCAACGTTCGTTGGTAAGTATATTAGACATCGTTGTAGTTACTTTGCTAAAAATAAGACAATAGCAAAAGTGGACAACAGCTGGTTTCTGGAAACCATAAAGGTTTTTTCTTTTTAAGTCCTCAGAACACATGCAAATAGCCTGCTCTGGTGTTATCTGGTTAAAATAACTTTCTTCAAGTCTATGAACTCCAAAGAAATAATTATTTTTGTCATTTCCAAATACTGTTGTTTGTTTACTTAGCAAAAACAAAATAGATCTTCCATTTTGTAAATGAAATTGAAGCTCAAAACTATGACACATTGTAACTGATGTACAATAATTCTCTCCACTCTTCATTTAAACAATATACAGACATAGCAGACATGTTTAAACAGTAACTATGAAGATTAAATATGAGGATATTTTTTGCATTCTTTATCTATACTTAAAAATTAATATAGAATGAAAATAATGCTATATGTCTATCATCCAATTCATACTTCTCCACAGTCCTTTCAAAAAGAATAGAGGTTCCTCAATTTTTTTTCTTTTTCAGTTCCCGAAAGTCTACTTCAACTCTACACTCCTAATGTCTTACACTCCTAATGTCTTACACTCCTAATGTCTTACACTCCTAATGTCTTACACTCCTAATGTCTTACACTCCTAATGTCTTACACTCCTAATGTCTTACACTCCTAATGTCTTACACTCCTAATGTCTTACACTCCTAATGTCTTACACTCCTAATGTCTTACACTCCTAATGTCTTACACTCCTAATGTCTTACACTCCTAATGTCTTACACTCCTAATGTCTTACACTCCTAATGTCTTACACTCCTAATGTCTTACACTCCTAATGTCTTACACTCCTAATGTCTTACACTCCTGTTAAGTTTGGGCCTTTAATCATACCATATATATATATATATATATATATATATATATATAGTCATGTACGTTTTTGTTTTTAGCTCGTGTATTTGTGTGAGTATATATCTAATTATGTTTATGTGTTCATGCACTGAAATATGATTGTGTCTGTCTTGACTTCATTCATTCTACGAATTTGCTCTTACTGTATCCAAAATTGTGGCAGTTCAGTCTGTTTTCAAATAGAGCTTTAAGACAAATTGGCAAGTTGATAAAAACAATTTTTTAGTTTGTGCATGTATATATGCATGCGTATATTAATCTGTATATGTGTTTGCCAGTGTATGTGTGTACACTCGTATATTTGTCCATGAGTGGATGTTTGTAGGTTTATTTATGTGTGCGTTCTTTCTCTTCCTCGTTTAATATATGAATAACTTTCTAAATCTAATAAATTTTTAAACTTAGAAAAATTTTTTTTTAAATTCGCAATAATAATAAAGTGAATCAAATAGTTAATTAATAATGCTGATCTTAATTTAATTAAATATTAATACTAATGCCCCCCAAAATTATTTGAGTTTGCTCATATATTCTCTAAATTAGAAGTTACTTTATTCTGATTGGTCCACACTGTCTACACAACAATGCCTCCCTGATTAAATGGGTTCTGTTTGTTTTTAACCTTTTAAAACCCTTCAACTTGAAATAAACCTCATCACTTGATAAGACACAAGTGTCAAAACAAAATAGCTACTTTTGTAGTGATGTTATAATATATTCATGTTATAATTTCTGAATATATATATATATTTTTTTTTTTTTGTTAGTGACTATGGGAATTTTAGCAATTTTGTTTCCAGTAAAAAACAATTTGGAAATTCTTGCAAAAACTAAATTGTTGGATTTTAATGAAACTTAGTACTTCACAAATGAATTTATTTGTCCCCACCCACACAGACATTTGATATCCCCAACTTAATTTAATGAAATTTCCAGAAACCAAATTCTGTCCAAACTTAAAAATCATTTCAATGCAGAACTTCTTAGAGAATGTAAAATTTTTTTCAGTTATTCCTTTCCAAAAAATCTGTTCTCAATGTTAAAATAAAAGATGCAATAATTCAATAATTGAATTAGAAAAGCTTTTAATTGCTTTTATAAATAATATATATTAAGAACATTGAAGAAAAAATGGTCCTTACGTATTATCGGGAGGACCTTTGATAACAAGGTGTTATAAGCCCGCTTATAACACCAAGGAACTGGAAAAATCAGGCTTTCATCACCTCAACGTCAACCACAAGTACAACTTTGTGGATTCGAACACCGGGGCTCATACGCAGACAGTGGAACGCCTATGGGGATCGACAAAGTGGCGAAACAAGAAGCACTGTGGCACTGCACGTCACCATTTGGAGTCGTATTTGGCCGAATTCATGTGGCGGAAGCATGTTGCCTGTACTGATGTCTTTGAGTCACTTTTGGAAGCAATTGCGACGTTCTGGCCTCCGGAATTACAAATGTAATGTTATTTTATTGTTTTAACCGTTTCAATAAATAATTTACTTTAATTTTTGAGTCGTTTTTTTAAAGGTCCTCCCGATAATACGTAAGTACCGAAAAAATTTTGCAATGAATAATGAATTTTGACAAGATTTGTTTGCAATTTTTTTTTACAGTTTCAAAAATCTGTTAAAAATCTTTAAAGACTGTCCGCATTAGATTATTACAAATTTAATCTTAGCTTTCAATTAAAGCTAAAATAAAAGCTTTTTTTTTCCTTTATAAAAATTAATCTTAAAAGTTGGGTATTGCAAAAAAAACGTGACAGTAGCAACTCACATTAGTCTGTAACCCCAAATATTAGGGTTCTATTTTTATCTGACCTTGTACTAGGGGCATACATTTTTAAGTATTATGTAACAATAATATCAAATTCCAATATATAAGGGGTTTTTGACCTGCCTTATATCTCAAAATCAGCATTCCAACTGTGGAAATTGAACACGGCAGAAAACTTTTTGGCATTTGTTTGTTAGTTTTTATATATCTTCTCAACTGTATGACTAAGTATACAGTATACATATTTCTATAAAGTGAATACGACTAAGTATACAGTATACATATTTCTATAAAGTGAATACGACTAAGTATACAGTATACATATTTCTATAAAGTGAATAACTGCTAGAATAGATCACTATAAACTGCAACAACTTGCAGTAAATATGCTATAAGGCATGACAGATTTTTGGGGGGGAGGTTTATCAACCTTTTTGTAGGGTATTTAAAGCTGAAACACTTTCTTGGATTATAATTTCTCAAGAATATTTGAACATAAGTGAATATAATGAACCCAACTGGAATTTAAACTTTCTCCTCTCTATCATTCCAAGCCATTATTCATAGTAGCAATACAAGCTTACAACACCTGGTATTCCAAAGTAGTCATCAAGGTACTGATCAGGCTTGATGTTGCTTAACTTTGGTGATCAGACTACAACTAGTGTTTCAACATATGGCCATAAGCCTTATAGGCTATGTAACAAAAAATATGTTCATCAAATTATAGAGACAATCCTAAGCGCAGTCTGTTTACTACTCTTCGCTGATCTAACATTTAAACTATACCACAAAAATCTAGCAACTCCTGACTCAACTCATTTTGAAGTATTTGTAACTTTTTGCTAGCAAGCCTTTCTTTTTTTTTTTTTTAGCCACTGACCATAATCACTAAAAGACAGTCTTTTTTCCATTTACTATAAAACTTAATTGATCTTGTTTTCATTTCATGTGTATGACAAGTTCTTTTGCATTTTGGAACAATATTAACTTTTCTTTACCTCCCCCACCCTGTACCTTAACAAAAATTTCTTCAAAATAAGGGTGCATCTTATATTTAAAAAAAAAAAAAAAAAAAAAAAAAAAAAAATTATATATATATATATATATATATAAAAATAGTTGACATGCCCTGCTAGTCAATCTTTATTATTAAATCATATTATGACAGCATGTGTACATACTAAGATGTATCTTCTGTCTCATCTAGCTGTGGGCTAGGTTAGGAGATATACAAATTGAATGTATATCAACTTACCTATAAAATCCTGATGATATAAACATAAAACTTACCACTACCACTTTTTTCTTCTCTAACGATTGCACTTTAGTAAGTGCAAAACTATTATTTTGTACCTTATACATTTTATTAATGCATATTTATTGTTGCTCTACTTGTTGGAATTGAGCACTGTTCTAAACTACTGTATTTTTGGGGTAAGGGGAATAATGTCTATATATGTTATGGGGAAACACACCTATTCCTCAGGTAATGGACTCTTCCTCCTATATTAATAAGAGTTAAAAGGAAGTTAACGGGAGAAGTTCTTGGGAAATTCATAGGAGTTCTATTGGAGTTCAGTAGAACTACTAGGCAGTTGATATTAGTCGGCAGTTAGCCGAATACTAAGGAGTCAGCTTTCAGTGGAAGATTACCAAGTTCCTAACATTTTGGGTATGTTAAGTCAATTAGCAACTGACAGAGCCTAATTATAACCTTCAGTGCAAAAACTACTCCGCAACAATATATTTTCAGAATATATATATATATATATATATATATATATATATATATATAGTAGAGATGGGGAATACTGATAGACATTTAAGGCAAGCAGATTTTGCAATAAAGTGCTCAATATCAAAGATGGCGCATTAACAGTTAATATCAGTAAAAGATTGTCACTTAGCTGATTCATGTTAACTTCAGCACCCCAATTCCAGAGTTTTGTAGATGGATTTTATCTGTCCACTTTTTAGGATATTTCAAATGGTAAATTGCAAAATACCCCTGAAGACAAAATCTGTCGAAACACTGGAGTCGGGATGCAATATCAATCAGCTAAGTGACAATTGACACTTACAATTTGATTAAAGTATTTCATTTTTCAAGAGACAATTTTTCTTAAAATACAATACTAATAGTATAAAACTGAGAAGCAACATGGCAAAAATTTTTTAAAAATATTTTAGAAGCCCTTCCCCCACCTGCACTCATGAAAAAAAAAAAAAGAAATAATTCTCATATTTCTATTCCCATTTGAGGAGTTTGACTTATGAAAAGAAATAAATTCTGGTTTGAAAGATTCATCTATAGGTTATAAAGAAGTGTAGTCATTCTACTTATATTAAGTACCCTTCCTAAAGAATTGTAGATAATTACATAAGCTTTATTATCATTCTTATTCCCTAGGGCATGTCTCATAAGAACCTTAATCTAATATTTCCCTCTTCCTAATTCATAAATACCATGTAAGAATTATATCAGTGCTCTCAGCCTACTGAACAGATACGTTGAGCACTAATATTTTTCAATGTTGCTTTATTTTTGGTTAACTAATGCTGTCCTGACATGAAACACAAAGGATACGCAAGGGAGAATCTGTATTCATGGATATAGCTGCCACCTGAAAGAGATTTATTCATTTTATTTTTTTTGTAATAAGATCATAAAAGCAAATATAAGATTTGAAGAAAAATATTGTTTCTGAAGGAAGCATTTAGATCAATATCTTTATCATGAGAGTTGAACCTAGTTTTTGTATACTAAATGAAAAATAGCCACATGTAAGAGGGACTCAATACATGTGCCAAGGTACAAACTTTGTTATTAGTTGAATTAAAACTGCCACTTGATAATGTTCAATTTATCAAATTTCTCTATTCATTACTCAAATGCCTCCCCCACCCTCTCCATTAAGTAATGAAGATTATACAAGAGAGAGAGCATAGGCAGGTACATCAAGTACTATGCAAAAGCCTTCAGTTACCTTAAACTATTGTAAATTTCTAATAACTGTCAGTTTATAAGTGGATGTTTTTTGTATTTTCTACAAATGAAACACCTACAAGGTGTTATTTCTATACTTATATTTTGAAGCTGGGGTTCTGAGGAAGATGTGAGACAGACTTTCACCCAACTGATATAATAATATAGGGTGTGGTAGAAGTACCTCTCACAATGGTAAGGGATCTATGTGGGAGGTATTTGTTACACCTTGTATAATGTAATATAACTGCAATATACAGTACTGTAGAAAAATCTTTTTACATTTTAAGCTCTAGTAAGGGTTTCATCTTAGGTTATTTACAAAAGAAACATTAACCCTATTAGTTATTGATTTGTCTAATTATCATGTAGCATGGGTTTTTAACAAAAGATGTGAGATAGGCTCCCCAAAATGGCCTTGACCTTTTGGAACAATGATTCCATCCACCTTTTGATATATAGTGAAAATCCTGATTTCTTCATTGTTTGCAATTATGGCAAAAATCTCCAAACAAACCAGGATGAAAATAGTGAAGACAAAAAATATGAACCAATCAATAAGAGTTAAATAACCTGAAATTTCAAGGCACTGAAAGTCTTTTGGATAGACCAACTTGTGCCAACCTTTTGAAAGTTTCAGCATAGGATGGATTGAAACAGAAAAAGGTCAGGCAAAAATGACTGCAAGACAAGAGAGGAGTGTGAATTGTCCAATTTGGTGTCAATAGACAATGCTGCTTATATCCTTCAAGGACAGTTGAAAAACACCCCTTCAGTGTAAGAAACTAGCATTTAAATAAATAGTATAAATTATGGGAAGCTGATGATTGGAATTCAGTAATAAAGCTGAGATGTATTTAAAAAAAAAAAAAAATCAGGTCTACAGGAAAGCAAAAGGACTCAGTTTCAGGATGAAAACTAGTGAAGCTTGTTAAATAGCTCAAATGTATATATACTACCCAGCACAAGTATTGAACTGATAGCCTTCAGATAATGCAAACTTGTGCTTTAATATATTGATCTGTTCTACCTGCATTTGAAATGGATTCTGCCCATTGAATTTTATATAAACTAATTCTTTGTGAAGTGAACAGTGTCAAATATATTCAGCTACTTAAGGGCATATTATATATGTTGACTCTCTTAAGAGTCAACATATGTGTATATACGTGCAGGTACACCTCAATACATAAACTTAATAATTCTTAATAGAACAGTGCTCAATGCACTATAACAGCAAAAAAGCATGAAACTCAGTTGTGCTTAAAATGTAAGATTTTATTATAGTTTAGGATGGGATGTGCGTTGTGGTGCATTGGATATCAGCTCAGAAAGAGAAATCAGGGAGCCGAGTTCGAATTCCAGCTGAATTCATTGCATTCACTTACACGCAAATACCCTTGGGAAAGGTATTAATCCGTCTCTTCCTTCCAGTTATGGGTTAAATAGCAGGACAGATTGGGTTCTATAGCCTTGGTCGGCAACCAGTCTACCGCAGAAAGCAATGGCAACCTACTGCGGGATAATCTTCTGCCCAGTCAGTCATGTCTCTTTCGAGACATGATCGCCCAAGTGTGTATCACGTATGGCACTTAACTGACTGACTGAGTTTAGGATGAGGTCTCAAGCCTTGAATGGCAACCTCCCTAGAGATTTTATCTCAATAAAAACACCAACACTCATGGTAGTCAAAGTACAGAGTTGAGTTTCAAAAAAATCATCTGGCCTTATAAAACCTTGCCTCAAATCATTGACAAATCCTGTCAGGCAGGACCTACCTTGCCTTATGAAAAATTAATTCTGGTCCTGCCTCAACAAAAAGGGAACAAATACTATGTAAAAACGATTTGATACCAGACTTGGAGAAAGACGAGTTTTTTTTTCATCATGACAGACATCGATACAATACAAATCTGACTGTCCAGATCAGAGCCCTTGATTAGATGACATTGAAAAATCTAGACAAGACTAAAGAGAAGAATTTGTCAGAAAAACCAATACAATTGTTGTGGTGGGAGCTAAGCCACAGAGTATGAACTCTCATGCCTGTTCAGATGGTGAAGGATTTGTATGCATCCCTTTAAAGGCACTTTAATGCAATTATTTCAATTATGGGAACCCACATAATATATACAAGAAAATTTTAATTAAAATTTATTACATAAATATGCTAAATTTTTATTTTATTTTAAATATGGCATCTGGCTTGGTTTAAATGAAAGGATTTTGTTTTTACAATCCCCCTGCTGTAAAATATAAGTTGGGAAATTTGAGCCAATTTATAGAAAATGTGATATAAAACATCTGCTTAAAAAACTCATAGAAATTTACAATTGTTTGAAGTCTCTCGTACACTTCTGGAAAAAACTGCTGGTAGGCCTGGAGTGGTATGCGAAGTTGACTGAGGTGTTGCTACCCTTAGTCTTTGTTCAGGCAACCAACTAGAAAAAAAAATAATTAATACCTGCAACTTGACAGCATCTAATAATATTGACAGGTTCTATTGACCAAGTGCAACATGTTTCTCTACTTGAAAAAATTTCATTATTTGATATAATAAAATGTTTTTCCTATGCTGAATGACTGGTCTTTGCTGCAAAAGGCAATCATATCTGTCTGATTTCAAGAGCCATTTTTCTTTTAAAGCACAACAGTCTTAAAGACATCTTGTGATGATTTTACTCAACAAGGTAGCAGCCATAAATATGTGTGTCAAGGTTGACTAGGGGAGTAACAGTTTTTATTAGTCATTCTGTGCCAATTCAACAAGGGTCTGTTCACCATAGATAGATTTTTTTTCCCCAAATTTGATACAGTTTGTACATTTAATGTACCAAGTCAAATGTCAAAAATTTATTGCCCATTAATATCATTTGTTACATATTTTCATATTATTTCATGACACCTTTTGAAAATTATTTTGTCACTTTTTCATATAAAAACCTATTTGTTGCAACCAAAAATAAAGTTGTCTATTTTCTACTGAATTGGTCAACATTTAACCACAAATAACACAAATTCTGTTGATTTTTATGATAATAGTCCTAATGTGAATATTAATCAGCATTCAAAGAGCTTTTTAAAGATATACAACTCTCTCATTTTGGGAGATATGAAAATTTTAGCATATAATGGCAAACAGCAAAGTCCACCATTTTGAATTTGGCCTAATTCAGTAAATCCCTTTAAACTCAGCCACAATCAAGTCCACCACAAAATCTTTTGCATATCTTGCCACAAGACAAGCAGGCATCTTCAATTGATGATACACATTTTGAAAAAGTGAAGGTCAATGGTTAAGATCAAGGTAAAATCTGATTTTACCTTTCAACAACAACAAGAAGAAAAAAAATCACTTTTAGATCTATGCAAGTATGTTGATATGGTATATAATTTAGCTTTGTAGATGATAAAACAACAGATATTGAAACCATTTTACTAAATTTACCTTTTTGGTAAAGGTTAAAGTATATCTCAGAGATGGAAATTGAATGGTACTCTAAAATATCATGACCCTCTATAAGTGTACCAAATTTGAATAAGATCTGTCTGTGATGGTCAGACCCTTGTTGATTTAACATGGAGTAACTACTTATATTATCTATTCTCTCACATGAATATAATATGGCTCAAGACCATTTAATCAACTCTATACAAAGCTTTAGTATCACAAACTGTTCAAGTTCCCTTGATACTGCCCTTTATAGCCTGCCTGGGGCTATAGTGTCTTAGCACCCACTTATTCATGCATCCTTTCTACTTTTAGAACACTCTGTTGGGGATCCTGATAGAGGATTTTGAGTTTTGGGAAAAAGAAGTAAAAAAAAAAAATTACAACTGTAAAAGGCTGACACACCTGAATTATGCAATGTTTGGTCAGAAAACCCGATACAAAACGTGAAGAATCTCTTACACAAACTCATTGAATTATGTCTGTGTTGATTAGCTAACTCTGAGAGACTCTTCAGGCACTTACAGTAAGGTCCCCAATTTACATCAAGGTGATATAAATTAGAGATTTTTTTCTTTTATAATAATCAAATTTAGAATGAAAAGAACTTACACATTTATATACACATATTTTAAAGAAAATTTAGAATATGCATAATTGTGTATACAGTTGTAGCATTTGTAAAACATTGACCATTACAATGCAGACAAGAATTCAAACAATCCATAATTTATGATGGAACCATTAAAACATCCAAGAAAAATTATCATAAATATAGTTTTAAAATGGTGTGTCAAGAAGACAGTTTTTCCTTTTTAATGCCACTATTATTTAAGCTGGCTTCACCTATCAGCAATGTTTGTTTTTAAAAATTAACGATTAGAATTTTAAAACCTAAATATATAATGAAAATGAATTTATATTAAATTAATTTATTGTTAAATTAAGATTAGATTTTTATAATAGTTCTTTTTAGTAAAATTATATTCCTCATCTATTTTCTCTTCAAATTTTAGCACCCTTCTCGTTCCAAACTGCAACTGATTGATGGTGTGTCAATTTCATGGTTGTGTTGTCCGGCTGTCAGAACAGAAAACAACCATGATTGCACGTGAGAATACAGCTAGGGGAGAGTGCTTAAAATTTTAAAAAAAAATCATAGAAGTAAAATGTCTTTATTCATTCTTAATCTATATTCCAGAATCAGCAGCAAACACTTGAATTTTTAAGATGTATTTGACAGTGCCAATTTTCAGATAATGACAAATAAATTATGCAAGCAAATCACAAATTAAACTGCAACAAATTAGCAATAATTGTGCTGTTGACTGATTCTTCAATGGCTGGCTATAGTCGACAAAGGCTATCATAACCTTCAAGTTTAAAGAGCCATTTTGGTTAAAAGCTCAACTGTCTTAAAATATCCTGTGATTGTCATATTTAACAAGGTGTCAACATCTTTCTGCTGAAATCATTCTTTATAACCTAGACATTGTCACACTAAAAAAAAAAAAAAAGTAGTATAGATATTAGAATTTTAATGTAGCAATTGATATCAAAAGTGGGCAACAAACTGCCAATCAGGTCTCTTACGCTAATTTCACCATGTAATTATAACAGAATAAACTGAATGTTAACACATCTTAATGCCAATTGTAAATCCACATTACAAAGCTTTATTTGGCCTAGAAAAAGAACGAAATTGGAGTTATGAAGATTATAAAGTTAGAAGGGCTAACCTGTTTTATAGAAATCAGTCTTTTCAATTCTTGACTTTTTTTTTTTATGTAAGTGATTTTTTTATAATTATAAAAATCATTCACTAGAAAATTTGCTATTTAATCCACTAAGTAGACTACTAGGTGGCTGTAGATGGCATACAATCTATACAAACTGAAAAAGGGAAACTGAAAAGTTATTAGCCTGACTAAGAAACCATTTTCTGAAAAATTCTGTTTGTTTCAAGATGTTATCATTCCGATTCATTTTGGTTTGGTCAGATTTAGGGAACTAGCACCCCGCTACCTCATACTGTGTACTAAAATAAAAATTCTTCACTTTTTGCACTTTTTTCAAGGTGCAACACAGTATAGTTAGTTTTTTGTTTTTTTAAATATCAACTATTGACACTGCTACCTGGCCACCAAGCACACAGGCTGAATGGGATATACATACCATATTTTCATATACTTAGCAATATGTAAAGTAAAATTTTTTTTATTTTGACTAATTCATGTGAAGAAGAATGCTGAGTTTCAGAGCTGATGAGAATAGTGTAATTAGAATCTAGGCATCTGATCTAGGCTTGAACACTGGTTCTACTCGATAAACGATGATCTCTGCTATGAGAAAGTCATTACTGTCAAATAGCCTGTCATAATCTAACAAAAACTGTTTACTGCCATTTCTGGAAAAACTTAGATTGAAAAGTGGGTTGATAAAAACCCAAAAAAAAAGAAAAAAAAAATTAACCAAGTAACCTGAAAAACTTGGTATAATATTAATATTACATTCAAGATTTTATCAATTAAAAATCTTTCTGACTAGTTCAAGGATATGTTGAAAAGTTCTTGGTCTGACTAAAAGCAAAACAAAAACCTTTAGTTGGGGCAAGGACTTTTCAGTATTCTGTACTTTCATCAAAAATGCTTTTTGATAAAAATAAATATTTGTCAATATCAATCATAATGAAGATTATGTTCATCTTAGAAAAAGAATACAACTAAACCCTTTCTACATAATTTTTCCCTTCAATTTCATAAAATACTGGAGGTGGGCAACTACGAAAAGCATGTTTCCACAATATGGTTAAAAACAAGTACTAACTGCAGATGGTGCGATGCAACTAAAAAAATTAAGCAAATGCTGCAGCAGTTTACATAGTGCAATTTAAAGCAGTGACTTAGTTACAAAGTAATGGCTAAACTGTTACATTACAAGGTCATATATAATTTATTATATTTAAGAACATGTACAATTTTGTAGTAGTTTGTAGATTTTGCTTCAACATTGAAAGAACAATTTTGTAGTTTGTAGGTGTTCTAAAGTATAATATTCATTGCTCTATTTTTATATTGAGCACTGTTTTAAATTAATGTTTTGAGTGTTGCAATTATTTTTGTCATTCCTTATTTGGATTTTATATATATATATATATATATATATGTAAACTTATACTCGTTTTGAAAAACCGTCCAGGTATATACACAGAAGGAAAAAATGGATGTTAAAAAAAAAAAAAAAAAAAAAAAAGGAAAGAACTAAGCACATGAACATCAAAGTACATAGCTCAAAGAAAAAACCCGAGATGAGTAATCTATAACAAAAAGAATCACTCAATACGTAAGCAGAGCAGACTAATTATATATATATATATATATATATATATATATATTATTATTATTACAAGCTCAAATATCTGATATTAAGTTGGAGATACTGGTTTGTATTTCTTAGCTAAGTCAAACTTGACCTCAATTAGTAAAAATAAAAAAAAAAAAGTACCATGTTTCAGATTTTAAGGATTTTTAAGTTTATATTCTGCAGATATTTATATAAATCCTAGATTTGAAAAGCTATATATGAAAAGGTATTTAAAGTAAGCACTGTGTCCATTCAGAAAGTTGGCAATTGTTTTTTCCAGTTTCCTGTAGCTCTAGCTCTTAATAAATTGTCTTTATCTTTCCTAAATCTATTTACTGAAGCTCACTAGGTAAATTGTGTTTCTTTTTCTGTCTCTCTTGCCTTCAATCTGCTTTGTGAATATCACATCTTCAATTTCTCATTTCTTTTATCAACTACATACATTTGTGATCCCTTTAACTTTTTTTTTTAATACTGATCCCCTGTCTACATATCAGCTTAAGGATTTTCAAGAAATTTTTACCAACCTCTACTTATGGGTTATTTCAAAATATTTTCTGTGCCTCATAATATCTATGTGCTATCTCTCTTAAGGGTGTTGGTGATCATGGCTATCCACAACTTCCTTCCCTTTGTACGTGTTATTTCCGTTTCGATTTTATTTACCTTAATTTCTATTATATATTTGGGATTGAGTGAAGAAGTGGGGAGTAAAAGAAAAAAATTTTTTAGCAGTAACAGCATGAATGCAGCCCTGACTCATCATGAATGCAGCCCTGACTCATCATGAATGCAGCCCTGACTCATCATGAATGCAGCCCTGACTCATCATGAATGCAGCCCTGACTCATCATGAATGCAGCCCTGACTCATCATGAATGCAGCCCTGACTCATCATGAATGCAGCCCTGACTCATCATGAATGCAGCCCTGACTCATCATGAATGCAGCCCTGACTCATCATGAATGCAGCCCTGACTCATCATGAATGCAGCCCTGACTCATCATGAATGCAGCCCTGACTCATCATGAATGCAGCCCTGACTCATCATGAATGCAGCCCTGACTCATCATGAATGCAGCCCTGACTCATCATGAATGCAGCCCTGACTCATCATGAATGCAGCCCTGACTCATCATGAATGCAGCCCTGACTCATCATAGTTGAAGAACTACCCAGTTTATACTCCTCTCCCGTCTTTTGAACAAGAGCAGAGGCTTATGCCATTTTCCCTGCTTAGGATTGGGTTTCTACTTTCTTTTAAACTTTTCATTGTTTTTAGCTTCCAGTAGCCCCTTGCTGAAATTATTGCCTTGTTTGTGAAGGGGATGGGGGAACTTGATTTTTAAAAAAGAAAGATATACATATATGGATGGAAAAATATGAGGGGTTACTGAAAAGTTCTCAGCCTAACCAAGAAGCCCTTAAAATATATTCCGATATTTGGTCAGATTTTTTCAGTTTTTTCATATACAAGAACTGATACTTATATTGTACTAGATGTTAAACCTTTCTGCCTGATATGTATGTGTGAGCCTGAGGCTAGCTGTCTTTCACTACAGGCTGTCACCTGGAAGGGATACCAAAGTTAGTATTATGGAGTAGATAGACTGAACTATCGCCCAGTTCACACTCCACCCACGTCTATTGAACAGGTGTAGAGGCTCATCCCTTGTTCCCTATTTAGGATGTGGTTTCCAGCTTTCTCCTTTCAAATCTATTCCCTCTTACATAACCCCCTGCACACCACTGGCCTTACCGCCTTGCTCTGGGTGATATGATTACTAAAAAAAAAAAAAAAATGTATAATAGACATGCACAGCATAGACAGTATACCACACTCACTTGCTAATTCATCAGAGTAAGTGAAACTTATTCTTCATTTTTTGAGACTCTTAAGATTACTTGAAATTTTCTGTACAACAAAAATGTTCTCGATAGTATAACTCACTTGTTCATATATTTTTCTCAACCAACTTGATGTGCTTAGTTTTTATTCAACATGAAGTTGGTTAACACAAAGAAACCAATAACTAACTTTGTAATAGAAGTATAATGGATAAATATAAATGTACTAAAATGAACATTTAGAAATACATAAGATACATAATAAATTTGTTAACCTGAGTTTCATGGGATCAAATCTACTCTTCAAGGGACTTAATGGTAAATAGCATATTAGCAAATATATTTTCTACCAAAGTCTCTTGGAGAATGGATGTGATCCCATGACGTTCAGAAGAGACTTTTCTAAAATAAGTGACTAACTTTATTTTATTATTAATGCTTTGTCTCTTGGTATCTATCAATCACTAATTACAAAGAATGCTTTAAAAAAAAAAAAATTATTCTGAGAGATAAATTTTTGTGAACTAATCTTTGTTATTGCATTAACAGATATGAATATATAGAAATGAATAAATTTTGATTAGTAATTAAATTACTAAACTTAATTCAAGTGGAGTTGATATAAGAATTTTTAATTCATGTTATTTTATTGACAAGATGAGATATGTAGTGGTGAGATGCAAGTGGGCACTAAAATAAGCCTGTGAATAGTATTTAAATTAAATTCGTGAATGGTGACCTCATGTATGCTTAAAAAAAATATAACACAATTCAATACTCATAGTCTTGTGCCAAAACTAAAAGACAATAAAAGCATGCAGATATAAATTTTTTTAAAAACTTGCAAAGATCTTTCAATTTATTGGTGGTCAAATTTTCCAGAGGTAAAAAAAAAGAAAAATTCTTGAAATACAGTGATCCCCTCTTGTCTGATTAGTTACTTGCAGTCCATTTTAAAAATTAAAAAAATTTATTAATTTAATTACTTTCAGTAACAGTGTCCTCATTTTTATGTTTTGGTCATTGTGCCCTCCAGCCTTCTTCAGGAAGTCTCAATCCTTTATTTAATTTACAATTTACAACAATAGATTGTCTACAGATACATTTATATATATATATATATATATATATAGCACTACTGTGGGCAGGTCAGTCTTAGGTCTGCTAAATGAATGGGCGATTAAAATTTAAACCAGCTTCCTCACTAGCTTTTGCTGGTGAGGAGGGTTGTATGTCAAACACTTATTTTTGATTTTGTACTGTGTTAAAGGCAAATGAGCTCATAGGAGCCAACAGCTGTGTATTATATATAAGTGGTTTAAACTAATGGATATAAATTCCAGTTTGACTTGCTTTTTAAAAGTGCTCAGTACAGAAGTAGAGCATAGATATAGTTATTATAATTAACAGCTCTTG
This sequence comes from Ascarosepion bandense, assembly GCA_037127315.1. NCBI lineage: Eukaryota > Metazoa > Mollusca > Cephalopoda > Sepiida > Sepiidae > Ascarosepion > Ascarosepion bandense. The sequence continues at coordinate 826,461 of JBBBDQ010000924.1, read as the reverse complement.
AGTTTCGGTATACTATTATTATAATAACCTATATAGGATGGTGTCTGAGTTGGCTGAATGCTTTTCCTGACACCCTGTAAAGCCTGCCTCAAGTCATTAGTCAGGTAAGAGCCATCTTGCTTAATGCAAGATTATAATCCCCATCCTAACAGAAAAAGTAATGGAATGTATTCAGTTATTGAGAAGTCTGTACTACCTGACACAGAAAATGAACTTCTGATTACTATGTAAATTTGGTGGCATAGTAATTCTAAGTTTAATGAGATGAGGACATGAAGTCTGACTTTAATTTCTGGGATTAGGAGTTTTATATTAAGTTTCTCTTAATAATGGTCCCAAAACAGAAGAGCAGTTATGTTTACCATAAAGACCTTCCTATCTAGGAAAAAGTGATATGTCTTGAGTTAATTTACTCAAAACTATTAAATTACTGACATGTAGGATAGGAGATAGGTGAGCCTCTTCTGCCTATTTATGGGAGAAATACTTGAGATTGTTGTAATTGTGTTATTAGTAATTGTTATTTTAACATTTTATAGCTATGTATATTAAAAAAAAATGGCAACATACTTGGGGAAAATCTTCTGCCTAGTCAGTCATGATTGCTTGTGTATATGATGTATGGCACTTAACTGACTGATATTAAAGAAACAAAAAACATGTTCCAGGATAGTATATACATGGCTCACTATATCTCTAGGATAAGTGGGATGACTGTATATCTTATTATATATATAAATTTTTTTTTTTAATAAATATTCTCATTTTGAATTCTGTTCAGTTTGATTATAAACTTTTACTAAAGTTACTTAGTAGGCTTCCATACATATTCATAAAAATAAAGTATCATTTCTCATAACTTTTCAATCACCAGGAAGCAAAGCCTCTGGTAAGATTTTAACTTTCATCAATTTTCCTTTATCCTTGAGAGCCTGTCTTTTTTTTATATGAATGCCAACCAATTACAATAATTTTAAGCTAGCTATAAAGTTTTCATTCTTGAAACAAAGCACTGTCAAAGATATTCTTTAAAGAACTTTAAAACACTTTATATCTAACAGTAGACATGATAATCTTGGCTAAATCAATGGTAAAAAGTAGAAGAATTAAGATGACATGTAAGTTTTTTGTTTTTTTTTTCCTATGGCCTGATTTATTCATTTAAGTTACGTAAACAATGTTTTGCTCATTGAAGTATTATACTCAGTAACCTTATTTAAATTGAACAAAGAATTTGCTTCAAAATTCCATGATACATTGATTGTTGTCATGCTTGGTTAATACTCATCAATATATTTAATCTTTATCTTAGTGTCTGTTTCTTCCATTGAACCATAGTATATGACTGTTTTTGCACTATCCAACCTGGGGATTGAACTCACAGCTTCATACATTAAGTCAATGTGTATCTTTATAATCTCATGATTTCTTAATTAAAAGCTACCAAATAGTTTTTCATATATTGAATTTTACCATTTAAACCCAGTGGGATGTTTTCTCTCCATATAAGATCAGCTATGTCTCATTTTGGTGTTTCACCTGAAACTACAACCTTTTAATCTTGACTGATTTGCCCCATCTGCATGAGATAAATACACACTGCTCTTGGTCATATTGTCTTCTGAGGATTGATTTTTTTTTTTTCATACCATCCTAATGTTGTATGGGGAAACTTCCTACATCTAATCTATGATTGTGACAAATTTTGTTTTTGTTGTCCTCAATTCTTCTGTCCCTGTTTGTTTATTTATTTATTTTAATTTTTTTTAATCCTTTTCTATAGTTATTTTCCTTGTACTGGTGATGCCAAATAGTGTTGTTTTTGATATGACAATGGCACAGTTTCAAGATGTTTATGAAGACAGAAGATTGTAAAAACTGACTTTCATAATGACAAAGAATAATAAATAAATTGGAAGAAAATATATTTACCCAAGCTGTTAGAAATGACAGCACAGGTAAAATAGTTTGATAAATGAATTATGTTCAACCATATTTTTTATGGTTTCATTTAATATGTAACTTTATGGCTCATTTTTTTTTATGTATTAAAAATTGAAGATGCTTATCCCTTAAAAACAATCATTTCCTCCTACTCTTTCAGGTTGAAGCAGAACTGGTCAAAAATGCTCTACTTCTGCCTTTCTATGTTTTTAGTTTACTTAATTGGTAAACATTTCTTCTTCTGGATATGTATGGAAGCACAAAAAGTAAAGTCTGAAAAATGTTAAAAAGGCAACAAAAAAAAGCATCTACAAAATGGTTAGTTGTTGTAAGCTAAGTTTTATAATATCTTCACTTACTGAGAGTTTCATAATATTTATATGCCCTTGGTTGGTAAACTGCAAGGAAAATAATGTCCTGTATTATGGTGAAGGCTTTTAGTATTAAAAACTGAAATGAGAAAAAGAAAATAAATAAAAAAAAGATACAAGTTGAAAATATTTTAATAAATGGAATGTATATGTATATTTATGGAAATATTTTTTTAGCAGACAATGTACAGAAGTGCTTAGTATTCTGATTGCTCCATGAAGAAAGTGTTGTGCCAAACTTTGTATGAACTGAAAATATCTGTTTTAATTTCTTTAAGAAAATGTATCCATTCCAAGCAATTCAAACAAATCTGTGGCATTTTTTTGTTGAGACCATCTTTTATGGGCTGCTTTTAATATTCATAAGGTTTTGTGCGACTAAATTATTAGCAAATCCCACAGATATTCCTAGTCAAGAAAAGTAACACTCTTAGAAAAACGTGTCATTCAGGAATTTCCACTTTTGTCTCAGACTTCAAACAGCCTGAAATTTATAATTGTTACAAATATTTTTACATGCAATTCAGATCAAACAATTAAAGATATTTGACATTGTTAGTGAATCTCTGTATCATATTTACTAAGCTGTCAAGAGGAAAACCTTCACTAAAAAGGCCACTCATATGAATCAAATAACTTCAACTGCAATAATGAAACCAGCTCTCAGGAGGCATTCAAATTGAGTGTGCACGTATATTCAATGGTAGACCTACAAATATTCTTTTACCAAATTGTAAGCAAAATTAAATAATTGCCAAATAATCTATACTTATCTGACATTTTAGGTTTCTTTTTATCAATTCACTCCAAACAAAGTTGTAATGTCACGAAGATGCAAGAGAGTACTGTGAGTGAAAGACAATGAAAAATACTTTAGTAGGATTGGTTTTCCAGTTTCTTCTAAACAGGGAGCAAGGAATAAATCACTGCTCCTGTTCAAAGGGGAGGTGTGTGTGTGTGTGAAAGCAATTATTTTTCTGTTTTTTCTTTTATCTCTAAATTTGATTTTATATACTAGCCTAACATATGCACATTGTCAGCAAAATATCTGCTGTAGAGTCAGAAAATTGAAAGAAGCAGCAGTGCACTTGATCAACTTTTTGAACATTATCTCTGAGAAAGTAATGTATGGGTTCTCTTTTCAGGCACCACTAAAATGAGCTGATTTAGTGTAGCATATTAGCAAAATATCAACAGAAAAATGATAAGATTTTCTTTCCTTATTAAAAATTAGACAAAAGTCATCGTTTGGACAACTGAACTGTGTTCTTGATGTTGTTACCACATAGTGGTAACAACCAGTCTAAATAACAGAGAATTATTTTCAAACAGTTGATATAACTGAGAAACATTCAGATAAAACAAGTAGATGTTAATTTTAATCAGAACACTCGATGTTTGTACAACATAATGCACACCTACTTTTAATAGTAAGAGGGTGGGACCTGATTGCCAATCTAGTAGAATGCTTAAATTCATGCGGTTGGGGGCACCAGGCGGGGAGGGGGGAGATTTATCAGGGCAGTTGAAATGAAAATATTTGTAGAAAAGACAGAGGGAAGCTACATCATGTTGAGATACCAAGTCCGGATCAATTACACTATTTACCAGAGTGATGCGATTGATCACAATAGAATGCACGTCTGCCCTAAATTATGTTTGCTGATAGAATGAATCAGTGTGTGTGTGTGTGTATATTGCAAGTTTGGTTCCAAAGGCTATTAACAGCAAACCCTTGATCTCTCCTCTATTCAATAAATCTGAGGTCCTCACAACCACAGTAGACAAGGTTGCAAGCAAAGCATGCAAATTCTCTTCCAAGTTCACGCCTGACTTCCCACCCAGAATTGAGATGTAATATATAGCTTCTTAATTTTTGATAAAGTCTTTGAGGCTGTTATTTATGTTTAAAATGGTTCATTCTCACAACCTACTCTCTAACAATCAGTATGGCTTCTGCTTTACCAAGTGTACCACTGATGTGCTAACGGCCGTAACTGAATATATAGGCCAGCCTCATTAGCCTGGATATCTAAAAAAATGTTTGATTAAATCAAATTGTGAAATGATGGTAATTTTGAACAAACATGTTTCCAGATCATTTCATACTAATGCAGTGTGTACCTCAAGAGTCTATTCTAGGTCCTGATGTAATCAATTTCCAACGACACCACCATTTACTCCTGTCTCAATAAGAAATCTGGCAAGGCTGACACAGTAAACCTCACTGCTGCTCTTGTAAATGAAATTCAATTACATGATGGGTTGGAGGAAGAAATGGATCATAAACTTTAATGCTTCAAAAACAAAGCTGCTCTTCTTTAACCCCCATAGAGAAACCTTCTTTCCATTCATCAGTATGGATGACAAGTCTCCCAGAAAGCAACATACTGTACAGCCTTGGCATCACTGTCTCAACCAACATCAAGTTGAGCTATATTGAATCAATAGTTACATCTACCGTTAAGAAGGTTGGGTTATTGTGTCAGGCCAGGAGGTTTTTCACATTCCAATCAATCTTGTATATTTATAAACCTACGATTTGGACATGCATTGAATACTGTTACCATATCTGGTCAGGTGTTTTGCTATTAAAATTGGGGTTCTCAACAAGATCCAAAGGCAGATATCAAATGTAATTGATCCTGATTTAGCAGCTCGACTTCAGTTACTTAAAAATACCAATGCAATGTAGCTTCCCTCTTTTCTTTTCAACAAATTGCTCAGATGAGGATTTTTACAGGGTGCTCTGACAGCATGAATTTATTCACGGTCAAACATAATTCCCACTTCTACTCAATTTTTTTCTCACTCCCCACCTGTAAAAACTCTTCCATATGCTTGCTTCTCTGATAGCTACAATCTCCAAATGTTTAAGTAAAATGTCAACTGTCATCTATTTTCAGGATTACATTATTTGAACATCTCCAGTACCTTGATTTTTCTTCCTGTAACCCACTGCTGGTGTACCTTGCATTTTTTTTAAAAAAGTGTATGTGTGAGTGCGTGTTTGTTTAATTGCTTTATATTGGGTTGTGCTCTTATTGTATTGAGCTCTTTCATTGGTTTGACCTTTTTTCTTAACACATTAGTATATTTCCCCACGTGCATGTGTTATATATGTCATAGCCGTGAAGAAATGCAGTTCATATGACTATTTTTTCCATGGAAGTTGATTGGTTGTTTTGTTTTTATGACATATCAACCTCGGCTGGTCATTTATTACCAACTAAATTTTATTTATTGCTGGTAATACCTTTTTCTTTCAACAATTTATTGTTGTTTTTATATAAGTTTTGTGTCTAGTAATACTTTTTTCTTTTCGAGTATCAAGATTCATTGGGATTTGTTTTTAAGAGCAGGGCCCTTAAGTGAATGCAGGGTATTCAACTGGAATTCGAACTCAGCTCATCGATTTCTCTTTCCGAGCCAATATCCACTGCACCACAACGCATATCTGTCACTAAACGCTTACAGCACCTAGTATGTTCCCAAGGAACATACCAGTTTTGATGAAATCCCAAAGTGTAAGTGAGGACTGAGTAACTCCTGCTCAAATATGACAGCAGTACTCCATTTTAGGACTGATCTGGCTCTTATCAAGATAGAGGATAGCAAAGTCAGGTACTTACTGGTGCAGTACAAGGAACTGACCATTTTTTTTTCTGCATCTATAATCATGTGCCACTTGAGGACTGAGGCTCAATAGTCATTCATTCATATTTGATAATGAGCTTCATTTTCTAGGCATTGCATATAACCAAAAACTTTTTTCACCATTGAGAAAATTTTATTAAGAGCTACAAAGGTGAATAAATTGTGAAATCCTGATTGTTACTGTTTTTATTTATGTGCTACAGGCAATCTTTTTTTGTTTTTTTTCTCATTATTATAATTATATGAACAAACATATCTTGTATAATAAGAGAAATTTAAACAAAGAAAAAAAAACATGTCAAGTTAAAAGGAATTTTTTAAATAAAACAAAATTCATTTTTTTTTCCTCGTACAAACATGAGCATTAATGAGAAGTCAAGGATTTCATAAAGTGGTTGATGGTAGCACCTACAGTGAGATCCAGGACCATGTTCCTATGTTAGCAGAGTTGATGAGGCAGAACATACTGGAAGAAGACACTGTGTCCCACACTGAGAAAATTTTGTAACTATTTTATTCTTTACAGAAGAATAATCTGAATTAAAACAATCCAGTACTTGTGGTGTTGCTGTTTTAAAATGTTTTAAATGAACACACACACACACACTGACTGAGTCATTTACATCCGGGCCCCAAACAAACATTGCAATACCATAATGTTTTGTTTCAGTACTTACCATGCTAATGGCATCTGTAGATTCTTGTTTGATAATTCCCCACACCCCAAATGCCAACACAAAGGCATTCATGTATATGTAGCTGAAAGGCAGGAATGCCTGTGGTGATGAGGCCCTAAATTCAAAGAAAAGAAACAATTGAAAATTATAATGAAAAATCAATACTGACAATATTTCAAATATAAATTATCTACTAAATACAATACCTTTATTGCACACATTTTAAAATAAAATTTTCTCATTAAGTGTAATAGTTGCCCAAATAAAATGTTTGCTATATTTAAGTATGAAGAAGTTTTCTTTTTGGTGACCTCAATTATAATTGCATTATTTGCTAGCAAATTGTTAATGATAATGCCTAATTACCACAGGCATGTCTCATGAAATTAGTGCTCGGTTTATAGAGACTTACTAACATGTTAAATAGGATAGATCTGGTGGCTGCTAGTGTAAGAGAAATACAAAAGAAATTAAGCATACATTTTTACATAAACAACTGATGAGGAACCGTGATTTAGTATTTTATTTTCCTAGTTTTCTAGTGTGCATATAGCATGAAATCATGTAGATATACAAAACATTTGAACAATTTCTGAGTATTTTCAGCTATTCTTTTAACCAGTATGAAAGATGGTTTTTATTTTTTAACTGAACGTATGGATTTTCTTTTGTGTGTGCACACATCTCTCTCTCTCTATATATATATATATATATATATATATATAGAGAGAGAGAGAGAGATATATACACACACACACACACAATGTACCAAATATGAATGCTCTTTCATTTTTATTTTCCAATCACTTGGCACAGTATTACCATATTTATAGTTAATATCATTGAGTGTTGGCTTTTTCTTTATTATTAATGCTTCCATTATTTTTAGCCTTAAAAAGAAAAAAACAAACCATTATCCCCATGTTATCATACTTGTAAAAAAAAAAAAAAAAAATACATGTATGTTGAGGATGGAATTCTAGTAGGTTTCTGTGAATGTTTAAAGGAGTCTTAATTAGGCTAGATAGTTGTAATGGGTATGACCAATATAATTAGTCATGAATTTGGTTTGGTCAGGAACAAAATTCCTTAAAGGCTATGTGAATTTATAAATGATATTGGTTCTCTGTAATTTGGATCTTGCAGGTAAGTTTTTAATTTCTTTTATGTCTAGAAAATAGAAAAATTATGAAACAAACGTTTTCATCACAGTACTTTGTCAGTCATCTTTAATGATACTTGTATAAAAGAGAGGTTGATGCTCCTGCTCTCTCTCTCTCTATATATATATATATATATATTGTGTGAAAAGTTTTCATGTGAGGCATTTTCATCCTTTATAACATCAAACTAAACTGATGCTTACATTGAAGAGACTATACATGTGCATTAAGAGGGGGATTCTGAATTTGGGTATATAGGTCTAGCCAATTTCATTTATTTTATCATTTTTGTTATTCTGCTATAATATGGGATATGTAAAATCTTTACAGAAACTATACACTTTTGGCTTTCTCTTAACTAAAGTAGCCTTTTTTCTTTTAATTCAAAATACAGTAAGCCAATAATACATTGAGTGACTTTTGTAAAAAAAAAAGAAAATTAGTCAGCAAATAATCTTTTATTTAAATGTTTTGAAACAGGTGATAGAGTAAATTTCTATTCTGTTGGCTGTAATAATGCCATGAGAAATACATAAGTGAAACCTCAAAGAACTTAAATATATGAACATAATCCCTTTTATGTTCACTTTTTTATTTTTTTAAAATCAGAATTATGGTCAATCCTTCCGTTTTAAGTTTTTTTATATTAAGCTGAGAAATTCTTTTCAATTGTAATTATGATGGTGGATAGAATAATAAAGTTTGAATTGTTGGATTTGCCAGAATGGTCCATTCTTCTATTTTTTAAATATATTCAATGCAATATAAAAAACTTGTAAAATGAGATAGTTAGGGTATTGGAGGAGCTTAACACTATTAATGTATTTCTTCACTTCATGTAAAGACAGAGTTACAAATTTGGAATGCTCTTCACACACACACACACTATATATATATATATATATATATTTTCTAGACATATGCTATTAAATATAAGAGACAATGAATGTCTATTATGTTTAATCATGAGCCGTTCTAAACGTCGTATTTTTGCTTTAATTTCAGTTGAAAATAAAGACAAAAATTCTCCAACATTTGGATAATTATTTATTGGTTTTCTTCTAAGCTTTCGGCTCACATGAGCCATCTTCAGAGAGGTAGTTTAAACTGAAATATTATAAAATCCACCATCACCGACGATTTTATTTTGTGTTGACATAAAACTCCGCTTGGCAACGGCAATAGTTACCAAAAATAATAAACGCAGTTCTTAAGTTTGCGATGCGGTTTTATGACGTCACACCGCGAAAAACATAAACATGTAGGTAATATCAGACAGATTTTGGTCAACAATACGGTGATCCTTACTCATACACACAGTAAGAGGAACCTGCAGATATTGGAGGCCATGTACATCAAATCAAAACAACCAACACTCAATAAAATCAACTTTAAAACAGGAAATAACATATTACATTGCATTTGACTAGATGGTTTTGTTGTCATTTCACGCTATCCCGCGGTGTGACGTCATAAAACCGCATCGCAAACTTAAGAACTGCGTTTATTATTTCAACTGAAATTAAAGCAAAAATACGACGTTTAGAACGGCTCATGATTAAACATAATAGACATTCATTGTCTCTTATATTTAATAGCATATGTCTAGAAAATTACTTGCTGCCTCGATATACTAAATATATATATATATATATATATATATGAGAGAGAGAGAGAGAGAGACCCCCCCCCCCCCCCAGTGACTTGTGTGTAGTAAGGTGTATTATACTGACAGTTATTGGGTGAGTGGTAATGGTTCCATTTCAAATTATTCTATAGGCTACTGAATATATTCTTGCTTGTTAATTGCATTCTGATCGACAATTATTTCTATTCAATTGCCTCTAGAATAATTTGAAGCCTAGGTCTAACTACCTATAATGCACTATATATATATATATATATATATATATATATATAGATATATATATATATATCTATGTGTGTGTGTGTGTGTGTCTCTGTCTGATAATTATAGCTACCAAGTGACAGTATGCCATTATAGTTTTGGTGTTAAAACACCATCATACAGTAATTATACTGTATATTTTGTAATATATATAAACTTAGTTACAGCTGCACTGATAATCGCGATATGATAAAAAAAAACACACTAATAAAATTCTAAAACATAATATTAATTATAACAAACATACCATAAATAACACAAATTCCCGCAACTGTCATAACCCTAACTTATGTCCTATGCAAAATAAATGCCTTATAGATTCCATTGTATACCAAGCTACTATCACTATATATATATATATAAGGTGACAAAAGCTGAGCAGTGTTATTTCAATCATGCTTCAGAGTTACTTTGATGAGAAAAAAAAGGCAATTTTGATAGCAAATATCATCTGCAGACAGGCCTGTTTCACTTTATCACATCTCTTCAATGATACAATATATACACACACACACACATATGCAGGCATACATATATAGCCTTTGAGATTTGAAAAAGAAATCACTCAACCGGTGGTTGAGAGTGAGGGAAAAATTTACTTGACCAACTCCATTTTCTTAATAGTCACCTTACATAAACAGAGCGTGAATTGCTGACGGAAAACAAAAAATGATATTTCAATTAAAATTTTGAATGCATTGAAAAGGAAATTTCTTTTCAAAATAACAAAATTTGATCTTTCTTCTTAATTCATGAAATGCTGTTTTTTTGGGGTTTTTTTTTGCAATTGAATGTAGATACCTAAATTCATAGTTTCTTTCTTCTGTTTGAATACAGCCTCCATCTCATAGATGATAAAAAAATAAATCTGATTTTCTCAACAATTTTCTATAAAAAAATTTCCTTGTATAATTTGTTTTTCAGTACCTGGTTGAAAGAAGTATGCATATTTTTTTCTTTCTTTCAAACTTTCGTTTTTACTTTTCAAAATGTTGAGTCAAGGATAATATTTTTTGTTTTAAAGGAGTTTATAAAAATCTGAGCATCTTTAAGCTGGGGGAGAGACATTTTGGCTTCATTCTGAAAGCGTTAGCTAAACACATGTTTACACTGACTGGGACAATAAAAGCGAAACAGGAGCTTGTCAATCTAAATTTCGTTTGTCAGATCTTGCTTTGATGATTGTGGGATGTCACTGTCTGTTGACATAAATCAGCCACCATGCATAAGACCAAAGAGTTCAATAACACCATTGTAAGTAACTTGGTATACTTTTTTTGGGGTTGTAAAAGGAATCAGATTTCCTTCTATATTTAAAAGGACATGTTTCAATGTGAGATTTTTAATTGACTGCGGTAAAGGTAAAGTAAAGAACTTTAATCGACCGAGTCGATCAGATGAGTGAAATCTCAAAGGCTGTATGTATATATATATATATATATATATATATATATATAACAAAATTGCTTTTTTCTTTTCTTTTTTCATTCATCAAAGTAACTCTGAAGAGAGAAAACGTTATAATAATGTTCTTGTGAAAATTCAGTCATACTGACTGAAATAACACTGTTCAGCTAAGTGACAAGCTTTGTCACAAGAATTTTATATGGTAGGGTACACCATAAAAATGTGTGAAAAGTTTTAAATTTACTAAGACCATAAAGCCAGATTAGATTATCCCATGACATCAGTCAATTGTCAGGCTATAATACTAAGCTTCTTTATGGTATTTATTTTGCTAACAGGGATTATTTGGAAGTGACAGATTAAAAGCCAAATTTTTTGTAAAATTCTTTTTTTAACCTCAAAATTAAAATATTACTATAGTATTCTACTAGAGTGAGAAATATCATGTAACATTCAGGTACCTTTATGAGGGGAAGAAGTGAATGAATATTTCAGAGAAATAATGGAAAATAAGTCTCTGAATTGAAAATAGATAAGTGTATATAAATAATTATTAATAACATTATCTGACACCAGACCTTGTAGATAAAGTCAAGCATATACAATTTACTGATCAAACAGAAACAGACGACTCATTACCTTTCCTCAATATCAGGTTAAACATTACAGATAGCGACCTAGAACTAAGTTGCTATCAACTAATAAAAATGACTTCATAAATTTGTATTCTCTTCTTCATGTGCAATGTCCCCTCTGGATGTATGCGATCATGGACTTCCATTTGGCTCTGTCTTGTCGCTCTCAATATTTTTTTCTCTTGGTATCTCTTAAACCTCACTTTGCTACCCATTTCCTTTATCGAACGTGCAAGTATCAAATTCTCCAGGAACCTCATTTGTCTCTTCCTGATATTAAGCATCCTTTCCAATCCGTCCATAGTATCCTTCTATAAAACTACGTTTCTGCTGCCTCTACTCCTTCATCCTTGATGAGATCGTCCAACATTCACTTCTATACAGAAGGATATATCACATAGCAATCCAGCACTCTTCTTTGTTTCAAATGAGATTTTCCTGTTTTTCAGTATGCCACAACAAAATATAATCTGGAAAATTATCAGATTCTTATTTAAGAACATATAGAATCTGTAGCCCTCAATATTTGCAAGATGAAAAATACTTTAAATATTAAATAAAACATTAGAAATTTTTCAATGTGAAACAGAAGGCTCATAAAATATTTCAAAAGCAAAGAATTAACAATTCTAGAAAATCTCAGGATGTACCTATCACAACTACAATTGAAAAGAATTTATCTAAGCTCAACATAAAAACTTGTTAAACTATTTAAAAACAATAAGACAATATTAAACAAAATAAGCTAAAACTTGAAGGCAGAATTGACTGTTACCTGTAATACAACAAACCTTTAGTAATGGAAAGATTATAAGAACACAAAAGCAATCTTTTACGAAACAACACAATGCATTAATCACTCACAATAATGTGTCAGAGTATAATTTCAATTTAAACAATGCTGCTTTTATTAAGAGAAAACATTTACTACAGGGAAAGTGTATAGAAAGTGCTTTGACTGCTTGGTCATCCATGGTAATTTTTATGCCCAGGTTCTTACATTTCACCTTTTTTGGCAGAGCTTCTATTATCACAGGATGTGTGTTGTGGTGCATTGGATATCGGCTCAGAACGAGAAATCGGGGGAGCCGAATTCATTGCATTCACTTACGCGCAAATACCCTTGGGAAAGGTATTAATCCGTCTATTCCTTCCAGTTATGGGTTAAATAACAGGGCAGATTGGGTTCTATAGCCTTGGTTGGAAACCAGTCTACCGCAGAAAGCAATGGCAACCTACTGCAGGATAATCTTCTGCCCAGTCAGTCATATCTCTTTCAAGACATGATCGCCCAAGTGTGTATCATGTATGGCACTTAACTGACTATTATCACAACATTTAATGACAAAAGTGATAGAAACAAAAATAATCTAAATTAAATTGGTTAGATTATAACCCCCCCCCCAAAAAAAAGGTCCTTACAATCTTTCTTCTATTATCATAATGTGGGATATTTAATAAGTGTATAAACAAGTACAACAAAGCTCAATGAAATCAGCAAGACTACATACTTAAGCATCTGTGTGTGTGTGTGTGTAAAAAGCTTTCCAACACTTAGTGTTTCCTATCAGTGCATAATTATAACCAACACTTGCTTTTATACTACCCCCTCACCATATAATTTCATCAACAAAACAATACTTCAGTCCTATGAAGTATTTCTAGAGGATGAAATAGATTTTTTTCCAACTTTGTCATTCATATAAATTGGTAAAGCTCATCCTCACAAGCACTCCAAAACAAACAGACCCAACCATGAAATCACAATAACAAATTGAATGCAATGTTCTATCCCCACCAAAGCACTGCCACATACTAAACATCAAATAATTCTGAATATATTCAGAAAGAAAACAAAAAACATGCCTTGTTATGATTATAATTAACAGATTTGAGTGAGCATGTGTACTGTGTTACAGTGTTGTAAGAATCTGAGCATAAATTTACCATGATCTAGCAGTCAAAGCACTTTCTAAACAATTTTGTTTTTAATTGAAGTAGTATTTTTAAAAACTAAATTAGTTGGATTTGTTATATTAAGCAACTCATGCAGTGAGTGCATTGTTTTGTAAAATCTGAGAAGTATGGCACTGGTCAGATTTTCAGCATGCCATGCTTGACCAAGCCAAATATTTTTTGGCAATTACCCAGGTATATCAGAAACCCATATCCAAAAGTAAATTTGACTTCTTTAGTCTCCTGGCTATTTTCAAAGCAAAAAAAAAAAAAAAAAAAATACTGAAATGGATTTTAAACTGTAAGAATGTGATGTAGATGATGGCATCCCAAGATGCCATCATCTACATCACATATTACTTTACAGTTTATTTAGAAAAAGAATAAGTGTTTCAGGTCACAAAGGTGAGTACTTTGAAGGGACTAAGGAGCAAGACAGAACTTATATATAACTTTTGTGCATACATATAAAAAAAGATTTGAGTAAAAATGTACAAATGAAATATTTTTATTTTAAATGCAATCATGGTTTTGTACACTCCTTTTATTTATTATCTGAATTGCCATACTTTTTTGGTAAAGATAGTGGAGCAGTTACAAGTATTTTAACTAAACAGTTAACATATTTCTAATATACTGATTACACTATTAACGCAAAACAAGATTACCTGACCTTGTAGATAAATTGTATTATGTTCAACTTTGTTTATTTATCAAACAGTTAAACAATTTAATGACTAATCTTTCCTTGATATCATGTTAAACTTTACTAATAAGGACCTACAACTAAGTGTCTATCACAAATCAACAAATAAAATTGATTTGCTTATATTTCTGATATGAGGTATTGTAATTCCTATTTATATTGTTTGGACTGTATGGATAAAAGCATTGGATCCAAAATGTTATGAGTTCAATACTTGGCGACAGCAGAGGTGAACAAAAAAAACTTAGTTGAGTTAAAAGGAGGAAACTGTTCTACTTCCATAAATGTCTCCATATCAATCTACTACAGCGAATGAAATAAAGAGTTCAGTTTGAAATTTCAATCACATGCAGGTATAAGCACACAACAGGCAAATCATTGTAAATACAGAAAAAAAAAAAAATTTCTATTTTCTCTTCATGGTATGGAATTGAGTAGTAATTCTTGACTGGCTATCCCAAACCCATATGTTAGAAAGCCCATAAGTAGTTGGTAGAAGAGAGATGGATTCATGCCTTTCCCAAAGGTGTTAATGCAACAGTAGGCTAGGCTGGAATTTTAAGTTCTGATTCCACAACTATATCAGTTATGCGACATGCATATTTTTTTTATTTTTTATATCACCCCGAGCAAGGCGGTAATGCCACTGATGAGCAGGGGGCTACATAGGAGTGAAAAGATTTGGAAAAGAGAAAACCGGAAACCACATCCTAAACAGGGAACAAGGGATGTGCCTCTACACCTGTACAATAGACGTGGGTGGAGTAAAAAATAAATAAAAATAGCAAAGTAAATTTCTGCTGAGGGTTATTTACACTGTTCAGACTGTTGTCCTCATTTTGAATGTCATATCACTTGAAGGCTGGAGTGTAAAGTGGCCAAAACCTGAATATATGTTGGAATTTTGAACCAAACCCATGGGAGTAAGTTGTTCTAGCTCTACATACACTGCCTTCTCTGGATATCTGAGTTTGTTATTTTTCTTTAATAACTCAACTCTCCAAATGAAATGTTGTGAATAGGACAATAAAAATGGAAAACAATGTAAATAGTTACAGCTCGGACAGATAAGGATTATTTGTACTAAATATTCTTAAAAGAATGGAATTATTCACTTATCAGCCAAATTTGGCAAAGTTGTATTGAAGACTCTAGCTGGCAGTAAACAGGATTATGGAAGGTGGCATTATAACTGATAATTATTTATGCATAGGAAAGAATATATAAAGGCAGAAATAAATGGAATGAGAAAAGATAGCTAAGTGCCACATGTCAAGCAGATTTTTCCACAGTAAGTTGCCATTACTTTCTGCAGTAGACTGATTGCCAACCAAGGCTATAGAACCCAAATTTGTTCTCTTTAACCCATAGCTAGAGGGAGAAAAGACAGATTAATACCTTTCCCAAAGGGTATTAGCACGTAAGTGAATACAATGAGTTTAACTGGAATTCAAAGAGCCAATATCCTCTGCACCACAAGTGAATAGTTTTTTTTCTCTCTTACTAAAATAAAAGTAGCATGAGAAAGGGCAGAAAAGTAAAGAAAAAAAATAATCAGGGGTAGGGTAAAGTAGTAAACAAGGAAGAGGTGATCAGATTGAGAGAGGAGGAGGTAAGGTCAGAGTGATCAAAGAAAGCTATAAATGAAGTGGTGGGTGGGGCAGTAATGGTAAAGTGCTTTTTGAAGATATGTAATGAATGAGTTGTGTTTCTGTTTTGATGCTCTTCTTGTTATATATAATTACCTGCATGACTTCCAGAGGCAGTTAACAGTCGTCAAGTATGGTAGTTAAAGCCAGCTGCTAGTCAGAAATAAGTAAGTGCGTACAGTTACACTGCCTATTGCCTATTTACTTATATACAATGTAAGTGTTAGTAATTGTTTTTGTTTATGTAATTATGTTTTAAACCTACCTTCTGTGTTCCATATCTTACTTCTGACCAGACTGGTCACTACAACTTTGCAGTGAAGTTTCACCACAACAATTTGGTGATGAAGATCCAAGAAAGTAGTAATTCATTCCTAAAGAAATCTGATGTTAATCCAGATTTTTTAAAACAACATGTTGGAAATTCCTTATTCTGACCCAAAAATTGTTTAGTTATGTTTGCTTCTAAGTGCGCACATATATATATATATAAATAAAAACACAGAGATACATACAAAAAGAAGTATCAGTATTGCTATGATAATGTAAAGTACATAGTGAAGTTGAACTTGGTTGCACATACATACTAAGCAATGTTAATCCCGGCTAAGTTATAACATTCTTGCTCACTTCTGTTTATAGCAGTGCTTGGAAAGAAAGGGTGTAGAGTGTAGTCATCTTATCATACCACACAGATTCCCTCAATGACCATGGATTGTGCAGCAGCTTTTGGTCAAACAACATTCCCCAGGTCAGATAAGCACCATATTCTTCATATCTTGTTGCATGCTACTTTCTTCTTCCCAGATATCCAGTCCCAAATTAAAGTAACAAGATGACAAGGTAGCCGCTAGCTATCCCACCTCTCAAAAAAAAAAAAATAAATAAATAAAATAAGAAAAAAAGTTCTATGAATTCTTCCATCAATGAAAATGATGCTGGATAAAGTAAGAGTTGTATTCATCAAATCACGCAGCAACAGAGCCACATGAGAAATAAAATGTATTTTTTTTTACAGTAGTTTTGAATTAATGAATTTATATTAAAAATATTTTCTGTTTTGCAGTAACTTGCTTAACAGTGTGTGTGTGTGTGTGTATGTATATATATATATATATATATATATATATATATATATATATTAGTGACAAGATGAGAACTTTATGCAAGAAAGCAGAAGATTGCAATTGATATGGCATTTAAATTTTTGGCCAGGAAACAATAAACCAGAAGAGTTTCACAGGCAAAAAGCTCAAGAAAAACTATTAGAATAGAACTTAAGGTTACGCCTATTTAATTCAATAGTAAAATGATGATATCTAATAGACAACTATATGAATTTAAGCATAGTACAAGATTGAGGTACAAAAGTTGTGAGCTCATTAGAATAACTGACATGAAAATATTTATAGAAAAGACAGAGAGAAGTAAGTGACATCACAGCAATGGGAAAGTGACAAGTTGATGAGAGATCAAGTCAGGACCAATACAATTACAGACTCTTCTTTCTTAATTTGTGATACTCATCTTGTTTCTATACCAATGCTTAGCCTATTAAATGGAAGGTTTTGGAACAAACTGTAAGCTGCTTTCAAATTGTATTATTTCCTCCAAGATTGCTTCAGATCTCTTTATATGATTTGCTGATTTTTCTCTCTGTATTTATGCTTTAGAAATAAGTCAATTTAGAAACATCCAATCATTTAAATATTAAAAGGGGAGAAGAAAAAAAAAGTTCACCTCAGGCAATGGCATTTTGGTCCCTGTTTTAAAATACTTCCCTTGGGACCTCATACTTATCCCAGTTTTCCTCTTGTAGGATCAATATCAGCTACCTTTGTTGCATTCTCATTAATCTCATCCATACCATAGTCTTAGATAGCCATTTCAATGTTCAGTTTAGCTTTGGGAAAAACTAGAAGTGTCAAGAAAGCTAATCTAAACTATTGATATACATGTGCAATATATTCTGCCAAAAATTGTTGCAATCATGTCTACTCTTCATGCAGGAGTTATACAAGCAATAAAACAATATCTACCTTGATTTAACTTGGTAAACAGACCTCATAACTTTTTTTTTTAAAAACTTAGTCAAGATAAAGTTCACAACTCCCTACTGCCATTAACTGGAGACTTTGTGTTTTCAATGACTGGTTCATATATAGTTCTAGCAAAGTATATACAATAGTTTTGAATTCAGTGTAGTCCTAGAGCAATTGCGAAACAATCTAGAGAGCTGCAGTTTGCCTTGCTATTTAACCCATAGCTGGTGAAAGGAAAGATGGATTCATACATATTCCAACTCCTCCAGAATTCTAACTTGACTTGCTGAACTCTTTCAAACCCTCTAGCCGTTCCACTATGCATACATGAGTAGAGTAGAATGCATAAAGTGCAGTAGGAGGATAATCCTTTTATGGGAGCATTTTTCATCAGCCACAATGACAGATAATTATGTACCAATTACCCAAGAGGATCTGAATAATAAATTTGGATACTTACCATACTGTAAAAATAAAATGCACAATTACAATAACCTGAAAGAGACAAAAAAATAAAAACTCGTTTAAAATTAAATTCTAAACAGCAACAATCACATATCTAATCCAAAGATAATCAGTTTCATAATTATTTCAGGAAAGGTCTGGATTTGTTCCCTGTCTCAATACTGTATTTTGATTTATTTTAAGCTTTTAATGCAACCTGTGATAAAAGAGTTGAAGTTATTAAATATATCAATTTCTATTTGCTTTAATAGATGCAGTAACACAGTAAATATAAAAATCATAGTCAAATGCAATGAATACAATAAATCATTTTGCTATAGAAGTGTAGTGTCAGATATTCTATTATACTTTGCAAATTATGTTAACACCACGTTAGCAGTTCAGCAGTTTTATTTATCTATGTAATATCAATCATCCTATATGTCAGTAAATGCCTGGCAATTTCTTCACAGCTGGAGAGGAGACTTAAGGTAATGTGGTTCTACAGAAGGTGGCTGAGGATATTATAAACATAAGCAACAAGGAAGTTATAAGGAAAATGAAATCAGAAAGACAGCTGAAATTTCTGAGACATGAGAAAAATATATTGAATGCAGAGTGAAACATTAATTAACATACCTAATTATGTATCTGATGGCTTTTGGCTATAGATAATCCATAGATTAAGGTAAGTGTTACAGAGGGGACAGTGTTATTAAACAAGATAGTGTAAGAAAGTTTGCTAACTTTGTATTCTGTGATTTTATTGTTCAACAGTATTTTTGATATTTTTTTAATCATTTCATCCCCCCAAAAGTCAAAGCAACTAAGATTCAAGGGGTGACTGAGGATGAAAGACAGCAGGTGAAGGATATGGAGAAAATATTTTTATGGAGAAAGAATAATAAAAAGAACAGTATTTAAGGAGGCAGAAGATAATTGATTTTGCATGTAAATTTTTGAAGATTGTAGTTGACTGGAAAAAGTTTCACAGGCAAAAAGTGCAAGAGAAGAAACTAGAGTTGAACTTATTTTACTATGGAAATTTCTAGATGCAACTGAGACCAAGCTCCCAATTTAGTCAGTTAAGTGCCATAAATTTTTCCTGCAGTAGAGTGAGGATTTAAATTCTCCAAGGACTTCTAGCTATAACTAATATAAACATTAAGCTATACAAAAATGAATTTCTTGATATTTCATAAATTTAAGAAAAAACTAGGGGTAACAGATGTAAAAAGAAATGTTTTTAAACCAAAAATATCTAAAATAGAAGTCAGTCAATTAATTGTCATATATGATACACGCTAGGGTAATCATGTCTCTTTTGAACATACCTCAAAAGGCAGAAGATTTTCCCGCAGTCAGTTGCTATTACTTTTTGAGGTAGACTGGTTGCTAACCAAGGCTATAGAACCCAATCTGTCTTGCTATTTGACTCATAGCTGGTGAGAAGAGATAGATTAATACCTTTCCCAAGAGTACTTGCGTGTAAGTGAATGCAAGGAATTAAATTGGAATTCAAACGTGGCTCTCCGATTTCTCATGATTTTCTTATCAAGGCAGACACATTGCTTGAATTTTGGATTTATTTTGTTTAGTGGTATGTCAAAATTATTTTGAATGAAATTGTATGCCTTCAACTACACATGGAAAAATTATCAACAATACATTTTACCTGTATTATTCATAATTCTACTATGAAATGTATTGCTGGTCATTTTGCTATACAAATGTATTTTCATGTTTTCATAGTGGTTTTTTGTTTAGGGATGGGGGTCACTATTTTCTCATAGCTGGGACCCTAACAGGAGCTACTACCCCAAGTCAGGGTGGGCTTGGTAACAACTGCAATTAAGAGATGGTTCCATACTCCTAAAAACCTCCAGTCTCTTGAACAGAGGCCTTGCTGTTGAATGTAGTTTATCATCATCTCCAGGACTATAAATTTTAGGTAAAGTTTAAAAAAATCTGCTTCCAAGATACTTAAAGTTCTTCAAAAGTCTGACAAAACTTAAGTTGAACTCCAAATTTTGGGTGATGTGTGTTTTGAAGCCAGTCAAAGTGACCAATCACCAGTAAAATACAAGGAAATGTGGTTGAGAGAGAGGGGACTGAACTTATCTGAACTTATCTGTGTGGATTGTTGCTGAACAATCCATCAGCTTTCTCATACATGACTAGGATCTCCTGGAAGATTCTATGATCAATTCCAGTATGGAAATTAATTTTCAGTACCATTGTAACTCTCCACAAATTCCTTTTCTTTATTATCTGTGAATTGTGCATTTTAGAGAAATATTTAGTAACTTCCCATTAACACTGAATTTGAAACTGTTGAGATTTTCTTTTAGGCTGACAAGCAGAGCTAGTCAGTCCAGTCTAAGCTGTTATTTAAACCATAGTGGGGATAGAAGACAATTTCAGGTTTCTCCCAAGGTCATTTGTGCAAAAATTAATACAATAGATTACTAGTCTGGAATTTTAACTTGGCTCATCAATTCCACTTTTTCTAACAAATATTACATTGGTCACATCCATGCCTGATATTGTATTTATTAATCTAAATTTTTTTCTCATAGTTGTTTGATCATACTATAAATACCTACCACACAATATTTAATTAAAGCAAAGCTCTTTTGGTGAATAAAATAAAATAAAAAAATATTTTGTGTTGTGTCCCTTTAGAATTTGTTTGTTTGCCAAACTATCCATCAACTAACGTTTGGCAAGACTGACTGTATTTTCATGGACCCATTCAGTAAAAGTTGATTTTGTTAACGAGATCAGTGCACCATGGCATGTTTGGTTTTCGAACCAAATATGAAAACACAACGAAATGGTAGGTATTGATAGAGGTAGATAAATAAAGAGAACATTTGTTGTCTATAAAGTTTGTTTTAAAATATTTGTGTACAATTCAGATAATTCAGTGGTAAATATTAATTCTACAGAGAGAACATTGGAAAACAAGGTAATGGTAATCCTCTAACTGTTGGAGCATTTAATTTTCTGGATATTTTGAGCTTCTTTGGGGGATTTAAGTCATACATAAAGTGTAATTTTTTATTTTGTAATATCAGGGCAAAAGAAATTTACAGAAATAAATGTTAATTACATTTGAGCAAATTGAAAAACAAAGTTCCAAAAATTTAGGGCCCACTGACTTAAGTTTGAAAAGTTACCAAGAAATTGAAGGTTTACATGTCTTTCTTTAAACTAATTTACTAACTTGCTTAAAGTGAGGGAGACTTTCTCTTCCATAAAAGTTTTATCATATACTAGCCAAATTACCTGTGTCTTGCTGTGATTCACACATTCTTTAGTAAGAATATATACAGTTTTGGGGTCTAGCACAATTCTAAAAAAACGTATATGTATAGGCAGCCCGCCAAGTTCAAATTGGAGATTTGTTCCCTGCCTCCATCAGGACCATCTTTGATCAAAATGACTTGGGACAATTTCTACTGTGCTGCTATGAACATCCTGATTCCAAAAAGGTAACATATGTATACGCAGCCCTCCAACTTTCTATTCTGAAACTACATTACTCAGGGTACTTGGTAAGTAAATGTATGGAGGGGGGGGGTCTATCTCCAAATCCCTAGTTACCAAACAAACAGAAGCTCTAACTTTATATAGATTCAATAATAATGAAATTAACTCATTACTGGATAAATTTTCCTTAAAACTTTACCTCTTTTTGCCTAACCTACCTTGCTGGCTAATGGTAATATTAGGGCTGGCAGATTTTAAATTTTAGGTATGCTACTCTTTGGGCACTATGTACTAATGGATTAAATAGTTTTAGCATGTTAACTTAAGAGTTAATGAGTAAGTTTCTTACCTTCTTTGGTTTAATTATTAAATACAGAGGATGACTCCTCTCTCTCTCTATATATATATATATATATATATATATATATATATATATATACATATACACACACACACACACACACACACACACACACACAGGGTGTCCATAAAGTTTATAACTATTTGTATTTGCAATAGAAATAATTTGTCAAAAGGATTAGAAAGAAGCAAATCTATAATATTTATGGCTTTATTGAAATTTTATTAAGTTTTCCACAGAGTGCCACAGCTGAAGGCAGTAGTGGAGACAAGCTCTGACAACATGCATTTTAAACAGCCTTCGACAACTAAATTTTTTTTACTTATCTAAAATTTGTTGCAAATTTTGTGGTAAAGAATTATTCAATAACTATACTTAAAATTATGGACCAGGAAACCTTATGACATTTTCTGGAGATTATTTCTATCACAAATAACGTTATAAATTTTTTAAAATTGCACACAAACTTTATGGACACCCTGTGTGTGTGTGTGTGTGTGTGTGTATGTGTGTGTGTGTGTGTGTGTGTGTGAGAGATATAGTGTGATATATAGTTAAGAAGATCACCAAAAAATAACATCACTCAATAAGTCCTGGCCTGACATATAGATAGTACTTCATAAAATTGTGGATTTTTTTTATTAGTGCCACTAACCTTCAAATAGCATGTGACAAAATTTGGGCCCAATCAGATTATTAGTTTACAGATTACAGTTATTTAAGTGAAGCTACTGTTGCAAAATTTCAAAACAATGGAAAAATCTGAATTTTGTGTGTTGTTAAAGCATTGCTTTCTGATGAGGGGGGGGATACTGTTCAAGCAAAGCAATGGCTTGATAAGTGTTATGTGGATTGCTCCATTGGAAACAATGGTTAAAAGGTGGTATGTTGACTTTAAATGCAGTCTTACAGACACAAATTATGCTGAACACTCAGGTTGCCTAAAAATCGACAGTTGTCCCGATCATAAATTGAAGTTGTGTGAGATAGCAGAGAAGTTGAACAAATCAGAAGGCAGTGTATTCACCATTTTGCATGAACATTTGTCAATGAGAAAGCTGTGTTCAAAGTGAGGGCCACGTTTGCTCACAGTTGATCAAAAACAACATGTCGACAATTCAGAGCTTCTTTTTGTGTTGAAAGATGCAAACAACAGAATTTTTGCATACAATGAATGAAACATGGATCCACCACTTTACTTTGGAGTCAAATCAGCAGTCAGCTGATTGGACAGCAGCAGGTGAAAGCCATCCAAAGCAACCAAAGACACAAACATCAGCAAGGCAAGGTTTGGCCACTGTATTTTGGGATGCACAAGGTATTTTGTTCATTGATTACCTTGAGAAAGGAAGAACCATCAATAGTGAATATTATATTGCATTATTGGTTGAAGGAAGAAATCGCCAAAAAATGGCCACAAATGAAGAAAAAGTGATATTTCACCAAGACAATGCACCATATCACAAGTTGATCACAAAGATGGCTAAAGTACATGAATTGTACTTTGAACTGCTTCTGCATCCACCCTATTCTCCAGATCTAGCCCCCAGCAACTACTGGCTATTTGCCTGGAGTATTGTTTTGAGGTCTGCAAAGAGATTTGGCTCTAATGAAAAAATGATATCGGAAACTGAGGCATATTTTGAAGTCAAAAGCCAATTGTTCTACAAAAATGGCATCAAATTGTTAGAGAAGCTTTGGAATTGGTGTATCACTCTAAAAGGAGACTGTCGATGAATAAAGTTGAATTTTGCCTAAAAGTTGTTTCATTAGTTGGGGCTGGAAGTTATTGAGTGATGCATTACCTCCATTCCTGAAAGAATTTTTTTTTCTCCAAGCCAACATACACAAGTATCAAAAATGTTTAAAAATTAAGAGAAAACTGTTAATACATAAATTTATCACATACAAAAATAAATCAATTATCAATCATATATAAAATATCAACATTTTATTTTAGCTTTGTTTATAAATACCTGTTGCAAAATAAAATCCTTACAATTGCCTTCATAAAAGTTCATCAGTGGATATAGTGCTAACGTTTTCCTTTTGTCTTATATATATATATATATA
This sequence comes from Ascarosepion bandense, assembly GCA_037127315.1. Taxonomy (NCBI): domain Eukaryota; kingdom Metazoa; phylum Mollusca; class Cephalopoda; order Sepiida; family Sepiidae; genus Ascarosepion; species Ascarosepion bandense. Next base: position 801,972 of record JBBBDQ010000924.1, on the reverse strand, counting down.
TATATATATATATATGAGAGAGAGGGTGCAATGGGTAAATTGTCATTTTATGTTTTTAATTTTATGTGTGCATTGTTTTTGATTTTTTATCAACTGCACAGTATAGTAAAGTCAGACTCAATATAAACTACATCAAGTGCCTTGACAAGTCAGTACTGTTCTGAGTCAAGAGGGTGGCTGGTAGATGACTGTCTGGCAACAGGACTCTGCACCATACCACACAAGCAGAAGAACCCAGTCATAGCTGTCAGACAATTTCTGCAACTACATCATTCTTTATATCTGGCCACCTAACTCCGTAGACTGACTCATATAGAATAATCAAAAGGGTTGCACAGTTGAGTGAGGGACCAACAAAACTCCTTGTAATACCAAAGATGAACTGAAGGCAAGGATTATGGCAGCATTCACCAACTTAAACAAGGCAACTGTCCAGAAAAGTTGCAGAAGACTCCAAAGTTGGTTGGAGGCCATGGTTGAAGCCAATGTGAATTTTTAAATATAAATTTACTCTTTATATATCTTTACTATTTAAAAATATTTGTGTAATTTTGAGATATATATATATATATATATATATATATATATATATGAGAGCAACCTCAAAAAACTTTCCTAAAAATACAAGAGCATAGCATGAAGAAAAAAAGCCTCCAAACTTGATAAAAAATACAAAGTTATATCATCAAAATGTTATTAAGAGGAAAGACCAAAGTAGTTTAGTCCTTTCTAGCATGTTCAAAAATTTTTGTTTTGGCATTATCAGTGGGTCAAACATTAGTCCGGGAAATTTAGCATCATTTTTATGGTTTAAAAAAAAAAAAAAGAAAAAAAAAAATGAAAAGATTTTTGCATGAATTTCCAAAACAAATAATTGTTTGATTTTAATGAAATTTTCAGGATCATTTACAAATTATTTTAAAAATATTTTTTGAGAATTTTTTAACTTAATTTTATTAAAATTGAAGAAATTCAAATTCAAATGATCTTTATATTCATATTAGTTAAAGGCAGGACTCTTTGGAGAGTTAATTTGTTTTTGCCAAACAGAGTATATTTTCAGTAAATGGTGTTTCTGAATTGTAAAATAAAAAATACAATAAAATAATGCCATTATCAATTACTTTTATAAATAAGATATATGAAGGTCTATTCATAAAAAACAAATCTTTTCTTCAGACAATAATGAATTTGTACAAGTATTAATATCATTGAATATCAATGAAAATACAAAAAAAAAAACTTTCATTTATGATTAGTAAATATAAACTTAATATAAATCATCAAACACCAATATTTTAAAAATAATTTTGTATTTGATTTATTTTTTTTATTAGTGTATAAACGTCATTTTTTGTAAGTGGGTGACGATAAGCAACATTATGAGAAAAGAAAGAGCAATGACTAGAAAAAATTTAGAAATTTGACAGTATCTATATTGACATATTTGACACGATGACACGTCTAGTGTTGTTCTACAGTCTTCATCTGCAAAACATAACTGAAGAAAATGACATGAGTGCCTTTTTTTTTATTTTTTAAGTACTCAGTAATTTTTAAAATTCAGATTACAGAGAAAATTTTCTTAATGTTTTATTGAATTTTAAAAGTAAATAATATTTGTTTCAAATCAGGTTAATTATACTTTAAATCAACTAATAGCCTTACATAAAATTTCAGACAATTTACTTTTGGAAGATTTTTTTTTAATAAAGAGAATTATATTGTGATGAAAGGCTAATAAAAAAAATGACCCTAATCAGCTATTTTTAGCAAAAAAAAATTCTATCACTTGTTATAATTATTTTATTGCATTTGAAAAAAAAAATTCTTATTAGAAATATTAAATTTAATCTATTAGCTTGAAATTCCAACTAAAATAGAAGCTTCAAGATTTTACATTTTTAAAAATCCATTTTAAACCTTAAGTATAGTCATTTATTTTTTATTTTTGTGGAGGCACCTCCCTGTGTATAACTATTATATAATAAAATATAAGTAAAAATAATCAATACTTATATTATGTAGCACCAAAATTCGATATCAGTCAGTCATCAGGACATTTGACAAGGACTCCTTTCTTGATGAGGGTCCCTGTGAGTGATATTACAAAACATGGTGTTGACATTTGATAAGTATTGAACATTTTTACTGATCTATTTTAATAATAATTATCATTAGTATTATACTGAGCACTTTGTGGGCAGAGGTTCTGTAAAATTTTACATATATTAAATTGTATAATTTGACGTATATTATCTACCACTCTTAGTACTTTGCATTTATATTTCACAATATATATCGGATACTGTGAAGTGGTTCAGATCAAGAACTTTTCAACACCCCTTAGTGATTTTTCTTTTGTAATCAGTTGACACCAGTATTACTAATAACCAAATTGCATTTAGATGTTATGGGGAGAAATTATATACACTTTTTTTTTTTTGTCCATTTCTGGCAATGATGCAATCTTGTAAAAATTTCAAACTAGATATAAAATATCGATCCCAAATATTCTAATAATTAGTGAAAGCAAAAGATAAATATAGTAAATACCTACATACAATAGATGGACATTCCTATACATTTCGTGTCAGTTTTGAATTCAGACAGATCACAGATGTTCTTTCATGTAACTTACAAACTGAAAGAGGAAAAGCTTATTGAGTTTGTTAATGGAACTATGGGTTATTAGAAAAGGCTTATTTTTATCCTGTTTAAAAAAAGAAATCAGATCATGTGATTCTGTCACTGCTGTTTTTGATCTTTGATCAAAATACTTTAATCAACTGGTCAATTTCCTACTATGTCATTTCCACTGATAATGGAGTATAAATAAGTAAAAAACAATTTGGACCAATGAGCTCGTTGTTGCTCTTGTTTTTGCATTTCAGTCAATCCATTCTGCAACCTTTTTCAAGTATTCAGTTCTAAAGAAAGAAAAGCAGATACCATTCTTTTCTATTGGATTATATACCTGAAGAAGGCCATAGAAAGATTCTGTAAAACCTTGAAGTAACAAAATATCATTCGACCAAATCAAAGTACAAAAATTTAAGTATCTGAAAAGTGTCTTAATAGCCTGTGAAAAATGTGACACAGAAATCTGAAAGACATTGAAAAAGCAAAAGTGCCTTACAAAACCCAAGCAAAGTATTAAGAAACAGAAAAATTTCAAGTGTTAAAATCTCTCATCAATATCATAAAATGGGTTTGATTGATTTGTTTTCTATGTCTTATCAACCCATTGTAGAAAACAAAAAAAAAGAGGGTTTGTAGCCTGTACTTGCAAGCAACTGAATATTGCTTGAGCCTTTATGGTCTGCGATCAATAAAACATCAGTTTAGTATTCCTGTAACAGTTTGCAAACCAATCTGTTCTTTTGTTGCCTGTGAGTGATATTGAAGAAGTGATATCTGGCAAACTTCTTAGAGATTTTCAGATGTTTAATTTTGAATGTGATGATTTAAGGAAATTAAGAATATACAAACAAATATCTTATAACAAGTTTTACTTCAGCTTATTGTTGCCCTTTATTATAATTGGGTCAAACCCTATTTCATTATAGCAATATTGAAGAGTGGCCTAAATATTGGCTTATTAACTGTTTACAGCTTAGTCAGAAAATACTTTTAGATTGTAAGAATTGGGGTCAGGAGAGATAATGATTTAGTAATACAAATTTTACTAATTAACCCATAGTTAGGGAGAGGAATTGGATTCATACCTTTCTCAAGGATATTTGCACTTCAGTGAATTTAATGAACCCAAAGGAAATTGGAGTTCAGCTTTTCAATTAATAGTTTCAAGTTATTATTCATTATACCACCTGCACATTCAAACTGGAATTTCCAAGTGGGCTACTTATCTAGCTACTGACCAGAGTTGATGTTGCTTAACTTTGGTGGTCATATAGAGTTTGAGTTTTGTTTAACTAAATATCAACCTCTGTGGGTTATTTAAGGCCAAAAAGGTGGGGGCTTTAATGTAATTTTTAAATGTTTGGTTATAGTGAGAAGGTTGATTTAGTCAGATTTTAATGAAGATTTTTTATTACTTTTTTTTTTTTTTTTTTTTTTTAGAAAACTGAAAAGCTCTTCTAGTTTTGTATTCAAAAATGTTTTGTTTTGCTAAGAATAATTTTTTTTTCCTTCAAAAATGTATATTTTTCTATAAAAGTCTATTTTTATTCTTTCATAGTGTTTTGGCCTCAGTTTGGGGGGTAAACTATTTGCCCATAGGTGCTACCACTGGGTCAGAGTGGAACTGAGAGCAACAGCAATTATGAGGTGGTTCCATGCTTCTCACAATCTCCTCCAATCAGAGGCCTTGCTGCTGGATTCAGTTTACCACCATGCCCAGGACCCAGTGGTAGTCATATAGAAACCAATGTTTCAACATAAGCCATAAAATTGGGTAGTGGTTTGCAAGTTGTTCTCATAAATCATTGCTATCAAATTGAATCCTTTTTGAGTATTTTTGTGTACCAAATACAAGAGCCAGTACAATTATTCCCAATTTACCACTTCTGGCAAGGTGTTTATTTAGAACAGCACTTATCTTTCAAAACATTTCCCAGCACAATTACCCAAATTGGCATATTTATTAAATGTACAGAAAATATTTTTAGCAGAATGTTTATTTGAACTGGTATGCTTATTTTACAAGTTGAAAAGTTCCCACTAATATGACTATTCCAGATGGTACTTTTGGTATATAAACAACTTCTTACTCCTGGACTTGTGCAGGTTTGTTTATTTGGTTTGCATTAATTTTAGCACATTTCATTTTCATATTAAAGTCATTTTAGACTGTGGTTTTCACTTTTGAGTTGACACCTAAATATGAGTGGGAACTAGCTATCTCTTCTCTCATCTTATACGTGCTGAGTTCATTCAGAACATAGGCAATCATGGCTCTCCACAACTTCTATCCCTTGTAGCCTTTAACATTTTTTCTCCCTTTGGAATGCTATCATTTTATCACAATTAAACAAACAGATCAAAGCATTGTCTAATATCTGCAGTTCTTATAATACTCTACATGTATTTTTGATTTTTCCAAGTTGAAAACTTCATGTGCCACACTATGTTTCATCTGCTTGTTTTGAGGGACACCTTAGGAGTTTTGATTCAGTTAATGATAGCACAGCATCTGTTATGGCTGTGAAGGTTTTAAATAACAGTTTCAGCTGAATTGAATGTACTTCATGAACTCTCTTCCAGTGTTGCTTGCTTCTGTTAAGTGCAGTTTTTTTTAGTGACAGTGCTCAGTCTCTTGTGTGTCACATTATATATATTAATAGTTATTGAATCAATTACTAGAAAAGTTGGAATGACTAGATGTAACTAACGGTTTCTTCTCTTGCACTTTTTGATTGTGGTTGATTTATTGATTCACAGTGGCTTATCAACCCATTGTAGGTTATTTAAAACCAGATAATGTTTTTAGATTGTAAGAAACTTTTTGGTGGAGAATAATAATTTAGTGTAAAATTTTATTAATTAACCCATAGCTGGGGGAGGAGATATGGTTTCATACTGTTGTAGAGTAAATAATACAAAACTGGTGACTCAAATGAACTAGTCTAGATGCTTTCTAAAAAAAAAAAAAAAAAAAAGATGCTAGAGTCAGTCTTCAGATTATTTATTACAGACATCATGGCAAGTGCCTAAGCAAAACTTTATATTATAACTGCTAAAAAAAAAGTTATAACACATACCTTTCCTAAGGGGTATTTGCATGTAAGCAAATATAACAAACATAACAGGAACTGGAACTTTGCTCTTTGATTAACAAACCCTAGCCATTATCCAGTACACCACCCGCACATCCAAGCTTACGGCACTTAGCATTACCAAGCAGTCATAAGGCTCGACATTAAGTTCAGTGATTGTATGGAAACTGGTTTCAACATGTAGCCAGAAGCCTTCTTGCTTGTAGAATTCTCTTCTGGCTTTTTGTACCCCAGTCAAGTTTAATCTTCAAAAATTTAAATTCAATCATTATATTCTGCTTTCTTAATTTCTATTCTTTTGTTCTTTCTTATATGAAAAAAAATATTGGGGGGGGGGGCAACTATTAAGTTTTTTCCTTGTGTTCTTTTATACTCAATCTCTTGAATGTTATTTGCTTTCCTTGCTTGGAGTGAAAAGATTTAAGGAAAAAAATACCTGTTGTAAAATAAAATCCTTACAATTGCCTTCATAAAAGTTCATCAGTGGATATAGTGCTAATGTTTTCCTTTTGTCTTTATTTATATTGTCCTTTATATATATATATATATATATATATATATATATATATATCGAGAGAGAGAGGGTGCAATGGGTAAATTGTTATTTTATATTTTTAATTTTATGTGTGCATTGTTTTTGATTTTTTTATCAAATCTCTTGAATGTTATTTGTTTTCCTTGCTTGGAGTGAAAAGATTTAAGGAAAAAGAAAGAGAACTTGGTTGTACCAGATCATTTTTCTTATCAAAATCCACCTTTCACATTTAAACATACCATTCATTCCTGCATTGAATATTGCTGCCATATCTGGTCTGGTGGTGGTCTTATATATCTCAAGATTCTTGACAATATTCAAAGAAGTGTCTGTAATGTTATTAGTCCTGATCTGGCATCTCAGCTAGTCACTTTCATGCCATTGCATTGTAGCTTACCTTTGTCTTTGCTATAAATCTTGTGAGAGTTCCTTCTCAGATTCAGGTAGTTGAAGCACTAAGTGTTCTATTAGATTGGCAACAAGGTTTCACCATTTTACTGTTTGTTTAACTAGTTTGACCTTAGTTTAACTGTATGCTTTATTTTAATAGTTTCTTGTCTCACACTTCTCATCTGTGGAGCTCTCTTCTGGTTTCTTGCTTCCCTGCTACCTACAATTTTTAAAAATTTAAATGCAACACCAATTTCTATCTTCTATTTTCTTAAATATTGTTCTTTCATATTCCTTCTTACTATTTTACTCTCAGTAATCCCTTGCATCTTAGTGGCATTATAACCTTACTGGGGTTTAAATGATTTAAAAAGATATTGGAATGCTATGAATGAAACCGTACTGAAGAACTCAGCTCCACTGATAATGCCATATTTTTGTGCGCATGGAATAATTTTCACTGAACACAGATACACCATTTTGACCCAAGATAGAAGTGTTGAGGAGTAACATTTTCATTCTTGTAAAAAGTTTTATATGCTATATCCTTTCAAAATAGTTAAGAAAAAAAAAACCAAAAAACTCCTGAATATTACTTGCTCACCTTCCTTTTTGCCAGATTTTGAATTATGGTACTTTGTGTCCACCATATATTTTGACTAACCTTTTAACCACCTGATGAACATTCATGAATGTGCATAAATTTAAAAGCATTGATAAAGCAATGGTATTCCTGCCTTTGTATATAAACATGAAAAATTCTACACTGCCTTGATAAAGTCCTTCAGACAACAAAACAATACATCAGCTAAGAATAGTTTTTCCTAATATATACATTATATATATATATATATATATATATATATACACACACACACACACACACGAGTAACTGACACTATGAATAACTGTATTGTGATGTGTTTCATTTAGAATGAACATCTTCAGACAAAAGCTTTATTGATTAAAATCAATCCTATAAATAAAGAGATGCCAGCTACAATATGAAGATGTTTAACTCTTCCAATATTCTAATTGTTTATATAATATGAAGAGGAAAGATTACAGAATCCACCGAGAAAAAAAGAAAAAGAAAAGCAAATAACCATGACAAAAGTAGACACAATATTACCTAAAAACTATGGATAAATTCTTTTCAATTAGTTACAGACTTGAAATAAATTTTACTGAAACAACTTTAACAAAAAAACAAAGACTTTAAACAAAAAGATAAAATATTTACAAAATAAACCTAAAGTAGGGATGCATAAAATAAACTGAAAAACAAAAAAATTACCATGAAATACACTGGCAAGATGCCTGGAAATTTAAATAAGAGATTATATGAACATAAGACATTTTGACAAAGCATTTCACTTAGTGTCTTAGTCATTCATCATGAGTGATCATAAGTTCAACTTAATTTCTGTAAATTTACATCTAGGATCAGACATCTTTCCTCACAAAAGTACTATGAATACAATGTGGGATAATCAAAAACAATAAAAGGTCTAAGAAACTCAATGATATAGACACATTAGTCATCAAAATCCAAATGTAAAAACAGCCTCAATTTTAATACTGAGTATCTATGTATCTAACATTTTCATGTAAACTACTTGTCTGAAGATGCTCATTGAAAATGAAACCTGTCACAATACATTTTTTTAGCTTGTCATTTCTGTACCCAGATGCACACATATGAGAGGGAGTACAAGTATTTCTTATTCATATTATTGAGAGAGACATGCCAACAAAGTGATAATGGAATACAAATATACAAAGCCCAATATGGCGACAGTCTTTGGTACAAGCATTGCATAAATTTTCTTGTGTGGCATAATTAGAAATACCTTCAGGTTGGACAACACAATCCATTCAGATGACCTTTTAATTCAGGGCATTTCCAAGTATCTAGATGTGAACCCCAAGCTGCCTCATCCTACAAACTGAATTGTATGATATCAAAAGTAAAAATAAACCATAGACACTTGGCCTTCATGTTTTACTACTCTTGTTCATAAACAAATATGGCCAGGTATCAAAAAATGGAAAGCAAATCTGTGATACGTAAAGCGATATTTACTGTAGCCCATTTTAATTCTCCAAGACAAAACATGTACATGGTAACACCTCCATTATTTATACTACATTGTTTGGAAATATCCATGATGTTTCTGCTATTGTAGGCTCTGGCCTTCGTCAGGTGAAACTCACAACTCACTTTTGGATTACTTCCACCAACACTTTCATCCACTGGACCATATGACTTTAGATATTGAAATCATTACAATAATAATGATGATAATAATTGAGTAATAATATTAGAATCTTGTAAAGTTTTGTTCAAGTTGTTTCAATGTTTTTTGAGATAAAAGTTATATACTATCAATACTTGAATACTATCAATACTTGAATACTATCAATACTTGAATACTATAATATGGTGCTTAACTCTTTGAATTCATATTTCCAGTTAATAAATATACATGAAGGTTTCATATCAAACCTGTTTCTGTTAATGACAAACACAAAACGTGTAAGAAGTTGAATTTAGAAACTTTTATGGAAATGCAAGATAAAGACTTATTAACATACAATCAGATAAGCTTTGTTACACATGGTACTTTTTTCACCCATTTTGAAACATCTGTTTATCATTTTTACATAAATATGGTTCAGCATATCAGTGCATTTATCAGTATGTTGTCATGCCAAGCATTTATATTTGCGTTCTGTCAATGAAAATTCTATTAATGCAATCAAAAGTCTAACCAAGTATTGTCGACAATTTATGTATCGATCTCAGGTAACCTGGCCTCGAGACAAGTTTTCTGAAAAGGTTATTGATTAAAAAAAAAAACAAAAAAACATACGAGATCAAAATTGCTATCTCTTTTATCTAAAAATATTTCATAGTCTCGAGTTCATATGAACGAGAACACGATACATCTAATTAATTCCAAACATGTATTTTAAGTGTTCCAATAATTTTATTAATTGTTGGCAAATGTAATTTTTCTAGTGTAAAGAAGATTTATTTATAATAATCATAATTTGTGATGAGATGAGATGAGTGTATATATATTTTTCCCCCCAGGTGGTAATTATCAAAATCCCTTAAAAAATAAAAACAGTGTGTGTAGGAGGAAGGCTTCTATTTCTGCTTCTACTGCAGATTCTAATATCTCTACAAATTGCTGATGCCAATACATGAGGGAGGATCAATAAACCCGTAGCTTGTCACATAGTTATTAAAAAAATTTGATCTAAAATTCTCAGTATATGTCATATGATAGGTTGGTTGGTGGGATTTTATGGCATATCAATCACTATAGGTTATTTAATGCCAAATCCAGTTTATATTAAATATATATAATTTGTAAACATAATTTATGATGTCAGTGTAAAAAAGATTTATTTATAATAAATAGTATAAGGATTTTAAACTTGCTGGTAGTAGCACGTGTGTTTTGGACATCAAACTGTCTTCTGAATATGGTAAAAATTAAGCCATTTTCTTTTTTATTTTTATTTTTTATTTTGCCCGTTTTTGTATAATTTCTAACTTTCATGTCTAATTTGAAGGATTTTTTTCCTAGCAGAAATCTCTTTGACTAGACTTAACTAAGTTAAAACTTAGCAAGTCACTAACCTAATTTTTTTTTTTTTTTTTCAATTGGAATAGATAGACTAAACTATCGCCCGGTTCACACTCCACCCATGTCTATTGAACAGGTGAAGAGGCTCACCCCTTGTTCCTTGTTTAGGATGTGGTTTCTGGCTTTCTCTTTTCCAATCTTTTATTTCCTACATAGCCCCCTGCGCTTCAGTGGTGTTACCACTTTGCTCGGGGTGATATGATTAAAAAAAAAAAAAAAAAATTAAGAGGTGATTCCATGCTCCTCACAACCTCCCAATCAGAGGCCTTGCTGATGGATGCAGTTTACTGTCATACCCAAGACCCATCATATGATAGGTTATGTGTTACTGGTACCATATAACCTAGTACTACAAAACCCAACAGGACTAAAAGAAGATGTAGATAGAGGGTAGATGAACCTTCTTGTAGGGTCAATAATCATATAGCATGATAGTTATGGAACTCAACTTACCCTATGTATGTAGCTAGTGCAGTGATAACACTGAAGTCAGTGGTCAAGGTCTGGGGGCTCACTTGATAAAATCAACAGCTATAAGTCCATGACCAAGGTGAGCCTTCAAACTGAAAAGCATTAACTGTAGTTTGAGCTAGGGACGGATGGGTTCTAGCATGTCTACACGACAAAGACACACTTTCAACTCAGATAGTAGGGTGAGAGAGGATCATTAAGTGCTCAGTTGTGCAGCAACTCTATAATCACAACCAGGTTATGGTACTGATGTTCAATCTATATGATTATTCAATAATTAATAGAGAAGAGTTAAATTAAGAGCATCAATAAAATGATTATTTTGAAAAGTAAATGTTGGGTGAAATGTTACTTATGGGTTTATACCTATGCATGTAGCCATTTTCTTTTCTTGACATTTGTTCCCTAAAGATTTCCAATTCTGAGCTGTTTCCATTACACCATTTGGGAATGCCAGATGATGTCAGTCAATCATCTAGGTACTGACGAGGTTTAACATTTCTTAACTTCAGTGATTGTACGAGAACTGATAGGGCCATAAGTACACTCACCTAAAATTTGCAAGATGATCAAAGTTGGTGATGTTTGTGTCTTTAATTGAAACACTGAAAAACATATATAATATATAATACTAAAGAATGGATTTATTTTTAATCTGAGATTTTTATTACTGCATATTTCTGTGTATAAGACGACCTTTAGAACCCAAAACTCAGCCATGAAAAAATTGTGGCTCATCTACAACAATTCTTTTAAAAAAAAAAAAAAAAAAAAAAAAAAAAAACCTTAAATTCAAAGTTTGTTGAAAGGCTAATCTCTGGCTCAGTGTAATAACCAATAATGTACAAGAAGAGATTCACATTATCATATAAACTAATAATAAAAGTAATAAAACCATTTCTGGTATAACTTCATAAATTATCTATTTAAAAAATAATTCCATATAAATCTTCCCGTTAAAGACTGTGAGGCTGAGGTCTCTTCTTGGGTTAAGGCTGGCATCGAAGCTTTCATCCCAGCCAAGAGTTTAGACTCCTCCACTTGGTTCTCTCCTGCTTGTTCAGCCACCATCGCCCATCAAAATCACTCCTTCTGGCTTTATCGGAGTCAAGCGTCAGACCATAACAGGTGCCTCTTTGCCTCTGCTCGCAATGAGTGCAAGAAGATACTTAAAGAAGCCAAGCTGTTGTTTGCAGCCAGAATGAAGCAGCACGTAGCATCCCGTAAGTTTGGTTCCAAAGATTACTGGAGGCTCTGTAAAAGTGTACTAAACAATAGCAAACCCCCAATTTCCCCCTCTAATCAATGAATATGAGGTGCCAGTAAAATGCCTTGCTTGGGACGATATGATTATAAAAAAAATTCTATATTATTATAATGTGGATATAAAGTGGGGAATCAATTGTACATTACAATCAATATATAAACTGATCCCTCACTTTATGGTCAAAGTCATCATTCTCTTACTCACTTCCTGACACCCCCTATAACATTTCACCCTTTCTCATAACTTTCCTCCTATGTAACCCCCTGCAAAACAGTGGCAGTAAAATGCCTTGCTTGGGATGATATGATTATAAAAAAAAAAAAAAAGAAAAAAAAAATGAAATCAATTCGTATCCATACAAGCTCAGCTGAGAAAATGTAAACATCAAATTATGATTGCATTTACAGCAACCTTTTCAATAATCATCATTGTAGTGTTAATTATGGCAGTAATAACATTTAGGATAACGATATTCAGTTCTCATTAAAAATTAGGAATAGACTGAATAAAAAAAAAAAATGTTGAGAGTGGAATGTACTAATATCAAACATTATTGTACTATTATTAGTGGTATTTTGTGATTGTCAAAGTATAAGTAAATGACCATTAGTACACCAAGTTGTTTGTAACTGTTTAGATATAAAAAAAGAGGCGGAAGATGAAGAATCAATATTCACAAGTGAAATATGATGAAATGTAAACAGAACAAGGGTTTCCCTTTCAGGGGACATATGTAGGAAAAACCCGACAGAATTGGTTTTATTATTTCATTTATTTTTAATTTTGAAGTAACTACATTTCTAAAAGCATCATCTTTTATATAATCAATAACCAGTCATCTTATACTATGGGTATATGATAAATTCATGAAAATTTGCTATATTTTTGACTCCATCTAAAGGTCACCTTATATGTGGAAATATACACTACTTCAAATGTTATTTTTAATATATATTTGTATTTAAAATAAATGATCTGTCTTTATTTTTAAATAGTGCATATTACTTCTATCAGTCTGCACACTCAATAGATATATAATGTGAAACCCTGTTAGGATTTGGATTGTTGTTCCTGAACATGTGTGTGTGTGTGTGTAACCATTATAGAGTCAGTCAGTTAAGTGCCATATGTGATACACGCTTGGGCGATCATGTCTCGAAAGAGACATAACTGACTGGGCAGAACATTATCCCGCAGTAGGTTGCCATTGCTTTCTGCGGTAGACTGGTTGCCGACCAAGGCTATAGAACCCAATCTGTCTTGCTATTTAACCCATAACTGGAAGGAAGAGACGGATTAATACCTTTCCCAAAGGTATTTGCAGGTAAGTGAGTACAATGGATTCAACTGGAATAAATACCTTCCATAAAATGGCCAGACATTAGTGATAACAGTATTTTTATTTAGCTAATGTCTTACCATGATGTGGAAGTTATTTTTATTAACATAAAAAATGGCATTTTATCATTGATATCTACCAGAAAGTGCCTTATATTTTGTCCTATATAGTTACTTTTTCCTTTTTAGAGATATGATAATTTACATATTCAACTTTAAAAAAAAAAATCACATTTAAAAATAAAATCATTGTTATTTATTTCTAATCTGTTCTTTTGTGATCTTTATTCATTTTGGAATGAGAAATCAGAGAGCTGAGTTCAAATTCCAGTCAAATTTGTATCATTCACTTACACACAAATACCCTTGGAAAAGTTATTAATCCATCAATTCTCCCTCCAGCTATGGGTTGAATAGCAAGGCAGATTAGTTTCTATAGTCTTGGTTGGCAACCAGTCTACCACAGAAAGAAATGACAACCTACTACAGGAAAATCTTCTGCCTAGTCAGTCATGGATCAAGAGATACGATCGCCCAAGTGTGTATCATGTATAGCAATTAACTGACTGATTTGCATCTAAAATCTATCAGCAAAACAAGCATTTATTTATAAAGCCATTTTGTGCTCTAAAAGTACCTTTGAATTTAAATACAAGCTTGAGAGTAAAGGGAAGTAAAAAAATATTGGAATAAGAAAATCTATTTTGAAAAGATACTAAATATAATTTATAACATGCTGAATATGAAATAAATGATATTTAATTATGACAATCTCACTAATGTCATTTTACAACAATTGCAAGTCTTAATCAAAAACAAAATATCATGCAATTGAAGAAAGGAAAAAAATCAGGACAATATAGGGTATCATCATGGCTGTATCTAACTACCGGGCACACTGGGCACGTGTCCGGGCTGATCTGTGCAATCATAGTGAAAATCCGGGCAAAGAAAAATGTCTTAGTCAGAAATCAAACTAAACAATTCATGAAGAAAGAAAGTAAACATCCGAATGAACACAGTAAAAATCTGTTTATTAATTTTGGGAGAAAAGACTGGTTATACTCAGCAAGTCTGAACCCGATTTCCTGCTTTCATTCATGTTCTGTGCCTAATTTCTATTGGAATAGCCGAAAAAACTCCGCAAAAATCATAGTTTCTGGAAATGGATGACACTGATGACGTCATCACATTGTCAACTAATAAATCCGGGCTATTTTCTCTGTGCCCGGTGTTTTTTTTAGCATCAGCTACAGCCCTGGGTATCATTATTAGTAAAATAACAAAATGTTCCATACTAAAACTTAAAAAAAAAAAAGTACAACTTCAGGAGATGATTAGTTAATTATACTGTTTAAAATTGTCTTAAAATTTCTTCCAAAAATATAGCCATAGAAATAAGCACTGCATAGTGACTGGCAGTTTCACTCTTCAAGCGAGAATCAAATCAAATTAGTAATTAAGGATATGCAAGTATATATAACAGTTATCAGGATAAAAAAAAGGCATCACCGAGCAGAGTTCAATTTCAGCTGTATTCAATTTCGCACAAATGCTCTTGGAAAAGGGCTATGAATTCACTACTTCTCTCATCGCTAGGCATTAAACAGCAGGGTAGCCTTGAGTGACAGCCATTCTAAAAAAGGATTTGGATTTCAAATTGACAGAGAAGGCAATAGATAACACTTCATTATCTTTCCAAAGAAATCACAGCAATTCACATATAAGGAAGCAGTGAAGAGCCATGATCACATGTTTTGAGGTGAAATGATGGTAAAATAAATGTACTTGTGAAAAGCACAAATTCATCTCATCACCCCCATTTGGGTTAAATAGTAGAGTAGATTGGGTTCACTAACCTTGAGTGGGAACTTTTTTTAAATTCAAAACCACTATTTTTTTTTTCAAACAAACAGTTATCCACAGATAAGAAAAAGATTTGGAGAGCCATGATCACTTACATCTTGAATAAAAAAATTTTTTTTTAAATTTGATGTAAATATTTGAAAATTTTGCCCTACACAAATTAACCCCCACAACAAAAAAAAAAACAAAACAAAAAAAAAAAACAAAACAACTTTTATAATATTGATTACAATTTCTGATAACAAACAGAGCATGTAAACCAGCAAAAAATGGATTTCAGCTCCCCGTCAACTACATTGATTTTAGAGTTGTCAATGTAACAAAAGGAAAAAAAAAAAAAACAAAAAAAACACTTGTTCTCATATCACCTGTTACAGACAATGTAAGAGATTTAACCAAGCTCAAGAAGTACATGGGTATCCCTAATAAACAAAATAAAGCTACCTTGAAGAAATTTGCTTAAGCATCCTCCTTTCATATTTGCAGCCTTGAAAGTAACCATGGATACAATGTTGAAATCAATAAATGTTACAGTACGGTGAATACAAAAAGTGAATGTGTGCATAAATTGATGCCAAGCTGAGTAACAATGGCTTGTACAACTACTGCAGACTGGGCATAGATTGTTGAAAGGAAAAAAAAACAAAAAACAATGGAGTAGATCTATCTATCGCCCGGTTTACACTCCACCCACGTCTATTGGACAGGTTAAGAGGCTCATCCCTTGTTCCCTGTTTAGGATGTGGTTTCTGGCTTTCTCTTTTCCAATCTTTTCACTATTACGTAGCCCCCTGCACATCAGTGACGTTACCGCCTTGCTCGGGGTGATACGGTTAAAAAAACACGAACAACAGACAATAATCTTGACTGAATTCCTGGATATGTTGTTTAAATTTACAAATTTACATAGTATTGATAGGAGTGACTTTACTGTTACTGTATAGATCGTTAAATAAAAAGTTTAAAAGTATTCAAGTTATGGGGCAAAATGTCTTATATCGTGGCAGAATGTTTATAATGTATAGATGTTTATCATTCAACCACAGCAGTGGTTGAATATATTCTTAAGTCCGACATTGAGTGAATCTAGGCAGCTTTCAAGTTTCACCATTAATTCAGTTCTCAACCAAATTTCAAACAGTTTCCAGAGTTAGAGAGAACAAATCCTTAGCAACATCTTGAAAAAAAACCCCAAAATAACAAAAAAAAAAAAAAACAACTTTTGAATTTTGGTTCAGTAGAAAAAAGTTACATCAAAATATGTGAAATCCAAAAAAAAGAAACTAACTACATAAGTGAGTGAGTGAATAACGCTTCTAATAATAAATCTTATTCTTTATAACTTTCTTTTTTCTGTTTAAATATTGAAAACTACATGCAAAAATATTAAATTCTGATGATATCTTATTTTGTCAATCAAACTTTGCTTATCACTTATTTTATCAGAATTTATTATCAGAATTAATTATAAATAATCAATTTTTTAAAAAATCAATTGCATATAAATTTTTATTAAATTAATAACAATGGAAAAATCATGGAAATATTGCAGCTAAAAATAAAATTTGAATGCAGTATTTGAAGTAAGAAATTTCTTATATTTTACTTTCCTTGAATATCTTGTCCTTTACTTTTCCAAGTTAAATATAATCTTAAGAATATTACTTTTCATGCGTGCATTTTTCCATGTAATAATGTATATAATATTTATAAATAGTACATGTTAGCCTGAACATCTTGGTCAAGGAAAATCCTATAATGAAACAACCTAAAAACGTCCCTTGGGAAAATTATTAAAAATAAATAAAAAAAAAAAAAAAAAAAAAATGTAAAATTTAATTAGTACATATATTTTTAAATGTAAAAAGTAATTTAGACATATTGTGTGCCAATAGGTTTATAAAATCAGAATTGAAAAGAAAAACATGAGGAATATTTATTCTTTAAAACCAGAAAATTAAGAATTCACTAGTATATATTGTCATTATGAGAAGCAGATATTCACAGAAAGACTTGATGTGAAATAATCCACATATGATGGATTATGATTAAATTAAATTTTATTTCCAAAGATTAGGGTAAGTTCAATTTTTTTTTAATTGAAATGGTAATATTAGGAAATTTATTGATATTTTTCTAAAAATTTTTAAGCCATAGAAAATTAGTTAATTTTGTAAAGTTAAAAAAAAAAAATAAAAAAAAAAAAAAAAAAATGTAAAATTAGCTGTTCATGCAATCAGCAATTCATATATTTATCCAAATGTCAAGTTTCATTCCTTTTAATAATGTAATGATAGACACAGCAAATTCCAAAGGTAGAAAGAAATGAAAAAGAAACAAGAATTGTTTTAATTTTTTGCAGTAATTGCATTTGAACCTGGTATACATAGGCAAAGTTTCTGAATATATATATATCTTCAAAAGAAAGAGGCTTGATGGTAACAATTCCAAAAGGAGATCCTTTTAATATTAATTATTAAAAGTTAAAATATTAAAACTGATCCAGCCAGAGGGTTCAATGTAATTAAAATTATTTACAGAGCATATATGTAACAAATAAAAAAAAATTCAAATATGTGTTGGGTGTGTTGGGTGTAAAGGCAACGGAAGTAGGGGGTGGCAAAAAGAAAGGAAGAGGAAAGAGAGAAAGTGTGTCAAATTGTCAGATAAGAGGAAATACTGGCAAATAGGGGTGAGAGAAATAGAGGTAGATACATTAACAAAAAGATAAATGTATTTAGAAAAGCAAGGTGTTGAGTTTTGCCCAGCCATTTTGATTTTTTCCAAATTTGTTTTCGTTTCAATCCAAGGAAGATGCCTAAATAACCTTATGATCAAAATAAGATACGTTAATTTTCCTAGAAACAAAAAGGGTGGGAGAGAAACTAGGAAATTTTGCTTAGGTTATTTTATTATTTTAATTTCTTTCAACTAAACATAGTTTGCATCTATCGTAAAGATTATTAAGGGTGCGGGCCAAATCTATTAGTCTCCAACTCCCCATTGGCTTGAGTCCCATTTTTTTAATTTCCTAAAATCTACAGGAAATGGAAGTCTGAAATTTTAGATTGGGTTGGAAAAGGAGTGTTTATGAGAGTCAGTCAGTCAGTTAAGTGCCATACGTGATACACGCTTGGGCGATCATGTCTCGAAAGAGACATGACTGACTGGGCAGAAGATTATCCCGCAGTAGGTTGCCATTGCTTTCTGCAGTAGACAGGTTGCCGACCAAGGCTATAGACCCCATTCTGTCCTGCTATTTAACCCATAACTGGAAGGAAGAGATGGATTAATACCTTTCCCAAGGGTATTTGCGCGTAAGTGAATGCAATGAATTTGGCTGGAATTCGAACTCGCCACCCCCCGATATCCAATGCTCCACAACGCACATCCTGAGAGTAGTAATGTCGTTTTAGTTCTCCAGCCGAAATGCCAATGTAAACTTGATAATTCTTTTTGTTATTTATAGGGAATATATTGGCTTGGTAGATTACTTGGGTAGACCTACATTTGCCTTCCAGTGAAGCAAAATTTGCTTTTAATCTTAAAAGAATTCATAAGCAAAGGTTCTCATAAATACAAATTGTTAAATTTAAATTTAAATATAAACTCCCTAAATATTAATCCCAATTTAAATTTCCTTAAATAGTTATTTCCTTTTCTTTCTTCTTTTTAACAGGATAATCAATTATAATATATAGTTAACCTCTTTTAACCCTTACTTTTTCAAGTCTAATTGTTTGATATGAGTCGATGCCAAAATTTTAAAATTAATTCATCTAAAATTTATTTCCTCTAATATAATTGATTTATTTCCTCTTATTAGCACAACACTACAAAATAATTAAAATAACTTTCTATAATAATAATTTTCTATAAATACTTTCACGGCTTCTGCTCCAATGAACTTAGATCACTAGTGCCCCCTAAATACGAATTTGAACGAGATACTAGATTAGCAACTAGATCCAACCCTTTTACAGTGAAACCGATAATATGCATCCGTAACTTCTACTCCAACAGTTTCTTTCCTCGCATTTACCGACTGTGGAATTCTCTTCCACATGATTGCTTCCCCTACGGCTACAATCTCCAGGAGTTTAAATGTAAGGTCAATAGACACCTAACACACTAACCTGCTCCCATTCTATCAAACACTCTTCCCATCTGCCCAACCCTCATCCTAGCTATCCTTACTCATCTGTCACCTTCCTCCTGACATTCCCTATGTCTAACCACTCCTTCTCTTTACCTTCCCCTATGTAGCCCCATGTGCAATAGTGGCAGTGGAATGCCTTGCTTGGGGTGAGATGATTAAAAAAAAAACAAAGAAAAACAACATCCCCTATTCTTTATATCCTTTTTTCACTATAGTTCTAGGTTTTTTCATTCTGATTCTAAATGTAATTTTTTTTTTTATCTAAAAGAAAATTAACCTATTTGACTTAGTACTAATGCTGTCATGATCTTTAGAATAATTAATATTATTAGAAAATTTAAATTACTTAGGTTAGGAGTTTATTCTTTTTTTATGAGTAATATCAGTTGAGATTTATATATATATATATATATATATATATATAATTTCTATAATATATTTATATCAGCAGTATTATGTAATATTGATGGCATCTCAAATTTAATTTCTTATATTTAATCTAAATTTTAATATTACTAATATTGTTTGTCATCTCTTTAGCCATATTTTATCTATACATTAACTTATTGGCCCACTTCCTTTTTTTCTTTTCTTGAGGAAAATTTTCTAAAATAAATTATTTTGATCTTAACATTATTTAGGCCGCTTCTTTGGATTGAGACGGAAAAAAATTTGGAAAAATTTTTAAAAGGCCAAGCCAAATTCGATAACTTGCTTTTTGAAACACATTTTTATCTTTTTGTTAATATATCTCTATTTCTTCCACTCCTATTTGCCAACATTTCCTCCTGTCTGCCAATACACCACTTTTTCCTTCCTCTTTCTCCCTTGTGTTTTCCTCCCTCTTCTTCCATTTTCTTTCTTTTTAGCACTCCTACTTCTGTTTTCTTTACACACACAAATTGTAATTTATCATAATTATCACAAAATATTGAGTATACATTTTACAATCTGTTTAAATACATACTTATCTATCAAATGTTCATTTTAAACTAGTGCTCAAAATATTTATATACCATTTAAAATGATAACAACATATATATTGATGTACCTACCATTGAGTATCTCACATTAAGACATAAGAAAAAAATCCAAACCCCTGAGTGTGACAGGATGGAAATTGTGTATGTGTGTGTGTGTGTGTGTGTATATATATATATATTCACTACTCGACAAAATTATTACAAAAATAAAATAAGCCACTGTTAAAGAGCAAATATGTAACAAGAGCTTTCATAACTGGTAGAAAAGAGAATGAACTGAGCCTATGCTGCTTCACTATTGTCTTGCTCTATGTGCGTGACAGGAGGGATACATATATATATATATATATATATATATATATATATCTATTACACACAGTGTATTATAATGGAGAGGATAATTGTTGAGATACCAGATAAACAGTGACCAATGTGTTCAAATTCCACAAACTTTTCTCGAAGCAACAAGCATGCATGCAGAAACACAAAAATTGCTTCAAAATATTCATTTCTATTAATTTTTATTAATCAGCTTCACCTTCATGATATGGACAATAGCTAACTTACACTCAAATATTTTATGGCAATGCAGCTCAGAAAACAAACCTTAGGCTTTGAAGACCAATATTTTATTTTCTATTCATAAACAATACCCTTCAAGGCTCTTGCATTGTAGTACACATCTCTGACACAATGGGTTAATAATGCTGCCAACAATCAATTAGTGCCTGAATGTTGTATTATTAAAAGGAATCCATTTCAATATGTGCCAAACAGGGTAGGTCAGGAGTGAGTGTGGCTTGGCCTAGCCTTCCTGGGTACATCTGTTGCCATAATTATACAACAATAAGGTTTCACCAGGCAACAACAATGGCAAGCACTGAAACACAAACTGACCAGCTGACAGCAAAAGGAAAAAATTATTTTTACACTGATTACATTTAGTAATAGAAATACTTCTCCAGGACTGACTTCTTTGATGGTCGTATTGATTAAACATTCATACACAAACCAAAATAATCAGTATTCATAAAATAAATAATATAAAATGAATAAATAAAATAAAAACAAACAGATTCTAAATTAAAATATTGTTAGGCTTTTAATGAAACTCTTAATATGAGTTCTGATTTTGAAATTCATGATTAGGATTTGTTAAGGAGTATTTACATGAAATCTAATATTTAAAATATTTATCAAATATCTGACACTGACAAGCAATTTGTCATGAAACTCTGAAGTCAGTCAATAAGTTAAGTCCATTGAGTGTATTGAATGTGCGTAAAAAAATAACAGACATGGTGCTGTGATTACATTTTTTATATAATACGTTATCAAATTTTTTTTTCATTATAAAAAAATACATAAGTTGACAAAAATAAAATAAAATTATTACAAAAAATTTAAAACTGCTAATCTTGGTGTCAAAAATAATTCACCTGCAGAGAACCAATATTATTTAAAAATTTAAATGTACTTTAAGGTAGGGGTTTTCAAACTTTTTGACTGACGGACCCCCTTTATTAAGAATTTATCCATGGGTGATACTTGCACCCTGGAAAAAAAGTAAATTTTAACATCAAGCTCTTGCATGT
Source organism: Ascarosepion bandense (assembly GCA_037127315.1). Taxonomy (NCBI): domain Eukaryota; kingdom Metazoa; phylum Mollusca; class Cephalopoda; order Sepiida; family Sepiidae; genus Ascarosepion; species Ascarosepion bandense. The sequence goes on along the minus strand of JBBBDQ010000924.1, from coordinate 779,968 downwards.
GTAAAATAATTTTTTGTATAAATAATGTTGACATGTAATGGGTGATAGTGCAAGCTTTTGTCATTTGATAACATTAATAAGTAAAAATAAATATCCAAACATTGAAAATTTATACTTTGAATTTCACGTGATGAGTTAATGCACGAACCCCCGATCTTATCTTTGCAGAACTCCTGTGGTACGCGGACCACAGTTTGAAAACCCCTGCTTTAAGGAACTGTGTTCCTGATCAATCGAAATTCGTAAATAATTATTTATATATATATCATTGCACAATATGCTTAAAATTTGAGAAGATTATTTCCATATGGATCAATAGAACAGTGTCTACCATACCCATTGTCTAAGATCAGTGTAGTATCTCAGACAACAATGTTTTCACTGAATGTGTAGTATAGGGTCATAGGTTACTGAAGAGGCTTCTGTAGCAAGTGGGCTTTTTATTAGTCTTATATTTGAAGGTTTCTTACTCTTGACCAGTCTGCCTTATTTAACCCATAACTGAGCAAGAGATAAATTCATACTCTTTCCAAGTGTGTTCATACAGTCAGTTAAGTGCCATACATGATACATGCTTTAGGCAATCATGTCTCAAAAGAGACATGACTGACTGGGCAGAAGATTATCCCGCAGTAGACTGGTTGTCAGCCAAGGCTATAAAACCCAATCTGTCCTATTATTTAACCCATAATTGGAGGGAAAAATGGATTAATACCTTTATCATGGGTATTTGTGCATAAGTGAATGCAAGGAATTCAACTGGAATTTGAACTCAGCTTCTCGATTTGTCGTTCTGAGTCGATATCCACTGCACCACAACGCACATCCATTCATACAAAAAACATTGCTCCTTTTTCAATTAAGCTAAAATTGCATCAGTGAGCTGGATACATGAGCTATTGCCTTTTGGTTGCCATCAGAGAAAATGTGAGAAATGACAACTCCAATAATATAATTGGAAGCATAAAAGACTAAAACAATATCCATGGATGGGTTGTTGTGGTGTCAGAAAAATGAATTGGAAAGGAAAAAAGATTGGAAGGAAGTAAGGATTTTACTTTTTTGAAGGCTGCCTGACACTAGTCAGATCACTCCTATGCAAAATCTTGTTTTAAAAGATTGTTGAGGTGTATGAACTCAAAGTTCAAGAAAAAAAAAAAAAAAAAATCACCCTAGTTGCTAACCAAGCCAAGGAAAGAATGTAATTTTCTTACATCTGTCAGTGCTGGAATGTTTTGTTTTTTTGCCAAGATATTTTACAGGTCTGGTTGTCTACCATTTTTGTTGAAAATAAATCCAAGCTATTTTATTTCTTTTCAGAAAAGAATTTGCACTTTTCAGTGTTAACACAATCTGTATTGTTGAGCTCAGCTGGAAACAGAAAATAAATATTGCAAAAAATCATGATTTGTTCCTGAAACAATGATGTCATTGATGAATGCTGCAACTCCTGTCAATCTAGTCAACATGGTGACAATTGTCTGTTGAAAAATGGCCGGTGCTAGTTTGACACTGAAGCTAAGATGGGTAAATCTGAATAATACCTTGTAGGTGTTGAAAGTAAGGAGCTCTTTGGTCTCCTTGTCAACTTCCAGTTGAAGAAAAGCATTGGAAAGACCAACCTTTCCAAAGTAAATTCCGTGGTTGAGTTTCGTAAAATAAAATCCTGACACTGGAAGTGGATACTGATATGCACACAAAGAATCATTCAAACCAGTAGAGTAATCAGCACATATCCAGACATTTCCATTTGCCCCTTTTAACAGCTACAATAGAAGCTGCCTATGTTGAGTAATTAACAAGATCTATTACATATTGCTGAAAATGTTGCAGTTCTTTTTCAGGTTACTGGTCTTTTTTCTCTAAAAATTCGCTTAGATTCTGGTTTTAATTTCAAAGTAATTTTCATTTTTGTAAAGAACCTAAGTCCATTAAAAAAAAAAAAAAAAAAAAAGTCACTAAACTTATTTTTAAGTTCACCTATGAAATGATTGATGTGCGGTTAAATGTATTGAACACAGAGGAATTTCAGAAAGATTTAGTTGTTTTCTCCAATTAAGAATACTTAAATTTCAAATTATCTGCAACTGAACACACCAGAAAATGTTCTATTTTACAAAGAAATATAACAAGTTAACTAACCATTTAAATGAATTGTACTACTAGATGTGCTCATAATATATGATTTGTTACAGACACATGGCTTTTCAATTTGTTCCCAAGTTAAATGTGATATTAATGTTATGTTTAATGCTGTATCAAACTGAAAGTGAACTGGTTTGTTGTTTACAGTAACAACAACTATATTTTCTGTGTGATTTGTAATCAACTTTGAATGTTGCTAACACTGCTTGTTTTTGACATTTTCCTTGTTTGTTTTAATATTTTTTTAGGTTGAATTTTCAGTAGAATTTTTGTGTGAATTTAGATTGCAAAATCATTCTTTTCAGTGACAAATATAGCACTTATGTTTTTTGAATAGACAAAAAGCATGTATAATGCCAGTCACCACAATGTCAACATTTTGAAGGGGGGTTTCTTTTCAACATGGGTTGTTTTCTCTCGTATGGATGTTGCTGGTTATTGATAAATCGTTTTTTTTTTTTGTTTTTTTTTTTAATCAGCTTAGTGTCTCTTTTTATGCTTAATAAATTATTGCATTAGTGATGAAAGCTTTTAACATAATGTCTTTGTCCTGTTCCTATTTTGAAAAAAGTCAGGTGCAAACATCTTTTCAAAAATCCTGCACGTATATAAATCTACCATTCACTCATGCATTGAATACTGCTGCCATATCTGGCCGGGTGCTCCTGCTATCCACCTGGGTGTTCTTGACCAAATCCAATGAAGAATTTGTAATGTGATCAATCCCAACTTGTCAGATCAGCTACAGTCACTTTCTCACCAGCACAATGTTGCTTCCCTGTGTCTCTTCTACAAACATCCTTTGTTCCCTGTTTAGGATGTGGTTTCCGGCTTTCTCTTTTCCAATCTTTTCACTCTTACGTAGCCCCCTGCACATCAGTGGCGTTACCACCTTGCTCGGGGTGATATGATATAAAAAAAACAAACTTTCATGGCTTCTACTCCGATGAACTTAGATCACTGGTGCTCCCTATATATGAATTTACTTGAGCCACAAGATTAGCAACTAGATCCCACCCTTTTACTGTGAAACCAATAAAATGTAAACACAAATTCTACTCCAGTAGCTTCTTTTCTCACACTTCCCGCCTGTGGAATTCCCTTCCATTTACTTGCTTTCCCAACAACTACAATCTCCAAGAATTTAAATGTAAAGTCAATAGTCCTATCTCACTAACCTGCATCCTCTCTCATGCTCCTTTCTCCGTCCGCTCCACTCTCATCAGTATTCTCATCCTTCTCTTACCCACTTTCTAACAACCCCTATAACCTGTCACTCTTTCTCATAACTTTCCTCCTATGTAACCCCCTGCAAAACAATGGCAGTAAAATGCCTTGCTTGGGGCGATATTATTATAAAAAAAAAAAAAAATTGTATGAAAAGGTTTTAATCCACGTATAGAAGTCAATTATTTAAACTGTTCTGCTGTGAGGAAATTTGAATTAAATTTTTTTACATTTCCAATTGACATGATCAGTCAATTTCATACCTATCAGCACCCTCTTTCATTAGCTTTAAACAATTGAATCGAATATTAGACAAAGTTTTTCTCTGAATACTTCACTGAGTTATTTCACTATTTCAGTGAAGGTGAAATCTGTTGCCTGCTTTGGTAAAATAATTCGTATAACAGTTATGTTCTTTGTGCCCAGCTTATAAATTAGGAAATGAATTTTTCATCTTTATGGTTTAAACATTGTATGGATACCTTTCATGCCAACTTTTCTCACAAAGTGAATGATTTTCTGCTCACTGGGTTATAGTGAAATTCTGTCATTTTGTTGGTCAAGATATCTGCTTAATTAGTATTTTAGTTTGTTGCAGAGCAGAAAATTTTGAGGTGATTCTCAAATTGTACAGTCACTGCTGTCAATAACTGTTATGAGTTCTGAAATTGTTCTTTCAGTTAACATAAAACTGTAAGCATCTCTTGTTAAATTGCTATGTTTATTTTAAAGTTGGAATCCTCTTTACCAAAGATTTATTATATCCCTGACTGTTAAGATGATAAAAAACAAATGAAAATAAAAAAACAAGTGTATTTTAACACATAATAAAATAACTTTTATTCATTTACTGTCTGAGAACAGCAAGAATTATATGGATTTAAACCAGGAGTTCCACACGTGTGTCAACTTATGTTAGATTCTGAAGTGCCACAGTCCAATTTGCAGACTAGGGACATAATTTAGTTGTATTTTTGAGTTAATGTCTTTTATAGAGGGAAGTAAGCACCTCCTAACAGTTAGCTTTATAGAATAGAGGCTGCGTTTCATATTTGAAAAGATATATATATATATATATATATATATATATATATATATATGTCTTTTTTAAGCTCATCAATCATTGGTTTTATAGAACAGTGATTTTTCAATTACTGTGCCTCACAATATTGTCACGACACAAGTGTGTGTTTTTAAGTAGTAACAGTACAGCACTTGTATTTGAATAAATAAACTTTTTCAAGTAATTCTTTTCACTATTCTTTGATTATGTTATTTTAAATACTTTATTTTAATATTAATTTTTTAAAAAATATTATTTATTTTTTTAAGAGCTCAGAAAAAAAAAAAAAAAAACTATTGACAGTATCCATTGATACATTTTGGATTTCAATTCAAAAGGAATCCATATTAGCTAAAAATGCTTAATCAGTTTTATTGCCATTTTCTATTTCTTATTGATGTGAATTAAACTTCTCAACCCTAAATTACTTATGCTCAACTGAAGAAATGAACGTCTGTTTATCACACATTCAACCAAACAATGAAGAAATTGTGAATAAACAACAGGCACAGGTTTTATGCTAAATAAAATTCACAAATATCTGAATAGAAGCATTGAAATAAAGTCTGTTTATATTTTTGTGGGTATCATTTTATTTTTTTAAAATCTATGGTTTTATTTCGAAACAGTTGTCTATCCTTTAAAAATTTTGCAAAGTGTGCTGTGATAATTTCCTTTGCTTCTAGGTGTGCATTTGTGTAAAAAGGCTGAGGGAGAAAAAATTTAAAAAACACAGCATTGGGCTTTCATTTTTAAAAGTTATTTTTATCCCCAACAGACAAATTGTGTGTATGGGAACTATTTAGAACTTCACAAGGACTTGAAGCATTATGTTGACTGTAGTAAAAATGATAAGTAAGAATGTGTTGTTTTTGTGTAAGGAATTCTGTGGTATGTTTGAGTCAGTAATTGTGGTTAACTAAGTTTAATATAAGATAGGGAATTTCTGGTTTTCAGCCTAACTTCCATTCTTTTGGTTTTGTGCCACATTTTTGTATTTTCACAATAATTATTACTTTCATATAACATCTTCATTCAACAATGAAGACAAACCCCCCAACTAGGGGTAGAGTAGTGTTTTGTGACCATCGTTATTTTATCACATTTGCCTTTTCCTACCCACATTTATATGTTACAAATTAAACTAAGTACTAGGCTATTAAAGTGCTGTTGCTTAAAAAAAATGATAAACATTGCTAAAGAAGAAAGGTTGCAGAGAGATTTGTATTGACACGAATTTTGTTAGCTAGAGAGTATGTGGCTTGCTAGGATTACATACAGTTTTGAATCCAAAATTGGCTGCCATCCAAAGCTGAAGATCCCAGCCTGTTCTACTATTTAACCTATAGCTGGAGGGAGAAGAGGTAGAGTCATACCTTTCTCTAAATCTATTTGTGCATAAGTGAATGTAAGAAAAATGAACTCAGATTTCTTATACTGATGATGTAATGGATAGTAGGTCAGAATATCCACTGAAAGTCTCAGATTACCTGACTTTCAGTATGCTAGGCATTGCTAGATCCATGGCCAACTGGTTTAGTATTCAGAGATGTTCTTATCCTAGACTAGTTACCAAACACAGCTAATTTATCCAGTATACCCTATTAACCCATGGCTATGGGAAAAAAAAAAAAAAAGAGATGGAACTAGCATGTAAGCGAATGCAGTTAATTCAACTGGAACTAAAAACTTAGTTATCCGACATCACATTTAGAGTCACTATTCATCACACCACATGCACACACACAAAAAGAAAAAACCTAAACTGGACTTATTCTCTTTATTTACATCCTTCAAACAGTTGTCCTCCTTTTTATTATCATATTCACAACATTTTGTCCATTGTATGCTCTGGCATTCTTCAGATGATATATCTTGAAATTTCAAACCAAAGGGATAAATTGTTCTAATTCCACATGCCATACCTTTTTTAGATATCTCAATTAATTCCTTATTGTAGGCCAACTCTTGTTCCCTCTGCTGTGGCCAGGTACGGAACTCACAACTCTTTCGGTAAAGTAACTTTTGGATGACTGTTATATTACCTGAAGAAGGCCAGAGTGTACAACAGTAGAAACATTGTGAACACAGTGATAAATAAGAGGACAACAGTTTGAATGATATAGTGTATATATTTATAAGACCTCATCAGAGAAGTATATAAAAATAATTCTCATTAATTAATCAATATTTTTAGCAAATAGTATTCATAGCATGTTCACGTGTGTGTAGGGATACTAAGCTGACTAGTTTGTGCAAGTCATGAAAACAACTGCTCAGCTATTCTGAACAATTATCCTTCTTGTGTCAGTTTAAACTGATACACACACACATATATATATATATATATGTGTGTGTGTGTGTCAGTTTAAACATATATATATAATGATTTTGCTTAAAGCTCATCTGTTCTTAGTTTCAAATAAAAACTTGGAAATTTTCCAACATATTTCAGTGAAATTTTAACTTTTTAAAATTATAGTTTATAAAACTTTAGAAAAAAAGAGGACATGTTTTTAATCTGATGTCAAGAGGATATGTGTTAATACACCTGTACAGTGGATTTACAGAAAACATGAAAAGCAAAGGAAATTTATTAAATAATAATGACATTTGAGATACAAATATCTTCATTTTTTATACAATTAGCAATTCAATTATTATGGCAGTGAATGTTGGACATCATCATCAAAAATGAAGGAAAAACTTGAAGCAACTGAAATGTGGTTTTATAGAAGGATGCTGCAAATATCATGGAGCGAGCATGTGAGCAATGATGAGGTTTTGGAAATAATGAAAACAAAAAGGAAATTAATACTGAGCATCAGGAAGAGACAGCTGAAGTTCCTGGAACATGCAACGAGGAAAGAGGGCTTGAAGAACCTGATACTAACAGGCCAGATAGAGGGAAAAAGAGACGGGAAAGCAGCGGATAACATATTTGAAGAACCTAATCAATTGGATGATGGAACGAGGGTTGCATGGTGTAACAGGAGAAGGTGTGCTCAGAGCCACCAGGGATAGGGAGACGTGAAAAGCCATGATTGCCTACGCCCTGAAAGGATAAGGCACATAGAAGAAGAGTGGTTAGTGAAGGTTTTACTATATCAGCACCCTACAAAAAGATATATTATGTTGTACCAAGGTCCATTTTGAAATGATAAAGGATAAAAATGGGAAGACAAAAAGGAAATAAAAGAAAACAAGAGACAAGGCAGTTAAAGAAAAAGGGTGTGTGTGGCGTGGGGGGACAAAGAAGTGAGAACTGGGTAGGTGAAAGAAAGCAAGAGTGGCAGGGGAAAGTGTGAGGAGAAGAAAGACAGCATATAAGAGAATTAATAATAAAAAATTCAAAAAAAAAAAAAAAAAAAAAAAAAAGAACAAAAAAACAGTAAAAACATAAGGCAAATTGAAAAGGGAAACAACAAAAGTACAAAAACTCACCGTAAGAAATGGTTCTAAATTTAATTTCCATGATGCCTTTTGGATTTTTTGAGGGGCCCACATGATGAAATATTTTCAAAACTGAATCTTACACAACCTACAGTAATCTAAGTGGACTAAAAAAACAAAAAAAAACAAAAAAAAAAAAACTATTTTGTATCTTGAAATATGATCAAGTAAATAGGAGAGAGCTGAGGGCAAAGAAGCTTCTTTGTGATTAAGTTAAAGTAAACATGGCTAATTAGAAATTGAATGTAAAAGATGCCTAAGAGAAAATATCAGCATATTTAAGCAGGACAGCAAAAGCCACAAGCAAATATCAAGTTCTTTTGAAAGTGAAAAAGAAACTGAAAGGATTAATGTTAGTCACACTGGCTGTGCTTGTGATTAAGTTTCTGAGAAGCAAATTCCTGTCATGTGACATTCCACTATGATTTGACAATATGTTTTCTGTTAACTTTCACCACAGTAAGTGATTGGCAGAAAAGAAGCTGTAAATATTTATTTAAGCAGGATAAAAATATAGAAAAGTGAGAGATGTGGAAAGGGGTGGGGAGAAAAGAAAGGAAGGAATAGAAAGAAAAAAAAAAGTATTTTTTTATTAAAAAGTTATAAGAGAATAGAATATCCTTTCATTTTATAGAATATTTGTACTAATCTTCACTATTAGTACATGCTTTTGAAAATCAGCTTTCATTGCCCTTACTGCTGGGTGGTTTTGAGTTAATCTTAAAAAAGATTAGATGTTTCTTTACTGTTTATTTGAATGTTTTGGGGAACTTATGAACCTATCTTCCAAATGAAAACATCAGCTTACCTTGAAAATCAGCATCCATTGCCCTAACTTTTAGTGAACTAAAAAGAAACAAAACACTAGCCACAAGCAACAGAGTGAAATATAGAGCTACTTCAAACCATCAACCAAGACCTCACCCAGCCTATGATATATAAAGAAGAAACAGCTGTTTTACAAGTTAATATTCTACCTTTATTACTACAATGTATGCTTGTATGTATGTTAAATGGTACAGGAACATGTAAATCTCTCATACACAACACAACTGATTGGTTAATTTGTTTACTGCAATTTATTTAGATCCAGAATTTTTTTTTTTATATTATAAGAACTTTTTTTGAGATAACACTGATTCAGTGATACAAGTCTTAATAATTTACCCAAAACCAAGGGGTGGGGTAAAAATTGAAACTCAACTCCCCAATTAAGAATTCTGAGCCATTATTCATTCATCATCCAAACATACAGCAGCTAATATTCCCAAGCAGTTACTCATCTAGGTATTGATCAAGTCTGACATTGCTTAACTTTGGTAGTCATACAGGAACTGAAAACAACATAGATATAGGCATATACATTAAATATGCGCATATAAAGTCACCAACAGATAATGTGTGTAATGGACAGAGACTCAGCTCTTTTATAAGCTTTTATTACATGCAAAATTTTACTTGTACTCAATGGCAACCAAATCAAAGAAATTGGATCTGATTGTTAAACAGCCCATTTTATAGAAATGTTTATTATTAATTAGTAGCTATTGATAACAATGGTGTCTACTTACTTCATATATATAAAATTTACTTAGGTAGATCAATATGTCTGCTGAATAATGATAAAAAAATATTTTATTCAATATTTATTTTTTAAAAACATTGCTGTCAAACATTTCTTTGTACCAATGACAACCAAACTAGAGAAAGTTGGTCTGATTCTTAAATTATCCATTATGAAATGAGATTGAATATTAATTTATAGTTTAAGATATGAAAAAAAAAGGATATGTCTAAAAATACTTTAATGAGTCAGAAAAATTTAAAAACTGCAATGTCATTTTGAAAAGTAAAAATACAGATAACCAAAGAACTAACAAGTTCAAATGTCTCAGCATTAAGAACAATCAAGGACACTAATCCCCAAAAGCTTTCAAGTGGCCTTTTCCGTTTACTTATAGTAGGTGCTGTATTGATCAAATGAACAATATTTCAAAAGCCATTTTAACCACTCATTGCTGAGACAATGATATCAGGTCAATTTTTTTTTTTTTTTTTGTCCATGTTTTTTATATTTCTTCTTTGGCTATTATTTTAAAAAAAGAAAAAAAAGAAAAAAAAGAAAAAAAAGGAAAAAAAGGAAAAAAAGGAAAAAAAGAAAAAAAAGGAAAAAAAGAAAAAAAGGAAAAAAAGAAAAAAAGGAAAAAAAGAAAAAAAGGAAAAAAAGAAAAAAAGAAATTTTAAAATAAATTAAAGAGTAAAATTTCAAGTCCTATTCTGGAAATGATTTAAATAAAACACTGAATTTTTTTTATGGAAAATTACATTTTCTAGCTTTTTAATCAAATGTTAGACAATTTTTAAGTTATTAAAATCCACCAAATATACAGTATTAATTATAGATTATAATCCCAATATTAATAACCCCGTATAAATTATAGAATAAGAAACAAGTATCAATTTTAAGCTTAAAAAAATTAACAAAACAAAATGAAAATACAATGGATTCACTTACACGCAAATACCCTTGGGAAAGGTATTAATCCGTCTATTCCTTCCAGTTATGGGTTAAATAGCAGGACAGATTGGGTTCTATAGCCTTGGTCAGCAACCAGTCTACCGCAGAAAGCAATGGCAAACTACTGCGGGATAATCTTCTGCCCAGTCAGTCATGTCTCTTTCGAGACATGACCACCCAAGCGTGCATCACTTATGGCACTTAACTGACTGACTGACCGTTACTAAGCTACTGAAATAATTTGGCTTTGATATCAAAATTTAAATAAAAATACTTTGAAAATAGCTGTTTCAAAAAGGGTCTGTGCGAGATTATTTTTCACAAGTTTCCATTTGAAGTTACTGAAGCCAAAAGTCTATGTCTGGTTTCTCTCTTTTTCTTCTCACAAGGCCGGAATCAATTATTCATTTCTTTTGACTCTGTTACATCTCTTTAGTAAGGACTAAATTGTACATCTAAACAGTTTGACACACTTCCATCTCTTCAGTTTTGCGCTTTTTTTTTTTTTAACCAATCATGAACGGGTGAAGAGGCTCATCCCTTGTTCCCTGTTTAGGATGTGGTTTCCGGCTTTCTCTTATCCAATCTTTTCACTCTTTTCTTTTTTTCTTCAATTGGAGTAGATAGACTAAACTATTGCCCAGTTCACACTCCACACATATCTATTGAACAGGTGAAGAGGCTCATCTCTTGTTCCCTGTTTAGGATGTGGTTTCTGGCTTTCTCTTTTCCAATCTTTTCACTCTTACATAGCCCCCTGCACATCAGTGGCATTACCGCCTTGCTCGAGGTGATATGATTAAAAAAAAAAAAAGTTTTGTGCTTTTTTTTTTTTTTAACCAATCATGTGGGTAAAGGGTCTCTGATTTCTATTCTAAGGGCAATTACATCTTCCAAGAAAACAAAAAGGGTCCATTTTCTAATCCACGGATTAGGGTTATTGTGTCTTGACTTCTTCACCCACTGTTGGTCAGTCAGTTCCCACCACTCAGCTTAGTGTGAAAAGGGGATGTTGTCTTTCTTGTTTTTATTTATCTCCTTACATAACACTAAATATTCATTGCCTTGATAATAGAAATCAATAAGTTTTGACTAAAAAATTCATCAAACCATATTTTTAGGCTCCATATTTTTAGGGTTGTTATTGGAAAAAAAAAAAAATTGTTAGAAAGTGACCAAAAACGGCAGTAGTCTGAATGGACTTAATCAGAAGAATATGGTGGGTGAGATAGAACTTCCCAACTGAGCTCTTTGCATCTACTAGTAGCCCAAGATGGAGTGAGTTAACTGGCAGCACATGAAAAGCACTAGAGATCATTTCTCTCAGTCAATGCATGTGGCACTCAACTGTCGTCTTTCTAGACCCTACCCATTAAATGAAGATGAGAAGCAACAATAACATGAGAGCATGTCATCCTCTTAGACAGTTCCTTTGTGGGGTCTGGCACTGTTCTTTAATCAACATGTGCAGTTGGTTCATATCAAACTGAACAGGTCAGCTAGAGATTCTCAGCATTCAAACATCCCTGCCTTTAAACAGAAAGGCTATTTCAGTGCTATTCTATCGGTAACAAAGTTATCTCAATACACAGCACAAAAGTCTTGAGCAGCTTTGTGACCTTAATAAAAAAAAAAGGAAGATGTTGAACATGCTTATTCTTGTCTACTTGGCATTTCATTTCAATAATGTTAGGCAAGAGTTTCACAAAATGACCAGAGCTACTAAGCAAAAAAAAAAAAAAAAATGGTATGAGATCTTTTACAAGAAATGAGAAAAAAAAAAATTAACAAATATATGTAACAATCTAATAGATGTTTAAAAAAGAAAAATATCTGGTATTAATTATGGATTTTTGCCAGTAATCTATTAAAAGGTTAAAATTTGTTTTTCTCACCACCATACTTTTTAAATTGTTTGCTGGACAAAGCTTTTGGAACAATTTTAATGTTGAACATTAAATTGATAGATAAGGAAAATCATTCCCAGTCATAATATTCTAAAAATTATGTAACTATGAAGTAAAATTCAAATAAAATCAACTGCAGTTTCTTAAGATTTGTTGAATATTTTCTCTAAGAACATGTGAGTGGTTTTTCGAGGGAGGGAGTGATCAGACTTCACACAGAATAGAAAAGGTCATATCAAACATTAGTATATTGATATTTTTGCTTACTTGAATTAACTGCTACATAAAACAAATGCCAGAAGGATATTTTTGAAGATGTACACCATCAATTTTTAAACCATTTCAATGATCCAAAAATATCCAAGTTCATTTTGCTTCTAAAAAAAAAAAAATCAATGTAATGAGTAAATAATGTGTTAAGAGTAACTGAATGAAAAAATAAAAGAATCTATATAACATGTTTTTGTCCTTTAAAAAGGTCTTCATGAGAGAGAGAGAGAGAGGGAAAGAGAGAGAGATGTTCTCTTGACTGTATAAATTTAAACATGATCTTCAAAAATTTAAATGCAATGTCAATTACCCTTGTCTACTTGATTCCTGTTTTTTGTTGTTGTTTTGCTCACTAATATCTGATTCTCTTTTACTCTGTATAACCCACTGTGTCCTACTGACATCATTGCCTTGCTTGTGGTCAAATATATATATATATATATATATATATATACACACACACACACTGTATTCTGTTATATGTGTGATGTATCTATTCTCAATTTATTTTTGGTTTAAATAATACAAGCTTCACTTTCTCTATTAAAAGCTTTTTTTAAATATTCTGAGCGAATTTATTTATTTTTCAATGGTCTGAAGGAGACAATGCAAAATTATAATGTTGAAATAATTACATGGTTATAAATCCAGAAGTCATGTGTTGAGCTTTTATCTCAATATTTTATAATGCTCTGGATAATATCCATCAAGCATTGTATTTTTATCTGATTAATAATTTATATTAATTGGATAAAATCTTTTGGATTATCCTCTCTGTCTTTATGGACTTGCCATTCTCTATGCTTTTGCTCGTCAATTGAGCACTATGGAGAAATGGTAGACTTTAAAAACAGTTGCTACTCTTGCATTTACACATCGTTCATTCAGTAATGAATTTGAACACTCTTGACTCCTGGCATGTGTTTACCTTGTGTATATAACACTAAAATCCACTTTTCTCTCACCGAGAATCCATAGCTTAGAGGTAGAATCATTGACTGATTCTAATGGTTTCGGGTTTCAATCCTGGCTAGAAGCAATTAGAGGTTTAACCATACTGATGAGTTGTGATACAGCAAAACAGGACTGTCTGCAAATAAGTATATATATATATATATATATGCGTGCATGCGGAATCAAGATCTGAACACAAATCAGACTAGCAAAAGAAGCAGTTCAAAGGTAAACTGAGTTCTAAAAAAGAAAAGAGTATGCATTTGTGTATGCGTAAATGTGCACAAACAATATGTGTTAAAAAAAAGAAAAAAAAAGAAAAAAGAAAAATGCTAAAAACAGTAAATTGCTGATAACCCAAAGAGTGGATAGTAACATCAATCAGTTAAGTGACATTATATATATATATATATATATATATATATATATATGTATGTATGTGACTTTTTCAATGTCTGTAACTTATGGTTAAGAAAAATGAAAAATGTCATGTTGGCAAAAACATCCATTCAATATTCTATTGCATAAGGAACATTTAGATCCTTTTTGATTGTATTATGTACAAATTTTTTTAAATTGGCTTATTTTTGTTTATTGATTCTAACCTTAATGATGAGAAAAAAAAAGAATAAAACAAGCATTATTATGCATTTTTATTTTAAGAAAGATAAAAATGCAACTCAAACAAGGATTCGTGCAGTTTATGAAAGCTTGTGTGAATGATCAAAAGTGATTTGTAAAATTGTTTTACAGGATATTTCTTACTAACTATGGCCAGATAGACCAGTTGAAGTTGACAGCAATCAAATCAAGACATTACTTGAGAATAATATGGTAGATAAACAACATGCTCTCAATATCCAAATCAAATATTGAAAAGGATTTTCACCTCACAATTTAACCAAAATTCATAAACACAATCAAAAGTGAACACCTCAAAGCAACACAGAAAGCAATATATAAGGGGAAATAAAGTTGTTCTTTATCCAAATCTGATGCTTTGTATCTGGTGGGCTTAGAGCAAAGTTTGTTTTTTTTACTATGATAGCTGTCTGGAAAAGCAAATTCGAACAAGTACTGTTCCCAGTTAAATCAATTGATGCCAATAAAGCATCTAGAATTAGTTTATTGAAAGTATATAAATCATCAGGATAATATATGATCAAATTTCATAACAAAAACTGTTATAGCTTTGCTTGAGAGGCTTTTATTTATTCATCATATTCACAAAGCATTGCACTTTCATATTGATTCTTTACAGAATTCTCCTTAAGAAGATATATCCCCTGAAAAGATATCTAGAGTGGTTCCTTGCTGAGAAAGATAAAAAACTTCTATTATGATGGAAATATGAATTCAGCTGAAAGATGGTTGAAAATTGAGGAGCAAAATTGGAAATTTCACTAAATTTAGAACAGTTTTAAATTTTTTTTAATCTCTTGTTTTTATTTAATAAACCAAATAAAATTTTACATTATCTGATAAAAAGAATCAAGTTACAAATTCTGAATTGATGTAGTTGATTAGCTTTGTCTTGTCTGCCTACAGTTAATGACTTAATTACATCTGCGAACACATTAAATGAATTTAGTATCATTAAAAGATTAGGATTATATAGAAGGTATGGTGTGGGGAAACTAGCTCAATTGTTATAATATTGATCAATGTAAATAAACATGTTGACAAAGTTTTATATATAAAAAACAAGGTGAAAGTAGTTAAACAATCTGAGGGTAAACACTAGAAATGTGAAACATACAAGCATACATTTAGGTAATTTGATATGGTGTAATGGTTAGCAAGCTTGTCTTGCTAGATCAGTTACAACAATGTAATGAGTTTCATTTTCACTGGGTGTTCATACTTTTGGCCTTGTGCTACATCTAATCAAGAATAAGAAAAATTTATATATATATATATATATATATATAAACTTCAAATGATATTTTTAGTAGACACTATTTTAAACAGCATTTTGTCTACTGGACAGCATATTAGAGAAAACTTAAAGAAATTCAGTAGATGAAATAAGTACTGTTTAAAATAAAATAGGGTGTCTACTCAAATATGAGTAGACACTAATAGATAGCATGTGGAATAATAAAAATGTGTGCATGCTTGTGTGAGAAGTGGTGAAAAGTTCTTGACCAAAGTAAGAAGCCCTTCCAGAAATAACTCTGCAAATTTTTTTGGGATTGAACCAACTCCAGCCATACTTCGTATGAATAAAAAATATTTCTCATTGTGTAAAATCCAAACAAAAAAGTTGTATTTCTGAAAAACAAAAAAACAACAACACATCTTTGAAAATGGCCAGTGAAATTGCCATCCACTCTTGAAAAATTGTGTCTATTTTGTTGTTTGTTCTTATTCTTTTTGTGACTTGGTAACAACTTGTCAAACAATAATTTTTCTTGTGAACATTAATCCTGCCAGCAACATACCTGACAGTGTGTTGGGATTTGGTGTTATCTAGTAAACTTTATTTTTGTAGTGCTTCTTTGCTCATTTTTCTTCAAAGCTTTCTTAAAAGTACCCACAAGCCATTCAATTTGTTTGTTTGACCTTGGGTAATACAGTGGGATGGTAATATGTTCAATGGAGAACATATTACAAAAACCATTGAGTTTGTGAGCAGTGAACTGTGCACAGTCATCAAAGACTATGGTAAATGGAGTGCCATAACTAGCAAACAGTTCATGTAAAAAAAATTCACTGTCACTGAATAAGTTGGTTTTGCGCTTACAAATTTCAGGCCACTTAGTAAAGCTATCCACTACCACAAGATAATATGATGCGTTTATTAGACCTGTGAAATCTATATGCAGTCTTGACTAGAGCATATCTGTTTTTAGCCAAGGTTGTATTTTTGTGGTAGGTAATTATGCTGCCAGAGTACAAGCTCCAGAGGCTTTTAATATTTTTTCAAGGTCTTGATCCATTTTGACTCAGTATATATCTTCTATGTGCCCTGTCCTTTCAGGACAGGCGATCATGGTTTTTCACATCTCCCTATCCCTGGTGGCTCTTAGCACGCCTTCTCCAGTTACACCATGCAACCCTAGTTCCGTCATCCAATTGATTAGGTCCTTCAAATATGTTAGCCACTGCTTTCCCCTGTCTCTTTTTCCCTCTATCTGGCCTGTCAGTATCAGGTTCTCCAACCCCTCTTTCCTCATTGCCTGTTCCAGGAACTTCAGCTGTCTCTTCTTGATGCTCAGTATTAATTTCCTTTTCATTTACAAAACCTCATCATTGCTCACATGCTCGCTCCATGATATTCGCAGCATCCTTCTGTAGAACCACATTTCAGTTGCTTCAAGTTTTTCCTTCATCTTTGATGATATTGTCCAACATTCACATCACATAGCAAAACAGTACTCTCTTCTTTGTTTTTAGCATATGTTTCCAGTATATATAGCTTCTCATCAAAGATTTCATCCTTGAAATTTCCAGAGGTTCACTATGAAATTCATTTAATATTTGTTTGAGTAATATGCTAGATATTACATATTTTTGTGTGAACATTAGTACTCCATCACATAGTGAGTAACCAATCAAGTCTGGATTGCATCTTTTTTTTTTTTAGCTGTTTTTCTATTTCCATAATAAACACTTCTTTTTCTTTTATGTCTTTCACAGTAACTGATAATTTGTGTACTACACTGCATAATATATTTTTAATTTCACTTTTTAATGCTGCAATGACAGTGTCCTCAAAAGGTTCAGTATTTTTTGGTATCAATCTTGATAACCCAACCACATTTTTTGGGACAGTTGGTATTTAATTCTAAAATTGTAATTTAATAAAATGGTGCCCAAGTGTTGTAATCTATTCCTTTTTTTTCAAACTATAGATTTATAATAGAGGTCTGTGGTCTGTCTGCAAACAAAAACTCCTTCCATGTATAAATTTGTGATTTTTTTCACTGTAAATAGTGCTAATACCTCTTTATCAATCTGGTTATTGTTTTTTTTGTTTTTTGCTGGTAGTAGCAAATGGAAAGCATGTGTGATGTTTTTCATATTATGGTCATCATATTTATGTAAAATTACTGCTCCTATACTGTAATCACTAACATCTGAAGCCACCATGATTTCTGCTTTTGGATCATAATGAGCTAATGATAAGTTTGACACTAGCTTTTTGTGTTTTTACTTCTCTGAATGCCTTCTGACACTTATCAGTCCAGTTACACTTTACACCTTTTTTAAGTAGATTGTTCAGTGGAGCTCTCAAATTCTGCATATTGGTACATAAACCCAATAGTAGTTTGCTTGTCTCAGAAAAGTTAGTAAACTAGTAAATTTGTTGGGGAGACATATTCTTAATTGCACTTGCAACTCGATGGATTTGATTGCTGACCATTTTTGTCAATGATTTGTCCTAGGTATTTAATTTTAAGTAAAAACAATTCATATTTTTCCTCACTGAGTTTGAATTTGTACTCTATTTTTTTCAAAAACTTTTCACATGCCTGATATGTTGTTCTTTAGATACACTTAATTAAAATATCTTCCAGATAAGCCTATGCAAAAATCACAATCTGCAAGCGTGGTATCCTTAGCTTGTTGGATTATAGCTGAAGCCACCTTTATACCAACTTATACAATCCCTTTTGCATATTTATAGTTGTCAACTCTAAACATTCTTCTTCAACCTGTATTTTCAAGTATGTTTCAGAAAGATCCAGCTTTGAAAAACTTTTATCATGAATATAAAGCTCAAAATTTGTTCTAAAAATTGTTTAACAGAGATGAAAGCCTTCAAGAGGATATTTATGGTTGGCATTCTACAATTGATGACAAGTGGGGCCCATTATTAAAGTTGACACATATAAAACAACTAATGGTTTCCTTATTTAAGAAGAACTCCACATTGCTCATTCAACAGTTATTCAATATTTGCACCATATTGCATGGGTGGGGGTTTAAACAGAAAAATTTATCACTAAAAGTGTGCTCCATGCTTCTTTTGCAAGACAAAAATGAACCATTTCTTTATCACATTCTGATAAGATGAAAAATTGGAATCACTACAATAATTGGCCTCATTTTGCACAGTGGTTTGATGAAAGAGAAGCATTAATATTGCATTCAAACAAAAATATTATGATGAAACAACTGAAATCCTCCAATGCAACTTCTAGCATAACCATTGCAACAGGAAATTAACAAAATGTATCAAGGACCACAATGCTTGCATCCAACATGGATCAATCAAGAAAGGACCATTTCTCCATGACAACAACTATCTACAAGTTTTTCAAATAACTGCAGAAATTTAGCAAACTGAGCTATAAGGCTCAACATCTAGGTAAGAAACCAGACCACTCTCTGATCAGCTATCACTTTTTCAAGCATTTGACAATTTCCTGCAAGAGATGGTTTTCAACAACAAACCAGTAGCGCAAAATGCCTTCAAAGAATTTATCAGTTCAAGGACACCAGAATTCTATACAATCAGAATAGACTTGCTTATTATTGACAACAATGTATGCATTCTAATAGTTCTCATTTTAATTAAAAATTTTTATTCTAAGCTGAAATATACTATTTTAAAGTTAGTTGAGGAAAAAAAACAAAAAAACTTTTGTACCACCCTAACAGGCAGGGGATGATGGGTAAATTGTCACCATTTTATATCTTTAATTTTGTGCTTGCATGTTTTTGATTTTGTCAACTGCACAGTATAGTAGGATCAGTTGGGCACTGTCTATGAGAAACAGAGCACCAGGATGCAATTTACACTGCCAGAAATTTGTGCTGTAAGCTTTAATACAAACATTTCAAAGTGTTTGGGTATTAATCTAAAGAGAGTGCAGGGAATTCAGAAAGAATCGGAAGAATCTAATGGTGATTATGAAGATATGATGGTTTGGAATACTCATTCTGATTGTTCTGATAAAAGAAAAAGAACTCCTAAATTTGATGGTAAGATCCAGGCCATAATTGACAACGACCCCTCCAAGTCAATCAGGTCCATAGCCAGGGATGGAGGAGTTTGAGTATCAAGGTAGGTAGTGCATGAAAACATTCAGTATTTCTCATACAAAATTAAAAAGGCCAATTTTTTTTAATCTCCCAAGCCATGAAGGACAAGAGGAAACTGTGAGTTATGAAGCTTTTGAAGCTTGCTGTGTCCCTAAAAAATGACAGTGATGAAAACCAACAGTCAACATCATGATGTTTGCAGTAATCACAAGTGATGGCAACGTTATGCCTCCATTCATCTTCTGACAGAGCCTCTGATGCAACACAGTTCTACATCAAGTGCCTTGAAAAGGTAGTGCTTTCCTGGATCAAGATGGTGACTGCTGGAAGACTGTCTGAAAACAGGACTCTGCATCATGCCACACAAGCAGGAGAACCCAGTTATGGCTGTCAGACAATTTCTATGATAACATCACCTCTTACATCTGGACACCCAACTCTCCAGACTGTCTTTATTTGGCGTGGTACAGTTGAGCAAGAGACCCACAAAACTCCTTGTAAGACCAAAGATAAACTGAAGGCAAGGATTATGGCAGCATTCACCAAATTAAACAGAAAGACCATCCAGAAGAGTTGTTGGCGATTCAGAAGTCATCTGAAGGCCACTGATGAAGCCAAGGGTGATTTTATTGAATATATTTACTCTTCAGTATTTCAAGATAAATTTTACAAAACTATGTTAAAATGAGATGTCAGTATTATTTTCATTTTTGCATAATTTAAATGATAATTTATCCATCACACCCCATATATTCACACACACACACACACACACACACACAAGATAGATATGCGTACATATGTTATTGACATATGTAGGAGAGGTTAGAATATTAACATTCAAATCATGAGGACCGGGCTTGAATCTCACTATGGTTGATTTATAAAAGAAGTGACTTACTGATAATATCAACTTGGAGAGATGATCCCAGTATATGGCAATATTGGGAAGGGCTTGAAAACTATGCTCTGGTTTAACCCAAGTCATGGCTGTGAAAGAAAGTAGATGAAACTATGGCAGCTCTTAGTAGTTGTGATAATACAAAGTCATAACTAAGGGTTTGAGTGTACTGGCCTTGTTTGACAACTCATCATACCAGATTATGTTCTCCTCTTCCCCAGCAAAAGCTTTAACTAAGGTCTGCTTATCAGCATTATGACATGAACTACAAGGTGACTTGACTCTGCAGAAACAAGTGTGCCAAGAAGATGTCTGCAACAGATTAGCAAACCACCCTAGCAAATGAGTGTACTTAGAAACAAGTAGCCAGCCATTATTACACCTGTACAGGTATGAAGATTTATATATTTGTATAAGCATATCAACCTCTCTCTCTCTCTCTCTATATATATATATATATATATATATATATACATTTATATATTTAAACATTTAGCATTCAAGAATTTTTGAAAAACATCTGCAGACAGATCTGCTTCGCTTCAGTACGGTTAGACATCCACTTGCTTTTTATCCAGGATTGAATCCCGACTGAATTGGCATCAGTCGGCGATTCTACCTCTGAACTATGGGTGCTTGGTAGAAGGAGGCAGACTTTTAGTGTGGGATATATCATGTATACATGATATATGTTCTAATTCATTACTGAATGAACGATGCATAGTTGCTAGAGTAACTACTGTTTTTTTTAAAGTCTTCCATTCTTCCAGAGTGCTCAATCAGGGTGTGAGAGTGTAACACACACACAATATATACATAGATTCTTATATATCAAAAACAATATTGGATAAAAAAAAATATGACAAAGCAAAAAAGTTTGTGTGATACATTTCACCTGATGAAGTGCTAAAGGACAAAACAAAACTTTTTCCTAATATATATATATATATAGATATTAGGAAAAATATATATATATTCTAAACATGTACTGTTAAATGAATGTCTATTATGTTTAATCATGAGCCATTCTAAACATTGTATGTCAACCTGTCCTTTACTTCAGTTTATTTCATTATGTTGCTTTTATCTTTACAACAATGTTTCAGTCAAACCATTTTATTATTTGTCTATATTTCTGAGTTGAGGTATTGTAAATATTTATACTGTTTACATAATTCACTATTAATGAGTGCTTTTGGCAGAGCAAAGTGGGATAACCCATATTCTCATTCTCTTTCACTCCAAGTAGCTCCTTGCATCTTAGTGGCATTATCACCTTGCTTAGGGTGAAATGATTAAAAAAAAATGAAATTGCTTTAATTCTGTATATTTTTAAAAGATCTTTATTTTTCTGTTCAGACTCCACCCAATCCTGGCCTTTGGGCTGGAATGCAAATACAGTATTTGTTTCTTCTCGTCAACAATGCTATCATCTTCAGTCAGAATGTGGCAAAAAACAAAGTAAGACTCCAACCCTAAGGCAAGACTTCTTCACTTCACAAAAGGGGGAGGGTTAGAGTATATTGCCCAGGTTTACAGTACCTGGTCATGAGAACTGGGCAGTTTAAACTGATAATGTATCACATCCTATTCTCATAGGGTCAGAATTTTCAGCTGTCAATACAGTCTATATAGAAAAAAACAAGCTTATGACTACCTTGCTAAGGTGTAGATAAGCAAGTTAAACCATTACTACTATGTTGAGTGCATTATCACAGGGTGTCCTACATTCATAGGCTTTTATCAAATTAACTTGAATTTTGTCATGAAGCAAGTCTAGTAAATCATTACAATGTTGTATTGAGCTTAATACTTACTAGGTATCCTATACTTGTTGCCTTGTGATGGACTATGAGCATTTTGCCATGCAGTAATGGCTAAACATCCTAGTCTAGGAAACCATTATAGTAAGTTTAATTCTCACTATGTGACCCATATTTGTAGCCAAAGACTTAGCAAATAAAGGACAAACAACTTACAGAGAACTAATTTGCAAGTTTTAGGCTTGATGCTATTACCATATGTAATGGTAGAAATAACAGCTGTACACTGCAAAAAGTTCTTTTTACACAGCTTAATATAAGATAAGGCTGCATTTACTGAATAACGAAATCAAAGTCACTAATAAAGGCTTGTGAGATGAACAGAGTATAAAAATGAAATATTTGAGCTGCATGGATTAATTTCTTCATAAGCAATAAAGACTGACCCCACAAAAAAAAGAAAACATCATAATATTTTATTTTTGAAATCATTTCACATCAAGCAAAGAGATGAAGCCACTCAGACACAAAAGGTTATTGGTTATGAAAGCATCTGAGAAAAAAAAAATGAATTATTAAGGAGAGGATAAGAAAACAAGAATGAAGAAGATAACTGGCATTGATCTTCAAAAATTTAAATGCAAACTTGACTGGAAAATAAGAGGCCAGAAGAGAGTTCCATAAGTGAGAAGTGCAAGAGAAGAAACTGTTAGCATAGAAATTATAGTTATATCTAGCAATTCCAACAGTAAAATCAGGAGACCTAGCTGCCAACCTAGTATGGCACTTAAATTTGTAAAGTTGATAAACCAAAAAAGAGCTCATCAGAACAGTTGCCATGAATATAGAAAAGAGACATTATGGTGGTGTGAAAGTGACTGAAACTGAGATGCCAGGCCAAGACTGATAACATTACAAAAGCATGAAACCAGATGTGGCAACAATATTCAATACATGGACAAAGGGCAGTGTTATACAAGTGTGAAATAGATTATAGTGAGAAAAATTGTCTAGCATGAATACATTGAACCAACTTTCCCAACTGCAGACCAGCAATTGATTAAATATAATTGCCACACTTTATGTCAGTGGAAAACATTTGCCCAAAATGATACAATGAGCTACTCTCCCAGAGATTATAAATATGTATGTATGTATGTGTGTGTATATATATATATATATATATATATGCAGGTTTAATTACAGATAATAAACAAGGTACTGTGGTTGTAATTTTTTTTTTTTTTTACATGATCTTATGACATCCTTTTCAAAACATAAATTACATAAAAATGGTTCAAATGGTTAGCCCCCGCTTTTTATCATGCTTTTGGCTATACTTTTAGCCACTATCAAGGATGGATTCTATTTTACACATGACTTGATACGTGTAGTGTTTATTTATGTGTGTAGAGTCATGTGTTTTATGTTCCAAACGTGGTAAGCATACTGTTGCTGCGCTCATAGTTATTAAGTATTGGATTTTTCTTTTTTAGTAATAATGCTTTCATTATATTCAGCTTTTTTTTGCAAGTGGAATGTGCTATGATATTTGTGTTATTAACAAGTATGCTATAGATAGAGTTTAGTAGGTCTATGTGTTTAAATAAGATTGCATTGAACTATGGTCTGAGAGATGCAATGTTAATCTTCTTATCACCGCATGGCAGTGTGTCGACTGTAATAATTTATGAAATTGGACTGATCAAAAATTCTTCAAGGAACATGTACATTTGTAAATAAAAGTTTTTCTCTTTAGCTTAGATCTTGCAGATGAATTATTTTTGACAATGAGGTTGGGAGTTTTAAATTTTCTATAAAATAATTAGTTTGATTTCTTTGTTTAAGTCAACAGGAGTTGACTATTTTTAGATGCGTTTTAAAGTGAAGTTTTCTGTTTATAATTAACCATAATACCTAGTCTGTCATTTTTAATGAAAACTGTAAAAAAGAGATTGTTGCCCCAAAACACACACACATTATATATATATATAAAGAAAAATTAAGGCAGACAAGTTATTTCATGGTAAATTCACTATGAAATAACGTGCCTTAATTTTTCTCATATTTGCTCTATATGTATTTATATACATATATATTTAGAGCTCTCTTAGAGAGTTATCCTACCACTGTATGTACGGGATACTCTTGGATCCTTCTATATCTACACTGCATGCTTATATATCTCCGAGATGAGGTAGTATTTACACTATTTACATTATTCAGACTATTGTCCTCATCTTGGTTGCCATTTGTATGACATTTTGGCCATTTTATGCTCCAGCCTTCTTCAGGTGCTAGGAATGCATGGCCCAGGGAATATAGACATTGATTAGTTCCAGTGACTTGACCCAAAAAGTTGTGCGTTCAATACCAGGCTACAGCAGTGGTGAACAAGTAACTTGGAGAATTGGGTTAGAGGGAGATAACTCATGACTACCAAAAGAAGTTTTGCACAAGGAATGAGAAGGATATACCCCAGTGATCGTAATAAAAGGTTTAGTTTGAAATTTCTAGCACCTGAAAAAGGTAGGAGCATACAATGGTTGAAATGTCATACAAATGGCAATCAAGATGAGGACAATAGTCAGAATAATGTAAATAGTGTGTGTGTATGTGTGTATATATATATATATATTTTCCATTTGTAAATGAGTTTCTAGCATGAGTGGATTTTACTGTTTACTGTTTTTTTTAAGAACGCTCACGTGGCAGGGAATTTTTGAACATGCAATTTTTAAAATTACAAGAAAACAATTTCTTGTAATTTCAAAAATTCCCTGCCATGCGAGCGTTTAAAAAAAAAAACAAAAAAAAAACAACAAAAAAACAGTAAAATCAGTTATTGAAAAATCACCTGAAGACATCATTTATGGTAGAAACCTAGGTCACGTAATAACTCATTTACAAATGGCAAATATTCAAAAGTTCTACAATATAATTGTATTGAACACTTTAATACAAATGTGCACTGGTCTAATTTTATTATAACCAAAAACTAAGTAAATGAACAATATATATATATATATATATATATATATATATATATATACATACACACACGCCTGATGATTATTAAAACAGGAGATCAGATTTTCATGATCTAGTAAACAAGGATGACCATTTATGCAAACCAATTGGCAAATGCTGATGTAAATAATTGCCAATTAACCAGTGCAACCTTAGTAGATATGTAAAGCTGATAACAGATCCCAGACCAAATGAAAATCACATTTTAAACTATTTGTAATGTGTGTGAATTTTTTTTTTTAATCCACTTTAAAATATTTGTTTTGTGCAAAAGAACTCTCTTTGACTGTCATTACAATATCAGTACTCTGTCCCAAGTGATGTCAATGACTATTCCATACTTATCTACTCTGACCTAAATACAACCATAATCTTGGTCTCTTTAAGCCCAGGGTCAACCAATATCAATCCTATTTGTCCCCATAGTATCCTCTTACTTCCACAATTTCGCTTAATAACACCCACTACCTTGAGTGGCTCTTGTATGGGTGAACTATCAGAAAATGGAAACAAAAAGAAAAACTTATAAGATCACATGAAAAAGAATTTTAAAAACCTTAACCACAGCACCTTGTCTGTCATTTTTTATGAAAGTTGCATAGAAGAGGAGTGCTGTCTAAATATACAATTTCAAAATTATATGACCTGGAAGCCAACAAGTAAAATAAAACTACAACATTAAAAAAAACAAATCTTGTTTTACAACAAATAATAATAGCTAAAAATACAATTCAAAAGCATGATGTGATACAGAAAAAAAACAAAACAATCTTGACCAAACCTGAATATTATACAATATCAACCGAAGTATACATAATGAACTTAAAGGAAAATAATTACAAAAAAAGCTTTGCAACAACAGTGTAAAATATATAAACCTATCCAGTTAAACTAACAGATGACCAGAAAGAATTCCTAAATCTAGGACCAAATTGCCATCTTTAGCCTAAATTTGACCTCATGAAGAAAACTAAAATCAAAATCTTAGTCATCACTTGGGACAGAGTACTGATATTGTAATGACAGTCAAAGAGAGTTCTTCTGCACAAAACAACTGGAAAATGACAAATTAATAAAAAAAAAAAAAAAACGTTATCCAAATTTCAGAGATCTTCTCAAGGTAGACAGTCAAAATGATCATACTCCACGCAATAGCCTTAACATTTCAATAACAAAACTCAAAACCACCACAAACAAATTAATAAACAATCCTATTATCATCAGACAAGCTGATAAATTCAATAATTATGTAATTTTAGATAAATTGTATTAGTACAAAAAAAACATTACAGCACTTCATTGCTGACTGGTCTAAATCCACAAAATAATATTTTTGATCTGACTTAAAGGGACTTTTGGTATGATTAAATTATTTTTAATTTCGGTTCAAAGTGCATTTTTTTTTCGTCAATTTCTCATATACTCTTAACACGCATAAATTTCAATATCTTAATTTTTTTTTTTTCAGGGGTAGATATTCTCCTTTATATATTTGATATAATATTTGGGCTTTTATATCCACTATTTTTAAAGCAGTATTATAAAAATTATTGGGCTTATTAAATACTTCTTCATTTGCAGAATTTTTACTAATTCTATATTCTATGGATGAGATTACATGCTTAAGGATGGAGGATGGTTAGATTTTGGGTGGATATATAAAGGATTTGTTTTTTTTGTTTTTTATATGGTTGGTATATATTATTTTCTAAATCTAAAGTAACATCAACGAAACCTACTTTTTTATATTTGTATTAATAGTTACTTTTAAATTAAGGTTTTTGAATTTTTAAATTCTCTATATACTTTCTTAATTTTATCAATTTTAAAATTTGTTGAATTCCTTACCACCACAAGACCATCATTCCTGTATAATCCAATATCTTCTGTATTTATATCATTATGGGCCATAAGATTATATAGTGCAAATAATCGGAAATTGGAAAACTCGGCAGAGTCCAAATATCTCATTATTAAAATTTTCATGAGAATTATTTTTTTCCATTGTTCTTTATTATGAATAAGAACTGATTTTTTTTTTGCATTCATTATGATGTTATGCCCTCCTCCGATGAGGCAATAATAAATATTTCCCTTGATAGTGATGGGTAATATTCCTCAATATTAAATTGGATTAAAGAACAGTTCTTTTCTTTTATATTACAAAACCAATTTGTTACATTAGTGGTATTGATCCATAGTTTAATCCAAGGTACTCCGTAATTTGCTTATTTACTCTTTCAAGTAAATTTTTACTTGTTCTTCCAATCCCCAGCCTTGTAGGATTTATTCTCCTGGTGGTAGTAGGATTTGTATCAAAATATTTTGCTTATGGTCCTTCATGCTGATATAACACTCTTTTGTGCCGAGTTTTGCAACTATCACTTATTTTCAGTTTGATTTTTTTTTTACTGGAAGTATTTATATTTTCAACTACATTTTCTATGTTATTATTTACCTTTTTATAGATCTTTGTTAAATTTTTCTTAAAGTATTAGATTCCTTTCATGTTAATTTATAGAAATTTGCTGTTTTATTTGATTTTATATAAATACTTTATCGAATTTATTAATTTCTTTCACTATCTTTGCAAAATGTTGTTAGAAATAATTTTTTTCTTTTTATGAAGTGATAGTATTTACTATATCAATTAAATAATTTATAAACCCAATATTCAAATGTAAAATCATTTTTACCACAGTTATTCAACGTTCCCTGATGACAAGGTAAAATCGCAAAACTTAAAAATTTTTGCGTCTTGCAATGTAAATTAATTTTAAATAAGAAACTAATTTTATATATATGAGACATTTAGAATTAGAAGATACTTTCTGGAAAAGAAAAAGAAAAAAAAAAATCAAGAAATCATGTTTAAAGTTTGTCAGCTTTTCAAATGCCATTTGATTCATTTGAGACAAACCACTTAATCTTTTTTTTTTTCAAAGGAAGCTAAAAGCATCTACTTTAACAAACATTTACACTCATTTTCACATACATGGCAAAAAGTACCTTCTTGTACTGAAAGCCCCTATATAAACAAATAAAAATGAATACTATATTACAGACTGATGAATAAAAGATATAAACAGACCTTTTATCCATGCCAAATGAATTTAAATGCAATAATGACATTCCTGGTGTAAATGTTTAACCAGAGGCTCAAGACTATTCATATTTGTAGCTAACTTTATAAGAGGAAAGGGCTAATATGCCATCAAATAATGTTGCTTTAATTTGCTATGATATTCAAAATTTAATAGTAGTTTTCAAGATGTGAGCTACGAATTAGCAAAGTCAAAACAGGCAAAAACAAACATTTAATGATTTGGGAAGTGTTTTAACAGACAAGGAAAATGTGAAACAGAAATTCAAAGTAGCTTACCTAATTAGCTCGTTTAAATGAATAGCAGAATGGGGACAAAGAGGGATAGTAAGGAGACAAACAATACTCAGTGTTACAAATGATAGGAAATTGTGGAGAGGTATTATCAGACGTGATGAAAAAAAAAAAAAAGCAGGTTCCAGGAAATTTCAGTTAAATATTAAATCTAGAAATTAGAAACTTGCAGACATAACAAAAAGCAGATATATATATATATAAGAAAATTTCAACTAATCACTGTTAGTATGAGTAAAATTCAAAAATTTTCACGTTTGTATGGCCTAAAAACAAATATGAGACTTTGCAATAGGCTGTCAGTCAATCAAGTGCCATACGTGATACATGCTTGGGCGATCATCTGACTGGGCAGATGATTATCCCGAAGTAGGTTGCCATTGCTTTCTGCAGTAAATTGGTTGGCAACCAAGGGTATAGAACCCAATCTGTCCTGTTATTTAACCCATAACTGGAGGGAAGGAATGGATTAATACCTTTCCCAAGGGTATTTGCGTGTAAGTGAATGCAAGGAATTCAACTGGAATCCGAACTCAGCTACCCAATTTCTTATTCTGAGCCAATATCCACTGCATTACAATGCACATCCATCAGTCAAGTGCCATCGTGATACACGCTTTAGGCAATCATGACTCGAAAGAGACATGATTGACTGGGTAGAAGATTATCCCACAGTAGGTTGCCATTGCTTTCTGCATTAGACTGGTTACCAGCCAAGGCTATAGAACCCAACCTGTACTATTATTTAACCCATAACTGGGGGAAGAGATGGATTAATACCTTTCCCAAGGGTTACTGTGCATAAGTGTATGCAAGGAATTCAACCAGAATTCAAATGCTGGCTCTTCGATTTGTTGTTCTAAGCCGATATCCACTGCACCACAACGCATATAGGTTGTAGTCAAATCAAAAATGCCTGCTTGTCTACAGAAATGTCTACCAAGAGACTCCCTTACTCTCAGAAGAAAGCGAAGCTGAAAAAGATCAAGAGACTCACTGGTAAGTTGAACTACACATTTCTAAATCAAATGTTCATTCTTCCTTTTCTACTCGTGTGTGAGTAATAAATGACATTATTTATTGATTTAACCTTTATCACTCTGTATAGGACTCATTTGCTGTACAAAATGTTTACTGACACTGAAGGTGACTGATTCCCGAATAGTGTTTTAATTTTATACTTGTGTTGCCATATCCTGCTATGGCAACAGAAAACAACTTAGAGTGAAATTAACAAGGATACTGCAATTGAGAGCCCTTGAAAAAGAATGCAGATGGAAGTAATAGTGGAATACAGAGTGCTAAAGGTTACAAAAGAAAGAAAAAATATATCAGACACATCAGTTTCTATATTCAAATAAGATGAAAAAATACAATAAATCTTACAAAATATGTTTGTAAAAATATGTATTGTAAATGAAATTAAATTTTAAACATCATTATTGAATTTTTTTTTAATATTAATTATGACGATGACAAATTATTACCAACGCCACTAAATGTCAAACTGTATTTTTAAAAATTATTCTTATATTTCAAGAGAAGAAAGGAAAGAAGTTCCGACTATACTCCAAGATTAAATTTTATAATTCATTTTCAGTTTTTCATCTTGAAAATTCGTTTTTGAGAGTTCTTGTAAAACTTGTTTGATTTTTTTTTCGGACGAAGTTTTTTTTTTTTTTACTAAGTATCTAATCTACTGTCCCATAACAAGTTACATTTTGCTTTACATACACATTTTTACACACTAAAATGTCAGTCCAATTATGGGGAAGAAATTTCTTTTTCTTTTTTTTCTTTTCAATGGTTTAATTTTCTCGCCTTTGCTGTTAATGTTATTTCTGTTGTCAGGAAGAACGTTTCGGTCACTCTATCTGACAAACACCCGAAGAAGTCGGAGAGTACACTGGCCGAATAAAAATACAATAAAGACGGAGAGAGACAAAGTTAGTGAAAAAAACTTCTTTTTTTTTTAAAATACGAAAATGTAACTTTCTGTCCTACGTTTTTTGTTGTTTTGTTTAGTGTTGTTTTTAGGAGGGGGGTAATTTTTTTTAAAGACACGTTTACAAAAGTTGATTGATTTTTATATTCAAAAATCGATTAAGCAGCCTCTGCCTTTTCCAACAAATGCAAACTAAATGTAAATATTTTGATTTTTTTTTGTATCAGTTTATTTTTCTTTAACATCGTCATTTTGCAAAAACAAATAAATGAATTGCGTTTAAATGACAAAAAAGCCATGATAAAACTTACAAAAGAAAAAAAAAATTCTAAGCAAAATAATAAAAAAAAAAATGCCGAAGTTTTTCTGAGACAAAAATAGAAATAAACGGAATTTCAAACTAAGTAGAAAATAACGCTTTTTTTTTTTGGTTTTTCTAAAAAGAAAGAAAAAAATGAATGATGCGTACATTTTTTTCTAAAAATTCTATGTTCCCCTCTCAGACCAAGATAAATTTTATTTACACTTTAATTCAAATTATTTACTAGTGACATTCAACTGAAATTAATAAAGCATGCAGTCAATGAAGTTGGAGGAAATAAACATTTTTACATCATCACCTAAAATAAAAACAACTCTTTCTTTTTTTACGGTAATAAAAAGACGTAAAAATTTAGCATAGACGAAATGAATCAGGGAGGAAAAAAATTTCGAATATAGAACAACACAAACGAAAAAGATAATTACTAATAACTGAATCATCTCGATTATCGTAAGAATAAAGAATTCAATAATAATTATATTTTTCTTAAAAAAAAAAAACTAAAAAAAACAATTAACTTACCTTTAGAGACACTTGAGGTGGCTCCATAGTCGTAATTTGTAAGCAGTCGCTTGTTATAATCACGTGAGTACACAGCTCACTAATATTTAACTGCACTACACAAAATTAATGGCCGGTATCCCACAGTAGGTATTCAGCCGAACCATAAAACTAGTTAAAAAAAATTGAAAAGTAAATTTATCACAAAATTACCATAATTTTGCATTACTTAATCGGATATTATTATAAATTCTTTTTTTTTATGTTGCATGACAGACATTTCTCATTTTCTGAGAAAAGTTTAAATAATGGATGAAAAAAAATTCAGGAATTAAAAAGAAATTGAATTGTTTAAATTTACTCTCAATTTTCAATGTTCAGTCAGTCAGTGATACACGCTTGGGCGATCATGTCTCGAAAGAGACATGACTGACTGAGCAGAAGATTATCCTGCAGGAGGTTACCATTGCTTTCTGCGGTAGACTGGTTGCCGACCAAGGCTATAGAACCCAATCTGTCCTGCTATTTAACCCATAACTGGAAGGAATAGACGGATTAATACCTTTCCCAAGAGTATTTGCGCGTAAGTGAATGTAATGAATTCGGCTGGAATTCGAACTCGGCTCCCCGATTTCTCGTTCCGAGCCGATATCCAATGCACCACAAAAATGTTCATTTTATTTAATTTATTTATGATGTTGGGAAAGTAGTTATATTTTACCAGAAAGAATGTAAAAAAAACAAATGTGAGTTAAATTTCTGTCTGAATTTCCAGGATGAGGAGTTATCTTTATTTATGTCATTTAACTAACTTATTGACATTCAGACTATTGTCCTTATCATTGTTGTTGTTATCACCTGATTGAATTTCTGCACAGAAGAATGAGTGTGGTATACCACTGTAGATTAAATAAAAGGTTCAGTTCAGAATTTCCTGTAGG
Organism: Ascarosepion bandense; assembly: GCA_037127315.1. NCBI lineage: Eukaryota > Metazoa > Mollusca > Cephalopoda > Sepiida > Sepiidae > Ascarosepion > Ascarosepion bandense. Next base: position 747,637 of record JBBBDQ010000924.1, on the reverse strand, counting down.
TTACTCAGCTAAAAGTTAAATTCATTTAAACATTTATCAAAAATATCATCACCTTTATTTTCAATGGTAGAAGCAGTAGTAGTAGTAGCAGTAGTGGGAAAAAGTAATTTTTCAATTCCTTGTTTGAAAATAATCTAGAATTTTCCTGGTAAAACTGTTTCCGAATTCTTTATTTCTGAATTTTCTGTCACTTATGAAATGATCTTGTTATAGGAACATGAAAATCTGCAAGTACTAAATCTGAGTTATGGGTTAAATAACAGGACAGATTGGGTTCTATAGCCTTGGCTGGCAATCAGTCTCCAGAAAGCAATTGCGACTTACTGCGGGATAATCTTCTGCCCAGTCAGTCATGTCTCTTTCTATGGCACTTAACTAACTGACTGACTGACTTCTACTGGGAGTGTTTTATCTCTTCACTATTTTCCTCCCTCTTTCTCAGAGATTGAGATATAGGAGATTATAATCTTTTTTCTTTTTTTTATAGGAGTGTTCCTCCAACAATTCTCCAATTTCAGAGTCTATACTACTCTCAATTTCACTATCATATTTGTCCTGTTTTTACATGACACTTTTGCTTTCATTTCTTTCAGGCTCACTGTACTGTTCTTCATCGCTATCATATTATATTCTAACTTGATCTGCATCTGCTTATAACACATTTTCATTTTTTCTATTATAATAGTGTTCTGTCTACTTTGCATTATGAATCTTGCCTCTTGTAGATTAGATTTACTTTTCTTTTTATACAACATAGTGGCATAAGACATGGTCAATGGGGCTCTAATTTGTCTACCAATATGGGTGGACAGGCTTTTCGATATTCGAACATGTGGAATTGTCCTATCGCTTAGCGACAACCTAGGAAGAAATGTTTCTATTTTCTCTTTCTGTTGTAGACATATTTTCAGTCTATTTTTAACAGCACCATTTGACTAATTAACTAATCCTTTTGATTGCGGGTGGTACGGTAGGGTTTTATATGGTTTGCATCCAGTTTTGTTCAACACTTGACATAGTTCCTTGTTACAAACTCTAGGGCATTGTTGGATACCAGCATTTTCGGAATTCCATTTTTTGATAATATGATCCTTAATGCGTGTTTCTTGGTCAAAGTTTGTTTTTTGCTGGAGACCTGTATTACTTATGGCCAGCCTGGATAGACATCTACCACTATTAGTAACAATTCCAATTTATTAACATGAGCCTGATCCATGTGTACTCTGTTCCAAGTCAGGGGAAACTTTTTTAGTCCATGTCTATGTATTTGTGCATTGTGGTGCAGTGGATGTGCATTGTGGTGCAGTGGATATCTGCTTGGAACGAGAAATTGGGGAGCTGAGTTTGAATTCCAGTTGAATTCATTGCATTCACTTACACGCAAATACCCTTGGGAAAGGTATTAATCCGTCTCTTCCTTCCAGTTATGGGTTAAATAACAGGACAGACTGGGTTCTATAGCCTTGGCTGGCAACTAGTCTACCACAGAAAGCAATGGCAACCTACTGCGGGATAATCTTCTGCCCAGTCAGTCATGTCTCTTTCGAGACATGATCACCCAAGCATGTTTCATGTATGACACTTAATTGACTGATATGTATTTGCCTGTCTGAATTTTCTTCTTTCAATGCAAGTTTTACATCTTTTTTTATGTATCCCTCTACATCTGTAGAATAATAGCCTGGCCATTTTACTTATTTTCTCTTACATAAAAATTATTCATTTTGAAAAAATTTTCACAACTTTTTTTTCATATGCCAGACATTTTTGCTTTTTTCTTCGATGTTTATAACCACACCAAGTTCCCATTTTTCTGTCTTTTTTTTTCTCCATTGCATGTCTACCCATTTCCTCTAACACAGTGCTTCTCAAACTATCTGATGTGGCAGACCGGTAGTTTTTTTTTTTCAGTGTGCCAAGGACAGGCAAGCAAAGCAAGCCACTCCAGCTGAGTAAGTAGGGGAGACTGTGAACCCCGAAATTGTTTTCTTTTTTGAGATATGTACTATTTCAGGGGCATTTTGAGACAGTTTAACAAATCTGGCCAGTCATAACTAACCGAAAACAAAGCAGACTTCTGGCCCAACAACCTTCATCTTCAACAATTTGTTTTGATTTGAATGGAACAAAGTCTGATGCGTATTCAGTTCACTGTTTTGCTGTTCATTATATCACATTCGTTAGTTGGATAGCAATAACTTTTAACATGAGTAAATGACCAATGTAGCCATAATAATATAAAACTAAAATGAAAATGTAAAAAAAAAAAAATGAAAACAAGTCAAATATTCTGGCAGTCTCTTGTGGCATAGAGTTTTATGATTGTTTCTTTCTTTTCTGGAAAATCTCCATGTACCAGCAGATGATGGCTCGTGTACTGGCGATGGTACGCGTACCACACTTTGAGTAGCACTGCTCTAACATATCCGTAATTTTTTTTAATTAAATTCTCAAATCAGTTCTTATTGCTGAACAAATTCAACACACTGTTCTAGTGACAACTTTTCCAGTTGTAACTGCATTAGAGTAGTTTGTTGATATTCCTCATTTTGAAGGCTGTTTACCAATTTCATTTGAATCAAAAACTCTTTGATTGACTGGTTTTCCAATCCCAGTTTTTCACAATCACAATAAGAACATATTTAATGACTGGTTCATTAACTTTTTGAGAAATGTTTGTGAACTCAGCTCTCCCTCTCTCTCTCTGCATTCACTAGATTTGCTTAGGTGCTATATTTTTTACTATTAGTTGACTTATATCATCAAACATCATTTCCTCCAACTGTCTTGGGTGTGCAATTGCTATTTTTTTATAATAGCCTCACAAAATGCATTTGCCAAGAAGAGAACAATCCCCAATCCATATATGCAGGAACTGGGTAAATTTTGACACTTGCCCCAAATGTCTGCGAACCGATCGGGTTCCATATGTAAAGCCTGACCTTGTGTCACATCCTGTCTCAGTGGAGGGACTCAGGGTAAATACCCAGAGTTCCACATGAACTCGAAAGTGTCAGTCAAACAATCTGTCTTTGGGCGAAGTGCGACTCAGTGGGGGGGGGGGGCTTGGTCTATAGACTGAGACTCAACTGAGAAAGACAAGCTATCTACTTTCGAACAGTGTTTTACTCAATTGAGGCTTTGTCTACAAACAGAGGATCGGCTGAGAAGAATAGACCGGCTTAGTACCTGATCAAGACTATATTATAGTATGGTTTCAGCCTGATCCCGCTGATTTGGGGGCTGGGCAAATTTTAATCTCTGGCCTGAGTGTCGGTGCTTGGGTTCCCCATGTAATGCTGAACCTTTTGTCACGGTGAGGGAACTAAAGATAAATAGCCAGAGTTCCAGGTGAGCTCTATGCTATCAGACAAGCTCTCTGTCTTCAGGCAAAAAATGACTCAGTATGGGCGTGGCTTACAGATTAGGAATTGGGTAAGAAAGACAAACAAGCTCTCTGTCTATGGGCAGAATTCAACTCAGTCGAGGTTCATTCTACAGACAGAGACTCAGCTGAAAAGAAAAGGCAGGAAGAGTGCTCGATCTTGTGTATGCAAGAGCTGGATAAATTTTGACCCTTGGAAATTTCAATTGAATTGAATTCTTCAAATTACAAATACTGTGGAACTTCAAAACTTCACATCACAAAACCTCTCACTTGACTTAAAAAAAACCTGACACACCCAAAACAAGTCACTGCCCCTAAATTTTTCTTATTAAGGTATTATAAACTGAAAGTCATGAGATATCTAAATCTAAACTTATTTATAAATGGAACTTTGTCTGCGTGTGTGTATGTGTGTGTCCGTTACCTATAGACTCCGAAATGGCTGAACCAATTTTCTTGAAAACTGACACGGTTGTACTATAAGCGTCTTATAGTTGAGTGTTCTTAGCTAGGTTTTGTGTCGAGGTATCTCCGATAAATATCAAAAATCGAAAAAATCGGGTTATAGAAGGAGTGGTCCGATTTTAATCAAATTTGATACACTCATAGACAAAGACATAAGAAATGATATTCAGAAGTTTCAAGGTCGCAGTTCTTACAATAGTGCAGAAAATCGATAATATATATATATAAAAGGCAAGATGTTTGTGTGTGTACCTGTTTATCTGCCTGTATTTTTTTAGCCCTTTTATTTTAATTTTTGCTTCGGGTTTGGTTCTAAGTAGGTATAATTGTAGTTCTTAGTCTCAGCCATGATACCATTTACTCAGAGGACTTATTTAGCCTTTAAAATTCAGTTTACAATGAAAAAACTTATTTGATATCGAAAATCAGGAAATCAAAATTTGACTTACATCCATTCATTTTTCTTTCAGTCTACGGTTTTGCTTTAACTGGGAACAACTATTGCTTTTTAGTCTTTCGTGCCAATGTCCAAAGAGTCTGAGCTGCAGGACCATGGATTAGTTTTAAAGCTTTCATTACACTTGAGCAACGCCGGGCTATCCTGCTAGTATTTCTTATAAAAATGTAAGTATATCCTGAAAATCTTACCAAAATCAGTTGGTTTGTATTTATTTTATTGGGTAAAAATTAACTTGCATCGTAAAACCCAACACCCCCAACCAAACGAGTTATTGCTCTATTTCTTTATTTTATTTTTAATAAGGTTAGATATTATAAACTAAAAGTCATATTATATATTTCTTATATAAATGTAAGTATATCTTGAAAATCTTATGAAAGTCTGCTGGTTAGTATTTATTTTTTTAGGCAAACATAAACTTGCATAATAAAATCTGGCACCCCCACCCAAACAAGTTTTTTTTTTTTTAATCATTTCACCCCAAGCAAGGCAGTACCACCACTTATATGCAGAGGGCTACATAAGAGAGTTAAGGTTTTAGGCAGGAGGAGAGTGAAGAGGAAGATGAACTAGCTACAGAGGGTGACAGAGAAAGGGCAAGAGAAGGATGTGAACACAGGAGTGAAAACAGTTGCGAAGGTAAAGAGAAAAAAAAGAACCAGATACACGGGGTGATGTAGAAAGGACTGGAGTCAAGTGGATAAGAGATGGGAATTGACATTGCATTTAAATTCCTGGAGGTTGTAGCCGTCAAGAAAGCAAGTATATGGAAGGGAGTTCCACAGGTGCAAAGTATGAGAAAAGAAGCTGATGGAGTAGAATTGTCACCTGCATTTGGTTGATTTAACTGTAAAATGGTAGGACCTTGTTGCCAGTCTGGTTACATGAGTAAATTCTGTGGAGGGGGCACCAGTGACCTAAGTTCGTTAGAGCAGAAGCCATGGAAATATTTGTAGAAGAGACAGAGGGAAGCCACATCCCACTGGTAAGAAAGTTATTGCCCTACTTTTTTTTTCTTTCATAATGTTAGATATTATAAGCTGAAAGTCATGTGATATATTTCTTTTATAAATGTAAGTATATCTTAAAAATCTTATGAAATTCTGCTGGTTAGTACTTATTTTATTGGGTAAACATTTACTTGCATAATAAAATCTGACACTCCCACCCAAACAAGTTATTGACCTGCTTTTTTTTTCTTTTTAGATATTATAAGCTAAAAGTCATATGATATGTTTCTTATATAAATGTAAGTTTATCTCAAAAATCTTATGAAAATCTGTAAGTATTTATTTTATGCTAATTTATTTTATGCTAATTTACTCATACTTAATTCATTTGTGACTTTTATGCTTACAACCAAAAGACAATATTTTGAATTTCTGCTTACAAATTTTATATTTTGTAAAAATACGAAGAAGTGTAAAATGGATGAAATGTTATATTAACAACAAAGATTATCTCCCTTGTCTGCCAGGATGACAACTAGATGGCATTGCAATCCAGGTATAAAACGAAAGGACTCTCTTTTTGCTTATGCAAAAACAGGAAACAGTAAGTAGCAGACATGTCCAGTTTTACTTTACTTCTGCCACCCAGCAGCCAACTATCTGAATTTGAAACTAACCATGTGACACACACACTTAGTACATAAATATTTATTTATTTATTTAACTCATGTAAATATGTTTTTCTCTTGATTGAGTTTCAGGTAGACAGAAAATGACTACTGATGTTGCATTTAAAGTTTTGAAGGTTGTGAGCTATAAAGAAAACAAGTAAACAAAAGGAAGTTCTACAGACAAGAAGTGTGAGAAAAGAAAATGTTAAAGTACAAGAGGCAGTTACATTTAACTATTTCAATGGTAAAAGAGTGGGACCTAGATGCTGATCTAGTAACAAATGTGGCCGAGGGACCAGGGAAAGAAACTTGTCAGAACATGAAAATACTTGTAGAAAAGACAGAGAGCAGCCACATCCTGACGGTAAGAAAGTGATTGAAGGTGGACTGCCAAGGATTGATTACATTGCAGATCCTCCTTTGGATTTTGCTAACAATCTTGAGGTGAATAGCAGGAGCACCTGATCATATATGGCAACAGTTTTCAATGCACAGACAAATGGTAGATTTATAAATATGCAAGAAGACTCAAAAAAAAAAAAAAAAATAGAACGGGAATAAAAATTATGAGAATTTAACATATTTTCAGATCAGCAGAATTTCTGTAAAAAAGTGCTCAAGACAACTGGATCTATAATATTCAATATGTAGTGCTTTCCTAAATCTATTATCAATAGCAGCTCAAGGGTATAAAAATTGGTAAATCCTTAAGTAACTTTTTTTACTGTTTTTACTCCTTTTGAGGAGTGAATAACCAACTTTTTGTACTGAAGCAAAATGGGGATGGGGCTGTAGCTAACACACTAAAAATAAACCTATAAAAGTTCAATTGTTTTATCTCATTGACCATTTCTATTGAACTTTTTATTGATTCATTGAAAGAAAATATATGTATGAAAATTCCTTTATTTTTGAAATTTTCATCCTTATTAGCAACAAGTCCTGACTCCTCCCACTGCAAACTGGTGACCAATGGCAATCTCACTCATTATGATCTGCTAGCATTTATTTGCATCAAAAGTTCAAACTGTAAATATACTAAATAATCAGGTTTTTATTTGCTTACCAATTTATATTTTCCTGTGAAATATATTTAACAACAGGGAAGGTTTATGTAAGTTTCTCTTTGTTTTAACCATGAAAAGGTTTCAAACACAGATTGGCAAAGATTCTGAAAAAGCAAACACATATCAACTATGGTGGACGGATATGCCTAGGTTTTAATCGATACAAAATCTGAAATAGTAGTATTTGTAAAGAAAAAAATTTTCAATCCATATAAAATATGATTTGGTGAAATAAACAAAGTAGACAGATTCAAATTGTAGTGGGGACATTACATAAATACATTCTATTAATTAATAAACTTTCAGTAAAAATAAAAACAGTGATGAAACTGGCAGTCAAATTTGGTTTGTTTACAGAAACCAAACAGAGAGGTTGCTTTCTTTAGCCTGCCCGACCCTCACATCTCGGACAGAGGCTAAATCTACCTCACCAGCAGCTTACGAGTTCTTGGTGCTGCTTTCCAGGCATAGAAAGAAACTCCAGCCCAGTCCTCAATTTGGGAAAACCCAAGACTCACTGTTCTCCATTTGTGCAATACGTCCTCACCAGAGATGTAGATGAGTTTGTTTGTTATTCATTTTTTTTTCAGCCATTCTGTTCTGTCCATGAACTCTGGTGATATTATAGCACAGATAAAATAATGCCCATAATAGGGGAAATAAAAATGGAAGAATAAATGTTCCTTACATAGTTCACTCCCATTACAAAGACATTAGAAATTATATCTATCTAAATCTAAACTTATTTATAAATGAAACATTGTCTCTGTGTGTGTGTATATATCCATTACCTATAGACTCCAAAACGGCTGAACCGATTTTCTTGAAATTTTACACAGTTGTAGTATAAGCGTCTGCGAGTGTTCTTAGCTTGGTTTTGTGTCAAGGTACCCCCGATAAATATTGAAAATCGATAATTGAAAAAAATCGGGTTATAGAAGGAGTGGTCTGATTTTAATCAAATTTGATACACTCATAGACAAAGACATAAGAAATGATATTCAGAAGTTTCAAGGTTGCAGTTCTTACAATAGTGCAGAAAATTTGATATCGATACCAGGAAATCAAAATTTGACCTACATCCATTCATTTTTCTTTCAGTCTATGGTTTTACTTTAACTAGAAACAACTATTGCTTTTTAGTCTTTCGTTCCAACATCCAAAGAGTCTGAGCTCCAGGACCATGGATTAGTTTTAAAGCTTTCATTACACTCGAGCAACGCCAGGCTATACTGCTAGTATATATATATATATATATATATATATATATATATATTGGATGCGATTGGTAAATTGTCGCAGTTATTTTATTATTCCAAATATTCTTTAGGCTGAGTCTGAACTCCAGGATCATGGATTAGTTTTAAAGCTTTCATTACACCCAAGCAACGCCGGGCTATACTGCTAGTACTCTTTAAGTAACAAGTAAATAATTAAAATTGTTAAATATTTGTATGTTTTTTGTGTCTAAAGTATAAATAAAAGAACAATGTAGTGATTAGTTAGTTAAAGATGAAGCAGTCTATATAATAATACGCGTAGCAGCCAGATGTGACATCCCAAGGTAAAGTCATTAAGAAATCTTTCTGTATTTAGTCTCTTCCCTGTTATATGAAAACTATCTTCTTAAGACAAAAATAATTTTTGTAGATTACCACAACTATTTTTAGAACATGAAAATTTTTAATCTACAATTTATCTGCTTTCTTTTCCTCTCAATTTTCATTGTAAATGAGTAGAATATTTTTATCCCCTCAACCTTCCACAAACTGAATAAAATTAACAACAATTTGACATTTTGAAGTTCACCATTTGGAAGACTGATTAAAACAAAGTGCAACAAAGCTCAATCAATAGTGACATTGCTCTGCAATACTATCAATAGCCAAGAGTGTGAAAGGAAATGTTAGTATTGATTTTCACTTCTTATAACATCAGCTAGCAAAGTGGGTAGTAAGTGACTAGTATTAAATAACTGCCTAAAAGTATTTTTGAAAGTAATGCAAAGAAACAAGTGTAGTTTTGAATTGTAGTAAAAAAACAAATTCAGTTTTTATGCATATTATATGTAATTGTCTATACTTTTGAGATGAGGTAGTATTTACACTATTTACATTATTCGGACTATTGTCCTCATCTTTATTGTCATTTTTACAATATTTCAGCTGTTGTATGCTTCGGCCTTTTTCAGGTGCTGGAATTTCAAACCAAACTCTTTATTACGATCACTGGGGTATATTATTCTCATTCCTTGTGCAAAGCCATTTTTGGTACTCATGAGTTATCCCCCTTTAACCTAACACTAAGTTACTTGTTCCTCAAGGGCACACAGTCCAGTGGATATAAACATTGGTTAATTCCAGTGACTTGACCCAAAGAGTTGTGAATTCAATACTAGGCTACAGCAGTGGTGAACAAATAACTTAGAGAGTTAGGTTAAAGGGAGGTAACTCATGACTACCAGAAGTGGCTATGCACAAGGAATGAGAATAATATACCCCAATTATTCATTCTTATAAAGGGTTCGATTCGAAATTCCTATCAGCTGAAGAAGGCCAAAGTGTACAACGGCCAAAATGTTATAAAAATGACAATAAAGATGAGGACAATAGTCCGAATAATGTAAATAGTATATTATATTTAAGTTGAAAGATTTGGAAAAATATTCACACGGGAAAGACAAACAATTTATATATGTATGTTAATATATCAGGATAAACAACAGCTGAGCATTAATTAAAATCAGCAATGTGCTGAGTACAGGTAATTCAGATTATCACTTGAAAGTTTTGAAATTAGTGTACCAGTAGGAGTGGTTGGTAGGCTTCAAGGTAATAAGCCTGTGGTGAGTAGATAGGTAGTAGTAAAAGTGTATTGAAATATACTTTCCTCTTTACTAATAGAAGGACAGAGAAACTTTCTCAACACATACATCTTTTCCCTCTTTCTATTCTTCCATATTTCTGGTAACCTAGATTATAACTCAGACATAGTTTATTTGGCCAACTGTCATCATGCAAAAATCAACCCATGACTAACACTCCTGCCAAAACCATGTGTTCTAATGACAGCTGAATCAAGGTTGGATAACTAAGTGCTTATTTTTGTTTTAGTTTTTTTTTTATGTAATATTGAATCATGTTGATGTCTGAATGCTGACTGTTTAACAAAGCTCAGAACTGATTACGCTGATCAACAAAAAAAAAATTTTGAAATGGTGTCAAAACATCAAACATCTTTTTAGCTAATTTGAGGACATTGAATCTGAAAATGACCTTACTTTTTCTTGGTTAGCTACTATTTTTGCTGTACAAAAATGCTTCATTTTTTGAAAAAAAAAAGTATTAATTTGTCTTCTGTATATATGATATTGACCGATGATTTTTCAAAGTAAAATTGTAGAAACCTCTCAATTTGTATTTAAACCAACAAATACTGGTCTGTTTATTGAGAAATACTATTTTTTCCTATAACAATCAGACCCTAAGTCTTTAAAAATATCATGATTGAATATACCAAGGCTAACAAGTATTTTCATAAAATCATTTAATAAACTAACAGTAAAAATAAAACTTTCATGAACGTAAGAACTATGGTAAAAAGTTTCTTCATTGCTGTCATGTTCAATGTTATTTAAGTCCCTTTTGATAGTCAATCATGTGAAAACTGTCCTTGTAAGAGATTGGACTTTAAGAAGAAAATGGAAAAATGTTTGTAAAACAGCTCAGCAATTTCTGAAGTATAAAAAATTCTTAATTTATACTTTATATGGTTATTTATTTTCTTTACCTTTTTCTTTGTGGATGAGTTGAATATTTTTACGAAACCAAATTTTCATGCCCTCAACCTTCCACAGACTTTACTAAGAAATTTTAAATTTCCTGCATTAAAATTTCTTAAAATAAATTCTAAATTTTTAATATTTTTCAGTATATATGTTTCTCATGCAGCAATGTCATTTTATTTCAATTTATCTATGTATATATATATATATATATATACAAATTAGAAATCAGTTGAATTTAAATTGGAAAAGGTTATCTTGCATTTCTATTTGACCAATCAGATACTCAATCATTATTTGTTTGTCCCACTGTCTTTGGAAGCCCTCTTCCATTGTTTTGATATCCTGATGGAATCTTTCTCCTTGCTTATCACTCATATTGTTGCACTTATCTGGAAATTTATCTAGATGACTATGTAAAAAATGAACGATAATACTCATATTTGCATATCATCACTAATAAAGTGTATTACTAATAAAGTTTATCAGTTAATTTGAACTTTGGCAATAAGTTAAAAAATTCAATGCTTCTATTTTAAATTTTTTGACTTAAACTATTTTTATGAGAAAAAACTGTTTTTATTTTGGGTGGTTGACATAGACTGTTTGGCTTACCTGAAAACTGATGGGTTTCTATGACCTTTATTAACTAAAATTTGCCATCAACCAAGGTCATAAATTGATCACTTTTTTCAAAAATGAGCAATTATAGCACAGCAAAAAAGGTAGCTAGCCATGAAAATCTAAGGTCATTTTCAGAAGCAGCAACATCAAATAAACTAAAAAAAAATGTTTTGTATCTTGGCACCAAAAATTGTGTTGACCATTGTTACTATTTGCATTGTTTTCATATTTGTTGCTATATTCACAACATTTCAGCCATTGTACACTCCAACCTTCTTCAGATGATTAGAATTTTGAACTGAACCCTTTATTTCCTTTTCTGGGATAGATTGTTCTCGTTCCATGAGTCATGCCACTTATCTCCATTGACCTCTTTAAATTTTTTATTAACCACTGCTGTAGCCAGGTATTGAACTCACAACTCTGTGGGTCAAGTTACTGAATCCAACCAACGATTTTATCCACTGGGCCATGTATCCTTGAGGACAGTCTGAACAATATAAATAATGTGAATAATTGCAATATCTCATCTCGGAAATATAGACAAGTATTGATTACTAGCAATTTAGCCTGGTTTCACTCGGGTAGTTTAAAGAATAATAAGAATAAAAAACATATGATGAGTTAACATAGCAAATACTTACACAACGTCCACCTTTGTCACTTTTATAGATATAGATAACAATGTAGAATGTCTCTATTGAATTAGGGTGGGAGGGAGGACAACATATATAGATATAGATAATATAAAGTGGGGGGGGGATCAATTCTATATTATAATCAGTACATAAACTGATCCCTGACTTTGTGGGGTGATAATATATATTTTCCTACCCCTAATTTTGGTTTTCTGAAAAATTTCAAGGTGTCATTAGTGTTCTAAAATTTTAGAAAGTGCAAGAAAAACTGTTAGCATAGAACTTATGGTTACATCAAGTCAACTCTACTGTAAATTGATGAGAACTTTCTGCTATTCTAGTCAGTGAATTAAGTGCCATACGTGATGCACGCTTGGGCGATCATGTCTCGAAAGAGACATGACTGACTGGGCAGAAGATTATCCCGTAGTAGGTTGCCATTGCTTTCTGCGGTAGACTGGTTGCCAGCCAAGGCTATAGAACCTAATCTCTCCTATTATTTAACCCATAACTAGAAGGAAAAGATGGATTAATACCTTTCCCAAGGGCATTTGTGCGTAAGTGAATGCAACGAATTCAACTGGAATTCGAACTCGGCTCCCCAATTTCTCATTCTGAATTGATATCCATTGCACCACAACGCACATCCAAAGTCTAGGTGCCATGGTGAAGAGTTCATCCTTAACTATTACCATGAAAATCTAAACTGATTTATAAATGGAACTTTGTCTGTGTGTGTGTGTGTGTATCCGTTACCTATAGACTCCGAAACAGCTGAACCGATTTTCTTGAAGACTTACACAGTTGTACTATAAACATCTGCGAGTGTTCTTAGCTAGGTTTTGTGTCGAGGTACCCCCGATAAATATCGAAAATCGAAAAAATCGGGTTATAGAAGGAGTGGTCCGATTTTAATCAAATTTGATACACTCATAGACAAAGACATAAGAAACGATATTCAGAAGTTTCAAGGTTGCAGTTCTTACAATAGTGCAGAAAATCAATAATATATATATATATATATATATATATAAATCGATACCAGGAAATCAAAATTTGACTTACATCCAGTCATTTTTCTTTCAGTCTACGGTTTCGCTTTAACTGGAAACAACTATTGCTTTTTAGTCTTTTGTGCCAATGTCCAAAGAGTCTGAGCTCCAGGACCATGGATTAGTTTTAAAGCTTTCATTACACCCGGGCAACACTGCTAGTATTTATAAAAAGGTACAGAGAAGCTAAAAGCTAAATTATGGTGGTGGGAAAGCGAGTGAAGCCAAGACTCCAGATCAGGACCAATAATATTTTTGATTCTTCTTTGAATTTTATCAAGAATATCTAAATATATAGCAGAAGCACTGGACTGTATATGGCAGCAATATTCAAAGCATGGACAAATGGCAGACTTATAAATATGTTAGATTCTACAAAGAAAAATTGTCTAGCACAATTCAGTGAACAAACTTTTTTAGCAGCTGGTATAGCAAGGAATTCAATATAATCTTTCCACTTCATTTCAACTGAGAATATTAGTCTGGGAAGGTGCAATGAGTCACTCTCCTGACGAGAGGCAGAAAGGGGTCTCTCAGATAATTAATAAGGAGAATTTTCATTTTGGATGTGTTAAAATTAACAAGCCGTTTCTTGCCTCAGTTAACAATGAACTGTAGGTCATTTTTTTCAGTTCCTAAGTAGGCATCTATGCAGATGATGCCACCATATACTCCTGTCTCAATATGAAATCTGCAAGAGCTGACAAAATAAAGCTTGCTTCTGCTCTTGGAAAAGACATCCAATCTGTGATAGACTGGGGTAAGAAATGTCTTATAAATTTTAATGCTTTTAAAATAAAGCTGCTCTCTTTTAACCTCCATAGAGAAGCTTTCATACCTTCTATCAGTATGGATCATGCTAGTCTCTCAGAAAGCAATACACTGCGCCTCCTCAGCCTCACTCTCTCAGTCGATCTCAAGTGAAATGAATACATTGAACCAATAGCTACATCTACCGCTAAGAAGATTGGGTCATTGTACCAGGGCAGGAAGTTTTTCTCATCAGAATTCATCTTGAACAATTATAAATCTACTATTTATCTGTACATTAAATACTGTTGTCATATCTGGTCAGGTGCTCCTGTTGTTTATCTCAGGGTTCTTGACAAAATCCAAAGGAGGATCTGCAATGTAATTGATCCTGATTTAACAGCTTGACTTCAGTCGCTTTCTCACCAATGGGATGTGGCATCCCTTTGTCTTTTCTACAAATATCTTGATGGCTTCTGCTCTGACAAGCTTCATTCCTGGCCCACATGAATTTACTAGTGCTACTAGATTGGCAACTAGGTCCCACCCTTTTTCTGTTAAAATAGGCAAATGTAACCACCACTTCTACTCTAACAGTTTATTTTCTTGCACTTCCCACCTGTGGAACTCTCTTTTGTTTGCTTGCTTCCTTTATAGCTACAATCTTTAAAAGTTTAAATGCAATGTCAGTTACCATTTTCTATCTCCTTGACTGCTGTCTTTCTCTTATCCTTTTTTCAATATCCTCTGTACTTTCTTTTTTCTCTTCCCTCTCCTCTAACTGTCACGCCCTGCAGTATTGCGTTCCTTGGGGTAAAACAATTATAAAAAAAAGAAAAAGTTACCAATTTACCTTATCGAACTGATCAGATTTACTATTAAGTAAATGGTTGCATCATCAGCATAGATACCAAGTTGAGAACTGATGCCATCAGGAGGGTCATTGATGAAAAATAGGAATGAATTAGGACCAAAGATAGAGCCCTGGGGGGATACCTGCATTAGTACAAAAGGATCTAGATGAGTGGTCATTCAGGACAACTTATATTTCCCGATTCGATAAGAAAGATTGAATCAGTTCGAATATTCTTCTGGAAATACTGTAATCTTTCAATTTGTGAAGATTGGTATACCAATACTGTTAAATGGTTCTGAGATGCCCAAAGCAACAGCCAGAGCATCACTATTATTATTATTATTATTTTATTATTCTTATCTAAAGTTTAATAAAATCTTTCAGTAATAATTATCAGTACAACAACAGTTGACCTAGAGAATCTGCAAAGTTTAAGCTTTTGAGCATCTTTTTTTCTTTTTTTTAAATCATATCATCCCGAACAAGGCGGTAACGCCACTGATGTGCAGGGGGCTACGTAAGAGTAAAAAGATTAGAAAAGAGAAAGCCGGAAACCACATCCTAAACAGGGAACAAGGGATGAGCCTCTTAACCTGTTCAATAGACGTGGGTGGAGTGTGAACCGAGCGATAGTTTAGTCTATCTACTCCAATTGAAAAAAATAAATAAAAAAAGAGGAAAAGAATGGAAAAGAGTAAAAGATTGGAAAAGAGAAAGCCAAAAACCACATGCTAAACAGGGAACAAGGGATGAGCCTCTTAACCTGTTCAATGGACGTGGGTGGAGTGTGAACCGGGCAATAGGTAGATCTACAATTATTTTATACTTTTGAAGTAACACACTTTCAAATTGAGCTGAGCAATTTCTTGTTAAATATTTGCACACATTTTATGTCTGCTATGACATATGCACATGATGTATGAATAAAAGGACAATATATTGTGGGGGCTTCATGCTGCAAGGTTAATTTGGATTAATTTCTCTGTTGGACCTCACCTGGCACAAGGCCACTTCCAAAGGGAACTTCCTTACAAACCACCATTATTTTTATAAGCGTTGAAAATCATTCATTAAACAAACACAGAGAAAGTGAAATGAAGTTGACGAAACATTAATTTGCAACTATTCAGTATATTAACAAATATTTAACAAGAATACATAAATTACATAGATGTTGAATAATATGTGAAATTGTTTGCTTAAAATTGTCTCCCATTGACTGTTGTATGAGAATTACTGTCATGGATTTTTAATGCAAGCCTGAATGTTCATTGCTGTTGAAATAATTCTCAGTGTGTTAAGAAAATTATGTAGGAAAGTTGTTGCTAAAAAGAATTGTTCAGATCTGAGAGTTCACGATTAATGTTATGGTGTTAGTTGTGCAAGAGATAGAATTTGAATTTGAGAAGTAGTTGGCTTTAGGTTTGTTGAGTTTTGACATGATGTGTGCTTAGGAAATGTCAGGCAAATTGTAACACTCTTACAATTTGGCGGTAAAAATGTTATTTTGTTTCAATTTATCTATGTATATATATCATTTAAGAAAAATTAGAAATCAGTTGAATTTAAATTGGAAAAGGTTATCTTATATTTCTATTTGAGCAATTAGAAAACCCTATTATATGTGAATTTTTAATATTAAGATCCTTTATAATGCATTCCAAAATCATTTCCAATTAATTCCTAAGAATAAAATTATTTGCAATATATTTCTATTGCAGTAATATTTAGAACACATTCCTACAGTGAAAAAAATTTGCTGTACATTTATAACAGTAAAATTATTTTCAGTTAATTCCCATATTAAAAATCATTTCCAATGCATTCCTGATAATAAAATCATTTACATTGCATTCCATTATTCAAATTATTTTCAATTAGGGTTGCCAGATTTACCAACTTGAAATAGATGTCCTGTCAAAATTCAAACTTAAATGATTTATATTTAAATGTTCAAGGGAAGTTACTCTACGAGAACTAACTTATTCAAGGGACCTAATTAAGTAGGTAGTTAACTTTTAAGATTTATTTGCTTCGAAATAATTTTTTTTTGTTTTAATTATTGAAAGAGGCAAACATTATCCGTATTTCTGTGTAGACGCTCCGTTTTCTGTTAAACAGTATTTTATTAAAAAAAAACTTATTAAAGAAAATGCGCCCTCCAGCAGAACTCAAACTTGTGTCCCCCTTTGCCGGAAATAATTTAAAAAAAATTTAAACGCAAATAAAAAACCTTGCATGATTACGAAGCGCTTCGTAGTCGAGTACTCAAAGCACGTTGGATCAATGGTTTCTCCTGAAAATACATCCAATAACTTCTAAAATAACTTTAAAATCATAGTTTTAAAAAGAAAGAACATATGCAACAATTTACTTATCGCATAATATGTGAACACATAAAAAAAGAATTAAAAAAAATAGCAGCGATAATGTAGTTATCGCACAATGTATTTTGCTAGTAAGAACAAAACTTGTCCAATTCAGCACAGACGTCGGATTCAATTTTGAATTTGTTTTGTTCCAGGTCATCGCTGAGTGGTTTAAAAACGCCGAGGACGGGAACATGTTCGAGAACGTGTTTAGGTCAAGATTCCGTCAATATCTTATGTGTGCTGGGAGGCTACCCACGACTAAAAGGAAGAAATCTGCCAAAACTCATCAGTGAGAAATTTACTTTTGAGTGGACCGATTGACATCAGCAGAACCTTTGTGTTTTACTTTTTTTGTCATTCTGATTTTATCTGATTATTGATTTTTTTTACCAAGTATTTGTTTCTCAATAAATCATTTAATTCTCTACACCAACAACACTCGTTCACCCAACTAAATTTTCATTCTCTAAATATTTCAATCAAAGAAACATTTTATTCACACATTGAAACAACATCCATCCTTTGGAAACACCAAGAACTAAAAACAAACTATATTTTTAAATTTTACATTCTGCCAAATTTATTGTCAAAGGGAGAGAACTCTTCCCATATTTGAACTGTTAACATTTTCATACATTTTAAATATTATCTTATTCTTTCCATTCAAAATATTTCATGCCAAATTGTATATAAATGCTAATTTATTGCTGCTACAAAGAATGTTTTGTATTTCCTTATTTGTTGAATGCTTTTTACTTGATCGCCATTATAGAAATTTAAATTTGCTGGATTAAGTTATCTAGAACAAGCAACTTATTTTAATAAAAAAGTTGATATAATAACCACGTCCATGACACATCTCTAAAATAATTGTTTAAAATTTAAGAAACTTTTCAAATTAAATTCAAGCTATATTCAAGTTATATGCAAATTACATAAAGCCTTCATGTAATTTACATAATAGCTTCAAATGAAGTGCATATAGGTTAATATTTATATTTATATACATAGTGATATTAGCTAACAATGAAGTCCAGCTCAAAACTGGAAAAGGGGCAAAAACGTGTCCTTTGGCAGAAATTTTAGCACAAACAATTTCAATAACTTTTGTCAACTCATAGATGTCCAGATTTGGAGTTCCTCTCCATGTAGTTATGGGTAGGGGTAATTTTGGTTCAGTTTGAACCATATGATTATGGACAGGCAGGGTGTGAAAATCACTGGAAGCTCTGTACACCGATCCATTTTAGGTATCTTTGCACGGATTTTTAAAAGGCCAAAAATTGGTACATATTTAGTTGAATTAAAGACGTCATCTGAAGATAGCCACCTGTCAACAAATAAGCCCTCATGTAAAAACCACAATATCACTGGCATCTTATAACCAGCTGCTTCACATAAATAGAGCTTGTCTGCTTGGAAAGGCAGTACAGTGAGAAGAAGGAAAACCCTGATTTTTCAAACTTTACTACCTTGTGGTCATATCTAAACATGGAAAATGTTATCGAAATAAATCTATAGTGTATTTATTGTGGTGTTCGAATTGGGCCTTGTTAGGATTAGTCTACTATAAAGGATGTATGAATGAGCAAATAAAACATGATAAACTACATCTTTAGAACAATCAAGCCTGGAGCACAACAAAAATAGTTTACATAAACATTATTAAATAGCTCTGTATTGTACAAAAATAGCAGTAATGTTCATAGATGGCACAAGGTCGATATTTAAGTACAAGAATTTGTAAAAAGTACTTAAGTGTATTTGGGAGATGCTAATTTCATTTTGGGGAATAATTGGAGTAGATAGACTAAATTATCGCCCGGTTCACACTCCATCCACGTCTATGGAACAGGTGAAGAGGCTCATCCCTTGTTTCCTGTTTAGGATGCAGTTTCCGGTTTTCTCTTTTCCAATCTTTTCACTTCGATGTAGCCCCCTGCACATCAGTGGCGTTACCGCCTTGCTTGAGGTGATATGATTAAAAAAAAAAAAATGTCCTGTGAAGAAGAAAAGAGGTGAAATGTATGAGAAGAGTAAAGAGGCCGAAAATGATGAGAAAGGTGTGTGGAGAGGGAGTGGTTGTTGAAACAGAGATGTCTATGATGTATTCGCTCACAATTGTGTTTGTCTCTCTGTGTCTTCCTTGTGTGTCTCCTGTTGTAAAAATCTTTAAGAAAGACAGGGGTCTATTTATATTGTTAGCAAAGTTGAAAGAGGCTTTGATTAAGTTGTTGATTATTTCAGGTGCACTCATTTCTTACTGGCCAACATATATTTCTTTAGGATTGTATTTAATCAACTTTAACCAGAAGTTATGTGTAGTGTTACGAGGATGCATTTATAAATAAAAATAATATTAATAATGTATAAAAAAGTTATAGTAAGGGATTCTATTTTGGTCCTACTTGTTATTACAAAAATGTTTTAATTCATGAAGTAGTTGTAAAAATAAGGAAATTAGAAATAGAACATTTAGAAGGTACTAGAATGATTGAGAATGTTCCAGTCGAATTGAGAGAATTTGAAAGGTTCTAGAAATATGCAAATTAGGTGTTAGCCCCTATAAAAAATAGGTTTTGGGTAGTGAGTAGTTAGTTGATAACAGGATGTACTGATCTTATCGGCTCTGGCTTTGATTCAAGGATTTATATCCAGCCGAAAGAATCTCATAGAAAAGTCCGACCAACTAAAACCTAAAAGAGAACCTCATAGAACTTTATGGGTAAATACATATTTTTGACTCATTCATTGACCAAACTAACAATTATTCATTATATACTCATTTAAGGATTTCCAAAAAGTATAGCACTTAACTTCTTTGCCAACTTAACTGGGTAAAGATATTTGACACCTTACCTTCCCCTTCTCTCCTCATAACACTTTGCTGCCAGTAGTAAACTCTGTTTTTCTTTTTGAATGCAAAAACTATATATTTGTAAATATAGATATTTAATGTTTTTGTAAATTAAATATTTGTCTGTGATTTATCTCTGAGTTTTGGTCAATCATTTTTTTCTTTTGTTACAATTAACATGTAACAGTAGAGCCTACTATCAGTTAAATGCCATACGTGATACACGCTTGGGCGAACATATCTTGAAAGAGACATGACTGACTGGGCAGAAGATTATCCTGCAGTAGGTTGCCATTACTTTCTGTGGTAGACTGGTTGCCAGCCAAGGCTATAGAACCCAATCTGTCCTGTTATTTAACCCATAACTGAAGGGAAAGGATGGATTAATACCTTTCCCAAGAGTATTTGCGTGTAAGTGAATGCAAGGAATTCAATTAGAATTAGAATTCAGCTACCTGATTTCTCGTTCTGAGCCAATACCCACTGCACCACAACACACTACCCAGAGCCTACTATGCAAAGCCTGAAATATGTCATATTTTAAGCTATGAAGGTGGTAACTTCCTGTTTCTGGTCTTATTGTCATTAAAAATTTAAACAGAAAATTTGCAGTGAAGCCCCCAAAGGTGGTCAGCTGTTAACACCTACAACCTTCTGACAACTCCTACAACCAAGTCAGCCCCAAATGTAATGTTGTATATTTCTTTGGATCTTATTGATATGATTGAGAGAAGGTTATATGGTCTGAACAGTACAAAGTCTTGATGTACTATCACTTAAGCCTGATCTCTGGAAAAATCACTCCAATCCTATCAAGGGACGTAATTTTGACCAAACATAGCACCACCATTACCTTGCATGATAAACAAATGCCTCCCACAACAGCGATATTAAAAATTATTTTAACTGGTTCTAAATTTGAATTTTATGATCACCAAAGTTAAGCTACATTAATACTTTGATGAGTGACTGACCACTTGGTAATAGCAGGTACTGTAAGCCTGGATGTGCGGGTGGTGTAATGGATAATGACTTGGAATTACTAGTCAGAGCTGAGTTCCAATTCCTGTTGGCTTTGTTATATTTACTTATGTGCAAAGACTCTTGGGAAAGGTATGAATCCATCTCTTCTCTCTCCAGCTATAGGTTAATTAGTATCATTAAGCCATTATTATCCAAAAAAAAACATTCTTACAATCTAAACATATTTCCTAGCTTAAAAAAAAAAAAAAAGAAAAAAAAGTTAAACCATAGAAAATTCATTCAAATTTGAATGTTGTTTCATTTTTATTGAAGCTCTAACATGTTAAGAATATCAGTTTTGAATTTCATGATTAGTGTATCTTCCGAGAAATATAAATAAGAAATCTGATAATATTTTCAATGGATTTATCAAACATCTGGCACAGAAGAGCATTTCGACATGAATCTCTGGAATCTGTTGATTAGATAAGTCCATTGAACTTTCTTGATTTATTGAGTATAAAAATATATAAGTAAAATTCCTTCATGCATTGAATTCATATACCTTGAATGTTTTCCACCTCAGTAATAAAAGTAGTGACTCCTCTTACTAAAAATTAGTGACCAACAAGTTTCATCTTGAGGTGAATACAGAGTTAAAAGCAACTCTCTTCTCTTCACTGTTTACAAATTTGACAGTCCAGTGTGAAATCTAATTTTGACCAATAAAAAAAAAAAAAAAAAAAAAAAAAAAAGGGTAGACCCCATACTGAAAGGATAAGATGAAGCCAAATTTTGCAATCCAGTATTAACTTTTCTAACCAATGAAATGGAGCAATTTACAAAATTGAGTGAAGTTAACAAACCTGTGTGAAAAAAGTCTTTTGCTAATATATAGAGAAAGAAAGTGGAATCAGTCTGAGGGGAGCAGAGATCAGATTACTGCCATAATGTAAGGGAGAAATTTCAAGCCACTGAACCGGACATGTTTCGACAACATACATTCTCTCTCCTTTTCTTTCTTGCATTTTATTTCACTTTATCTTTTCTTCTTCATCCTCACCATTGTTTCCGTCAACAAAGAAGACAACAACAAGAAGACACTTCAACTGACTCCTAAAAATTAACTTATTTTCATTACTTTTCCTTCCTTTTTGCTTTCTTGCCATCTACTAATAGAAAGAAAGGAACACAGGCTTTATTACTACTGTTAATCTTTTTCTGCATAGAAACATTTTACTACAACTATGAACTCTGGGTTCATTTAACTCCATACTACACTTTCTCTTTGAACATTTACACAGTTAATTTTACTTCCTACAAATTGATGTTATGTAAATAAATTTCTGTTTAAGCATACAAACAAAACACTTATATTCTTTCAACCATCTGATGATGATAATCCTAACTTGTGGAGAGTTTGGTTATGTTTGGCACATGGCCAATTTAACAAGCATTATCAAAATCCCTATAATCTATTTAAAATGTGTAGCATCTTTCAACAGCTGTAGATTTAGTCATTTTCCTCACTTCTCATCTTGGTTGATATACACTACTGGCCATAATTATTCATTTGTCAGCAATCTTTGTTGGCTACTGCCTTTGATGTCAATCACAATTTTGTCATCACTACATTTTTTACCTTTGATGTTGATTATACTTTTGTCAGTCATTGCTTTTGATGTCAATCATATTTCTGTCAGATCACAAAAATATATTATAAGCCATTTTGTAGTGATAACTTGCTATGGCTGAAATGGAAAACTCAATAAATGAATTCAACATGCAAAAGAAATCAATTTCAACAGATGGTGTAATATGGGATATATATTTATATAAAGTACAACATAGCTCACAAAAGAAAAACAAGAGAAAAGCACATTATGTGTATGTATATATTTACATAATTCGCATTGTTTGGGCTGTCGTCCTAATGTTCGTTACCATATCCACAATATTTCAGGTGAATGAAATTTTGAACTGAACCCTTTATTTTGATCATTGGGTTAGATTGTTCTCATGCCGAATGTCTTAGTTATCCCCACTTGACTCAACGCTAAGTTTTTTGTTCACTGCTGCTGTAACCAGGTATTGAACTTACAACTCTGAGTTGATTCACTGGATCCAACCAATGCTTTTATCCACTGGGCCATGTATCCTGGAGGACATCAGTGTATGAATTTTTAGGACTTATAAATCTAATGTCTTAGTAACCTTCTTTTTTTTTTACCAGATATCTGAAAGTGGCATAAAGTGTACAATGGACAAAATGTAAATATGGCAACAAAGATGTGAACAACAGTTCAAACAATGTAAATAATTACAATACCTCATAGACAAATACTCATATATATATTAGTTTAAAGTAAAAGAAAGAAAACATTTATGTACTTAGCCATAGTGTGTGAGGGACATCTCAACATTGTGTAATGGTTAACAAACTTTTCTTGAAGAACAATTACTGAGTAGTGAGTTCAATCCTCAGTGGACACCCCATACTTTCAGCCATATTTTAGTGGTACACCCAGGGAGGAACAATATCATTAACTAGCAAATTAGTCTATGAGATGAGCTTGTTAAACATCAAATTATGGTAGATGGCTTAAATATTTACTAAGCTTAACCTAGTTTGACAGAAGTCCACAATAATGGGGCACACAGGTAGGCCATTTTATTTGTTTACTTATTAACAATTCACCAAACATCAAGCAACGTAGGAAAACAAATCTAGACTTTTGGATGACTAAGCGATGTGACGTCTTATAAAAAAAAACCCTGCAGGATATGTAGAATGGGTAGTTAAGATATTTAAAATGGCTGAATACTAATTCAATCTATGGAATCCACAGAATTTCTTTTCTAATTCTTGCATTGTCAATCACCAATTAACTTACAATCCATACATATTCAATATTTTTTTTTTTTGTTACTTTAGTTCAACTGATACAAGGTAGAATGTTACTGAGTGATATTGGTGTCAGGGCATAAGGAAGGAAGAAGGGATGCAAATTATGAGAATATATATATATATATATATATATATATATACAGTAGATATTGGTTGAAACCTAAACTTGAAAATGATAAGGTTGGAGTAGAAGTAAAAGAACCCTCTCAGGATGGTCTGTTTGTTAAAGACCTTTCAAAACATGGATTGTTTTTAATGGATGTACATGAAGCAAATGTGTGTGTGTTGTTTTCATGAGACTGAAGAAGTATTTAGCTTAGCTGAATTAGTTTAACAGTCTATTGACCCATATTGGCTTATTTAGTGTCAAACAAGTTTCATACAACAAAAATTACAATCAATTAATAGAGCAGTAGAGATAGGTCACTTGAGTTAAAACATAGGCGCTGACTAAGTTTATGACCTGCAGGTATCCACCTGGAAAGCGGGCCCTTTTGGTGGTGGTGGTGGTGGTGGTGGCGATGATCTTACTCATGTGCAGGAGATGTACTCAGTGTATTCTAAACCCCCACTAAAGGGTGATCTAGAAAATATTTGAATTGGTGAGATAAAAGGAGAAAGAAAATCAAGCAGGTACAGAAATTTAAATACTTGGGAAGTGTTCTAATAGAGGACAGAAAGTGCAACACTGAGATCTGAAGGCAAATTGGCATTCCAGAAGCCGAGTAGAGTATTGAGAGACAGGAAAATTTTGCTGGAAACAAAGTGGAGAGTACTGGATTGTTATGTGATGTCTTTCTTCATTATGGCAGTGAATGTTAGACAATCTTACCAGACATCTGAAAGTGGCATAAAGTGTACAATGGACAAAATGTAAATATGGCAACAAAGATGTGAACAACAGTTCAAACAATGTAAATAATTACAATACCTCATATCAGAAATATAGACAAATACTCATATATATATATATATATGATGAAGGGAAGACTTGAAGTAACTGAAATGTAGTTATACAGAGGGATGCGGAGGATATCATGTAAGTAACAATGGGGTTTTTGAGAGGATGGAAACTAAAAGAAAATTAATACTTAACATCAGGTAAAGACAGTTGAAGTTCATGAGACATGAAATGAGGAAGGAGAGCTTGAAGAACCTGATACTCACAAGTCAGAGGGAAAGAGAGACAAGAGAAAGCAACAGGTAACATACTTGATGGGCTTAAGCAAATGGATAGCAGAATGGGATTTGGTATGGGTAACAGGAGAAAGAGTGTTAAGAGCTACTAGGGACAAAATGTGGAGGGCCATGCACCTACATCCTGAAGGGACACAGCATATAGAAGGCAAAGTTTGTTATGGCAATGGCAATATTAACTGTTTCCTGATGTGGAAACACTTAACATTATTGACTAAACAGCCAGTGGTACTGTCAAAATTTATAAAATCTTTCTCTTAAAACAAGTTTTCAGGAAAATAGGTTCCTCAAGTCAAGTTGCTATTATTGTTCTTTTGATTATAGATGGGAGCTTTCTTTCCTTACCTTTTATTTGAAGTAGTATAGAATGTTAATATCTTAATTGTATTATTATTTTCCCTCCAAGTTACATGGTATATCCATTTTTTCTGTTGCTGCTGTTTAAAGTCCTCAAGTGATATGGGTATTGATATCTGATAAAATTGTTTCTCTGTGATTCTGTAATGTTAGACTACAATCTTCAAAGAGTGTTTGTCTTTACCAAGGCCCACTTGTGTAACTATATTTTGGCAGAACGGAGGTGATTAATTTTATTAATTAATTGGAGTTGGAAGTTAAGTTCTAGTCAGCTCTTAGCCCAGAAATGTAACGACAAGATAGGCGCCATGATGTTGGGCGCCAACAGCAGAGCCTGCCGGTCAACCAGAGTTAAAGACAGATGAGAAGTGATTTTGCAGACAAAGTTGGAGTTGAGTTGCAGCTTGAGTGGCAGAGAGTCTGA
This sequence comes from Ascarosepion bandense, assembly GCA_037127315.1. Lineage (NCBI taxonomy): Eukaryota > Metazoa > Mollusca > Cephalopoda > Sepiida > Sepiidae > Ascarosepion > Ascarosepion bandense. The sequence goes on along the minus strand of JBBBDQ010000924.1, from coordinate 721,854 downwards.
GTTCCCGGTCCAGAGACATAATGACAGAGAGATAATTTCCACGCAGTCGGGTGCCAACCATAGAAAAAAATCGCTGCCTGCCAAAGACAGTTCCCAGCTGAAGAAATAAAGAGAGAGAGATAATTGCTATGCCGTTGGGTGTCGACTGTAGAGAAGCCTGTCGTCAATCAACCAACCAGAGTTAAGAGACAGACACGAAGAGACTTTGCAGACAAAGTTTGAAATTGCCAAATGAAGAGAGTTTTTGATGAGAATGATCCAACCCGGAACAAGGAATCCACCTTGATTCCGTTTCCCAAGACGAACTGCACCAACCTACCCACAGCCCAGCACTTTGGCAATTTCCGCAACATTCCTTAAAACAAGAATCAAATTGACTAGACTTATGACAAACTTAGAACTCTGTTTGGAGCAGTGAGTTGCAGCTTGCCAGAATTCTTGTTTATTGCTTAGGAGAATAATTCAATTTGCTTAAAAGACTTCCGTTCCGCTACCAGCTTGATAGAAGCAGGGATTGGGAATTATCCAAAAGACTTGTGTAAAATACTTACTGTATATAAAGACGTTATTTTACAACACTTTGGTCCACTTATTTTTCTAGGCGCAAGTTTCTTTCACAATTGTGTGAAGTGGCATATTTGGTGCCGTTTGCTATATTTCTTTTTTTCAATTGTGTGCACGCTTCCCGGTTTGGTTTAGTTCGGCAGAGAGACATCTAGTGGAGAACTCACGTGACTACCTTGTGATTAATCAACACAATGTGGGACAAGGGAGATCATCGTGACAGAATCAATCTACGACCAGCTATCTGGATTGAGACCAACAGTGAGCAGCGGCATACTTGTTCAAAGATTTTTTTAATCATTGATCTTAGAAATTCATTGACCAAACAGCCAGTACTGTTCCCAATGGAAATTTATAAAAATTTTTCTATTAAAATAATTTTTCAAGAAAACAGGTTTCTCAAGTCAAGTAGCTATTATTCAGTCAGTTAAGTGCCATACGTGATACACGCTTGGGCGATCATGTCTTGAAAGAGACATGACTGACTAGGAAGAAGATTATCCCGCAGTAGGTTGCCATTGCTTTCTGCGGTAGACTGGTTGCCAATCAAGGCTATAGAACCCAATCCCTCCTGTTATTTAACCCATAACTGGAAGGAAGTGACAGATTAATACCTTTCCCAAGGGTATTTGCACGTAAGTGAATGCAATGAATTCGGCTGGAATTTGAACTCGGCTCCCCGATTTCTCGTTCCGAGCCGATATCCAATGCACCACAACGCATAACAGCTATTATTACTCTTTCCATTATTGATGGAGCTTTCATTCCTAACATTTTCTTTGAATTGGTGTGAAATGTCATTATTTACTCTTCAAAATATATGTGCTATCAATTTTAGTTGTTACTGCTATTGAAAGTCCTCAAGCAATTTAGCTTTTGTTACTTTGTGACTTTGTAGTTCTGGTCCATGAGGTTTAAAGAAGGATGGTTCTCTCTAAGACCTACACACTTCATTCATTTGAAGCCATAAATCACTAAAATTCTTTTGCAACATGCTGACACATGTTGAAATCATCACAGTATTTAGTTTTGCTGAATTAATTCCTAACATTTTTTGTCAAGATTTACAAAGTCTACACTTCATTCAATTTTGCAAATGAATCAATGAAATTTGAATAAACTGATTTGTTTGGAAATACTTTGACAAAAATCCTACTTTGTGGATTAAAAATTTCTTTAATTTTATAGTACTTCATCATAGTAAATAATATTTTTTGAGAATTTTTTCCTTTTTAACAGCAAAAAATAAATTCTTCATATTGCTTATGCTTGAGCATGCAACATACAACTGGCCATGTGTAATTATTTCTTCCTAGAGCCGAATTCCAACTTTTTGAGGCATTAAGCCTTGTGATTTGTTTATAGTTCTCGTAAACACAGTATGAACTGGAAAGTGAATTCTTGTATATAAAAATTTAAAGTAAAGATATGCAAAAAAAAAAAAAATCAATATTGTATTTTTTATTTCAATCATTAAATTGTTTTTTTAAAATAGTGGGAATATTTTTTTTATGTTAAATAGAAAATGTTAGTCTTTCCCTCAAAATAATGAAAATTTGTTGCATTTGTGGTATCCTATGCAAATAAGCCGAGTTGTATTAAAGTGCTCAGCTGCTAACTGTTGGCTCTCCATTACATCATGCATAACGGTTTACCATATATAGATTATACCAGACAAAAGTAATAAGCCATGCACCATAGTAAAATCAACTGTACTTTGTACTCCTTATCTGTCTGCACTGCTCCCCAAAATTTGGTTTTGATCGGTCAATGTATGGTTACTTAAGAGGATGTGTTGGATGGACTAACAAGTCACAGAATATATATATATATATATATATATATATATATATATATGTGTGTGTGTGTGTGTGTCAGATTAAATAAATTGCAAATATTGTATTCATCCATTTCTAGACATCTGCAACAACATTCCTCTCTACATTCCCAATATAAAAAAAATAATGATCGATAACACAAATATTGTACACCAAGAAAATAACAAATGCAAACTACAGATTCTCGAGGCAATATTCATTAAAACACTTAAGCTGTCAATTAATAGAATCAGCTATGATTACTGTAGTAATGTTCTAAAATGTTTGTAAAAAGAAGTTTTTTTTTTTCATGCTTTAACATGTACATGACCATAAAAAAAAATTCCATTTTGGATAATTTTCATGTTCTAATTAACGCTAGCAATTTGTCAACTGTTATATATGAAGCAGAAAAAATAAATTTACAGTTATTTTTTAGCAACCTAGTTTTGTGGTTATTTTTTGTTACCATAACTCACACCCCTGAAGATGATCTCGAAAAGAGATTAAAAGTACTTGGGTACATTGAAAAAATGAATGATAACATCTGTCAACATCACAGCTCATTTCTGACGTCTTTCAATTATAATATGCAAAAGATTATCCATCAGTATGAACAGATTTTATTAAAAACAAGTAGACACAATGTTTGCAGTTTATGTTATCTGACATGTCTAAAAAGAAAAAAATCTACTGCCTAAATACACAAATTATATATATATAGAGAGAGAGAGAGAGAATTGTTTTTAAAATAGTGAGAATATTTTTTATGTTAAATAATGAAACTTAATTGTTCCCCCTAAAATTAATGAAAATTTCTTGTTCTAAGCTATACCCATAAGTAAAACAAACTGCACTGTGTACCCTATTACCTGTTTTATCAAAACCAAATTTTGAGAAAAGTGCAGTCAATGCATAACTATTTCAGACCGTATGATATGAACAGACTAACAGAATTTATATATATATATATATATATATATATATATATAATTGTTTTTTTATTTAAAATTAATTTAATTTACATTGCAACTCGAAAATTTCTATGTTTCAAAATTTAAAGCAATGTAAATTCAATTAATTTTAGATAAAAAACAAATTTAATTATAATTATATTATGCTTTACAATCTATGATTGTAAAGCATAATATACAATCTATTGAGCACTTGTTAAAAAAAGTAAATGCCAGGGAACTCTGGAGTCTAAACCCATTGGTTCTCTTCATCTGGAGATATATATATATATATATATATATGACAGATCTGAAAAAATTTAAAAGATGTCTGCTGGTCTTCACTATCCTAACCATTAACTTAGCTGATCAAATTCACTGACATAACTATTCTTTATTTCTTTCACCTAAGGTTTTGTATTTATATTCCTTGGGTAAGTTCGTTTACCTATTTGAATGCAGGACACACACACTAAATACTGTACACTCTGAAACCCTAAATCTTCAAGATTGTTTAAAGAACTATGGATCTAATTAATGCAGAAACTTACAGACTCTTGCTTCTCACACGTTTTATTATGGAAACGGATATACACTTCACAAAAGGGTCCTGGGTATGACAGTAAACCGCATCTGGCAGCAAGGCCTCGGATTGAGAGGTTGTGAGGAGCATGGAACCACCTCTTAATTGCTGTTCCCAGGTCCACCCTGATCTGGAGTGGTAGCACCTGCTAGGGTTCCAGCTATGGGCAAATAGTTAACCTCCAAACTGGGGTCAAAAGCATTAAGAAAGCATAAAAATAAACTTATTGAAATATATACATAAAAATGGACTTTTATAGAAAAATATACATTTTTGAAGGAAAAAATAATTATGGCCAGCAATATATTTGTTAATACAAAACTAGAAGACATTTTCAGTTTTCTAAAATAAAAATAAAATTTTTTAAAACATTTTTTCATCAAAATGACTAAACCACCTTTTTTTACTATAACCGAACATTAAAAAATACCTTAAAACCCCACCTTTTTGGGATTAAATAACCCACACAAGTTAACATACTGTTAAACAAAACTCAAATTCAACAAAGACAATAACTGTATGGAACAAAACAAAACCAATGTAGAATCATTTTTCCATTTTTAATTAATCCTTTTCAAAATCCAGGCTCCACCAAAACAAAAAACCTTTTCATTCTCTCCATTTAGTCTGTAATAAAAAAGAATTAAAATCATGATTTTTATTCTGCATTTTCTTCTGTATGCAGAAATCTATCCTGACTTGAAAAGCAAGATGGCAACTAGTCAAAGACGGACATGAAGGAAACACTTATTCCCACGAATTACATAATGGCCAACATCACGTCCAATAATGGAAGGCCATGCTGGATTGAAGTTCTTGTGAAAGTCCTCTTTTATGTATGCACCAATATCGTTTTCAATGTTGAACTTCTCCAGAGCTTGAGTTGCACATTCAATGGCCTCTGTTTGCGTATCTTCAGACTTATCAGCATTCTTGATAACAGCTTTTCGTTCAGACATCTTGGTCTGGGGGAAAAAGAAAAAAAAAAGAAAAAGAAACTGAAAATGTGGATTTACGTAAAATATTATCAACTTTTTTTTTAATCAATTTATTTTTCATAACTTTTACAATCATAAGCTAGCGTGTAATTGCTCTTCTGAACCCAAAGAAAAATATTTTTCTTTCATCATAACAGCCAAGACCAGAGTTATTTCCCTTTAAATCATTTTCAAATTACGTCAGTGTGTTTTGAAGTGTCCTTCATTATACAATCCACATTTAAGATCTCGAGTCACTTTTTACAAGTCATTTTGTTAAGTATATTAATACTTAACTATGAAGCTTGTCTTAATGTTAGAAATTAATCCATTTTTTTTCATGGTGTTGGTTTCTGACACTTTCTTTTATTCCATATATCGTGACCATTTTACTGAGAGATCATATTTTCTTAATTTCAGATGAAAAACAATTTGGAAAATTTCCAGTGTATTACAGTGAAATTTTCACTTTCCAAAATTATAGTTTAAACATATGAGAAAACAAAACATGTCAATTCAAACTAATACCATGAGGATATGCACTAAATTTATTTAATACTAGCTTAAAAGTTGCACTCCATGCTGATTTTGAAGCTAGCTAGTACAGAGGGCTAATTGGGCCTCCAGTTTAAAACTAAAGGGACCTTTGGTCTAGCTTAGAAAACAGCAAAGAAATAACTGAATTTCTCAATTCATTGCATGGAACTTCAAAACCTCACTTTAACTAATTCGGGTTATAAGTCTAATTCTGTCTGAAACTCCAATTTGGGCCAAAGTTCCAATTCAGGTTAAAAATTGAATTCTTTAAGTCACAAACACTGTGTAACTTCAACACCCCACGTCACAAAAGCTCTCACTTTAACTGATTCCTTTGCATTTTCAAGAAATAAAACTGTTTTCATCAATTCACAGTTTTAGAGATATTTTAAGCAGAATTTTAAAATTATTTATTTAAATTCAAACTTTTAGTGTTACTTTAAACTCAATATAAATTAAAAACTTAAAAACAGTAATTTTTTCAGTAATTTTAGAATTTGAATTTTTACCTATTCCTTCCTCATCTGAACACAAATCCCAATGCTGGTTGTACAAGCACCAGATGAAGTGTAGATTTTTGATCCTAGGATCATCCTGGCTCCAAAAAGTTGTCTATGTAGCACAAGTGTGGCTTGAGTTAGAAGTTTCAAACATGGATAGACACACAGAATTTACCATTCTTTCATTTGAGAAGTAGAATTATTTAGCATTAAAGAAGTACTCAGTAATAATCCCTTTGCTAATTGACAAGCAAATAAAGTTATTTTGATAAGCCTCAGTAGCAAAAACACAATTTAAACCCCAACAAAAATTCTGATAACTTATTTTACTGCAACCAGATGCTCTCCTATTACAGAAAAAATAGTCTTCAGTGGGTACGAGATTTTATTTGGACTTTAAAAATTGACATTTGAAAAGTGTATATATATATATATATATATATATATATATATTTCATTTCATCCCAGGCAAAGCAGAACCACCACATTGAGATAAAAATAAAACAAGGTGCAGGGTATTTTTTTAAACTTGACTTTTTACCTGTTCACTCCTCATCTGGACACAAATCCCAATGCTAGATGTTCAAGCACCAGATAAAGAGTAGATATTTGATCCGAAGATCATCCTGGTTCCAAAATGTATATGTCTAATTGTGTCCTGAGATAGAAGAGTTTCAGACACATGAATTGATAGATAGAATTTGCCATTTATTTATTTAAATTTAATATTTATCTCAGTGTTTCTCAAGTTTTTTCCTTGTAACACCCTTGAAATAGTTTTTATATCTCATGGAACCCCTCCATAAAAATCTTTTTACAGACTATTATTAATATTTATCTTATATTTTTCTCATAGTTCAGGTGGTAATATATGGACACTTGTCCTACACTAAAGCAAGTCACTCAGTGATATACAAATCTGCCATATACAGATTCTATCCACCAACCGGTGACGGTAGTTGCACATTGGCACCATATAGGCATCACTAAATACATCTTCTAGGATTATTATAATTTTAAATAATATAAGAGGTTGTGTGGCGATACCGAGCAAAAGCGAGGGACCAGATGTTTGCTCGATAACAACCAGAAAGCAAATGACCAAAAGTTGTCTGTGTGCAGGTGGATCCGCGCAGATGTTCTGGTTGAAAAATAAAAATTAATCAAATATTAAATTTCCATTTCGCGAGCCAACGTGAATTTTAATTATCAGCCAATGGGAAGCCCAGAATCAAATACAAGTGTGAAATCCCAAACGAGCTGCTGTGATCCAAAAAGAAGATATAAAAACCCCAAATCTGCCAAGCACATTTATATTTTGCGGAAAGTTCAAAATGAACATTCCTCCCAGCCAACGCACCCACAATTTAAGTATCGAATTCTCCTTGTCAGCCTTAACACGTCCCCACCATAGTTGAAGCCTTTATTATAATAACCAAGGATTTTGTAACAATATGTCAAATGCATATAGAAAAATTAATGCAAAAATTTATTTTTTTTATTTTTTTTAATCAAGTAAGGCAGTAAAGCCACCAAGACAAGGGGTTACTGAGTGTGGATGAATTAAAAAACAGAAACATCACTAAGGTATAAGAACAAAAGAATAATCAAGAAGACAGCAGAGAGTGATTTAAGTTTTTAAAGATTAAAATTGACTGGAAGGGAGTTCTACAGGTGAGAAGAGCAAGAAAAGAAGCTGTTATAGCTGGCGGAGGTGGGGAGTATAAACAAAAAAGTCAGTTATAATTGTTTACTGGGAAAAAATGCCGAATCAATTTCCATTTTGTCATTAATTGCTCAACAATGTTATTTTTAATCATATCACCCCAAGCAAGGCGGTAACGCCACTGATGTGCAGGGGGCTACATAAGAGCGGAGAGATTGGAAAAGAGAAAACCGGAAACTGCATCCTAAACAGGAAACAAGGGATGAGCCTCTTCACCTGTTCAATAGGTGAGGGTGGAGTGTGAACCGGGCGATAGTTTAGTCTATTTACTCCAATAGAAATTTATCTTATATTGTAACACTGTTTGGCAGTAGGAAATGGAAATTTAGAGTTAAATACAATGATGAACATACCAAGAGAGAACGGAGATTTTTTATTTTTTTTAAAAGAACTTAGTTCTCTAAAACCTGAAGAATTACCCATAGAAAGACTATATTATTGTAAGAAGCAATATGCTTTTGGCCTGACAGTTGATTGATGACCTAGCCCCCAGAGTGCTGGTTACAAAAACACAAATAGATAGGATGAAATGGGATTCGTACTGTGACCAAGACTTGAGAATAAGGTTTCTTTGTGATTGGGGAAATGGATGAGCCAGACAGGGTTGGAAAATGGTTGAGTTGAAGAGCCATCTGGTAGGTATCTGATTTGAAATGGAAATTTTTTGTTTTGGCAAAAAATGTTGGAAATGATAATTCTTTTTAATTAATGACCATGGCAGAAATGAGGAAATGGTTGACCAAAAAAAGTAATTTGGTAAATGTCTGAAATGAAAACAGACCGAAATAGAAAATTTTGCATAAGAAAAATTGGAAATGATAATTTTTAGTTAATGACCATAAGATAGACCACGCCAAACAACTAAGAGCTAGATGGGCTGAAGGGTAGCCAAAGTGGCAGACGCAGGTGAAAGACCAAGGAAGGTGGAGAAATTGTCCACGCCCACTGGGAAGTATTGGCGTGAAATACCAATAAGAGGAGGAAGAATTTATCAGGGCATATCTGTGACCGCTAGGGGTGGGAAAAGAGGATCTCCTGATCTAATAAGGTAATTCATTTTCAAAACCCAGAAAACAAGGGACTCTTGTTGGAATATAAGGGGGATTACTGACTTTCCCCAACCATTATACCCAACACCAGTTTTAGGTGAATGTGCATAAATACGAAGACCCAGAGCCAGTTGGAGTTGGAGATGAGAGACCACAGTATTGTCTGATATCACGTGACCTGCCTGAGAAGAACTTCTGACATAAGCCTTGTGCCAGACTTTACCAAGCCAGCCAAAGTGTTACATTCAACTTAAGAAGCAAGATGAGGTGATAATTGTCTGCATGAGAAGTCGATAGATTCTAATGCCGGAACTAATGAAGTACTGTACCAAAAGAATGTTTATAAAATCCTTTAAGTCTTTTAATTTTTTTTTTTTTTTACTTGCATTTTCATTTTACCTGGATCAATACAATACAAGGACAACCCAATCTTACCAGCCTTATGATCAAATTAAACCCGAAGTGAGATAGGCAGGGTTTGGATCCAAGTGGTCATCTCATTGATCAGTCGTAAGAGTTGAGTATTGAGACAACCAGGCCAGATTGTCAGGCAACAATATTCTCTGAGGTGTCTGTGTATATTCAAGCAAACTTAGGGCATTTGTATGCTGTGTAGCATTGTGTTCAATACAATATGTCGAAACACTGGTTCTTGCACAATCACTAAAGTTAAGCAATGTCAAACCTGGAAATACCAGGTTCTGTAAGCTTGGATGTATGGGTGGTGTAGAATCAAAAATATGATATTCACTCTCACAAGGAAGTCCCCAACTAGCATCCAGTGGAAGATCAGGCTGTAACTGAATACCCCTTCCATACTCAAGTATTCATTACTGAATGATGGATATTCATGAATTACAGTAACCACATCAAAATCAGCAGCCAATAAGAACCTAGAGAATAAGCTTGCACAAGTAGCAGAATGGAATACCCCAGCCTGATATAAAAACCACTTACTAACTGGTCCAAAGTGGTGGTCATAACAGACTAAACTTGCAATGCAGTCCAGTGCTTGTCTGTCTGTCCATCTAAATCCTACAAGTTGTGTAGTTCTGATAACAGTTCAGAATGGGAAACTGAGATCCATGTTCCAATTCCAGTTGGAGTAATTATATTCACTTACACACAAATACCTTTAGAAAAGGTATGAATCCACCTTTGCTCCTGCCAGCTACGAGTAGGTTAGTAGGAGTTGGATCATTATTACTCCACCCCCAATTCTTACAATCTAATATATTTTCTGTCTTTACAAAAGGTTGATAATCCATAATAAACAAATCAATCAATCATCAGGTGATTCTTTAGGGTCTAAAAAGGCCACTCAGAGAGAAATAAGACATGCCTTATCTATAAGGTACCCTTTTCTTATATAGTGCTTTCTTTTATAGTATCCAGCAGAAGTTAGTCCCACAGACTGAACCTTATGCGAGTCATTCACTAAACTTAGCTTAGTTATAACAATGTCACAAGTATAGGGAATTTGATGAAAACTGAAGTCATTACTTAATAGTAATATTGAATAAGACAAACCTACTAGCCATTAGCTATGCCAAGAATCTCTAACATGTACACATGTTAAAAGTTGCTCAGAAGCTATTATAGGAAATGGTTGTTCTTTATTAAGCTTAGCTTAATTTTAACACAAATCTACCAGCATAGGTCAGACAGTAAGAATCAAATCACTGCTCAATAATGATCAACCAAACTAGTTCACTAAGTATTATTCAATACCAAATGTGCTGAGTTTTAAGTCACCATTTTCAAAAACAGAAATATAAAATTCTGTGACTTTCGTCAGTCCGTCCATCACACTATCTAAAATAGCCGCGCATTGACTGATCGAATAAAGATCATTCCTAAACTACCTGAATATCCTTTAAAATAGATAAAAATTAAATTTCCAGTTTGCCCAGCATTTGTGAAAACTATAATCAAATCACAGGGCTTCAAAAAGTGGAAATTTTATTCCAGAACTAAATATTTACACATGATCAGTTTATATGTTGCATGCTAAAGAGTAAGAAATCTGATTTTATTCTTCACTGTTAAAAAAAAAAAAAAAAAAAAAATTGTTTGAAAATATTGTTTACCATGAAGCTTATAAAATTTTTAAAATTATTAAATAAAGTGGGTTTTTTGTCAAAGTATCTTTCCGAGCAAATCAAATTATTCAAATTTCATTGATTGGTTTGCAAAATTGAACAAAACAGTTTTTGTAAATCTTGACAAAAAATGTTAACTTCAAAAATGCTAAATACTATGAGCGTTTTAACATGTGTCAGTATGTTGCAGAAAATTCTGGCACATTAAAAAATAAGTTGTAAGATTTTTGACGATTTGAAGAAAATGTATTATATTTTGCAATCAAAGTCATGGTTAATGCAATCAAAGGAAACATCACGGATGGCATAATTAAAGAAAAATATACAATGTTGTACACATGATGAACTAAATGTACAACATAGCGATATGGACTTGGGTCAATGAATTCCTATATAAAGTGACCAGAAGAGTTTTGTTGTTATTAAATGTTTGGTAAAACCTGGGTAGATGGATCTAAAATGTATGGAGTGTAATGATTATTATGGGGTGGGGAGAAAAAAAAAAAAAAAAAAAAATTTAAAACTACACCCAAATTAATTACTGCTATATTTCTTAAATGTAGCCTAACACTTAAAAACCAGTGAATAACATTTTTCTGATTAACATGCTAAGAATATGTTTAAAGTATCATAAAAATTGTGGATCATGGTAGATTGATTGATTTGCTTTCTATAGTTTATTAATGCTTTGCAGGTTATTTAAAGCCAGAAAATACTAGTTAACCCATAGCTGAGGGGGAAGAGGTGGATTCATGCCTAATCAGAATCTGGTAAACAAACAAGAAATTATAATGTGGACATAAACTGGGGGATCAATTTCATCTTACACAATATATAAACTGATTTCCCACTTTGTGAGCAGAGTAGTTTCTATACATTTATATTCCAGAGAATGTAAATAAATCTAAAAGACATGCCTGTGTCAGTATTTGATTGATTGATTCATTTTTTACAGGTTATCAGCCCTTTGTAGATTATTTAAAGCCAAAAAACATTTCTAGATTGTAAATATAGGGGTAGTAATAATAATGGTTTAGTAATACAAGTCTTACTAATTAACCAACAGCTGCAAAAGAGAATAGGTGGATTTATACCTTCCCCAAGGGTATTTGCATGCAAGTGAATTTAACAAACAAAATAATTAGAACTCAGCTCTCCGACAAACAATTCTGAGTCATTATCCATTCCACCACTCGCACACCCAAGCACCTTGTATTTCCAAATGGTCACTCATTTAGGTACTGACCAAGCTTGACACTGATGAACTTTGGTGATCGTACAGGAACTGGTGTTTCAACATGATGTGGGTGTAAGCACTTTGTATCTTGGATTTAAAAAAAAAAAAAAAAAAAAAAAAAAGATTCTGTGGAGAGTCATGATCAACTATATCATGAAGGGATACAATATGAATAAAACCTTATTGTTGGGGTTATGAAGCATTTACTAGAATGAAAAGGGCATGGTAATTCACAGATAAAGAAAAGAAGCATGTGGAGAGTCATGATCAACTATATCATGAAGGGATATAGCATGAATAAAACCCTACCACTGAGGTTATGAGGCATTTATTAGATTAAAAAAGGGCATGGCAATTCACAGATAAGAAAAGGAATCGGCAGGAGTTATGATCACCTATATCTTGAAGGAATATGACATTAAAAATAGGGGAAAAAATTGTTTTCAGTCAAATACCATAAAGATTTTGATACTAATGCATATTTTTCTTAGATAAAAGCCAAGATTTCAGATGCTGATTTTCAAGGCATGAAGGTCTTCCCTTCTTAGCATAACTCAATCTTTCTATCCTCATTTTTCTTTGTATCATAGTAAGTTTAGCTAAGCAAATATTCATTATTTTAAATTTTTTTCAGTGCCCAGAAAATTTGGTATAAAAAAAAAAAAAAAAAAATCAGTCTCAAGTATGTTCCTATTTTAAAGGTATTGTCAGCATGGCTTAAAATATTTTAATTGAACCCTCTGTAGAGAATTAAGAACCTTTGCACTCAAAACAGGTATAAACTGATTCAATATCTACCTTTATACTAAAGTAAAAATCAAACATGTCTACTTTTTGACTCAAGTATAAACAGATATATATCTACTTATTTGTTAATTCATTGTGAGTTTGGTGTTTTAAGATTTCTATTCAACATTAAATAACCCAAAAATTGACTAATCATTAAATTAACTAACTTAATCAGGTTTCAAGAATACCCAAGACACTTCTGGAGATGAAAAAGCCCAGGAGAGAACAGAAAAAATAAACAGACAATCAAACAATTGTGATATTCTTACAGTATCATATGTGGCTGGGTATATTCTTTGCCATCATTGTTCTATAGCGAGTCAGGTGGGCACCTTAACATGGTGTAATGGTTCGCAAGCTTGTCTTGTTAGAACCTATTACAACTGAATAGTGAGTTTGATCTTCACTGAGTACCCCATACTTCTGGTTTGGCCTTGTGCTACATCTAAGCAGTGCTTAGAAAATCAGCTATAGTGGGTCAGGTTGGTTACATTATTTCCCATGGCTTTTTTTAGACCGATATAGCAAAGTTAGACTATCTCTTACTGAAAACATTGAGCCTGGTCAGTACTTAGATGGGTGACCGCTTGGGAATACCAGGTGCTGTAAGCATTTAGTGATGGATGTGCATTGTGGTGCAGTGAATATCGGCTCTGAAAGAGAAATCGGTGAGCCAAGTTTGAATTCCAGTTGAATACCCTACATTCACGTAAGCACTGGTACCCTTGGGAAAAGTATTAATCCATCCCTTCCCTGCAGTTATGGGTTAAATAACGGTAGAACTTGGGGACCCTGCCCTTAAAAACAAATCCCAATGAATCTTGATACACGAAAAGTATTACTAGACACAAAACTTATATAAAATAAAACAATTGTTGAAAGAAAAAAATATTACTAGCAATAAATAAATAAAATTTAGTTGGCAATAAATGACCCACTGAGGTTGATATGCCATAAAAAACAACCAACAATCTTACTGAAAATTATATTAGATGTCTTTTCACCTGGAGAAAGATTTTTCTCCTAGTTTTACATAACACATGCTTTGCATTTACATCTTTTATTTTCCTTAGATTATATATTGTAATGGTTGGAAATTAAAATAAACTTTTCCGTTACACCTAATGGTATGTAGGGGAGCATTTTTGTTGCTTCAGTAACAAACTGTTTTTTATGGGGAAGGATTGTTAGCCCTGCGCCCAACCCACCAAACCTAGAAAAAGGTGATTTTCTAAGTGTAGCTTAGACGCAACACATGGCTGAAAATAGGGGGTACCCTAGTGAGGATTGAACTCACTACTCAGTCATAATGATTCTAGCAAGACGAGCTTGCTAACCATTACACCACGCCAAGGTGCCCAATGGTTGGAAAGACATGGGCTAATTGCTAATTGATTTAAACTTAATAAAATGGTAATTAATTAAAATTTTATTATAGTTGGTCTGCATATTGTAATAATTCATTAAATGTTTATAAATATTTGAATAAAAATTGTTTTCATATTTACTTTTTTATAAATTGGTAAATGATAAGTATTGCATTAGTTTTAACTGTACTAGCTTTTAGAATGTTGTAAATGTAAAATCATTCTTGTAAATAAACAATCTAGTAAATATTGTTTAATGTTTTTGTTGTAAATTCCCAAGAAAAAAAAAAATGTATAAATTCACTTTCATCATAAGTCTAGGTTTTATTAAAATTCTAACCATTTTAAAACAAACGTTGCCAAAGAGTGAAGGTGGTTAAAATAAAAGCAGTGTCAAGGGAAAACTAATGCTTTTGATTCTCCATTTTTTGCAGGCACAAAGGTTAAAGGTTGTCAGTGGCTGTTTATTAGGAGATCTGTATTTGCCTCATCCACAAGCTTAACTTATTCTTTACAAGCTACACATATCACACACTCAGTAAAAGATTCAGATAATATGATCAACTAAGTACATATCGTGCTGATGTGAATTTTGCTAAGTTGTTTTTTTTTTTACTACACCTTATAAACCTTTTGCTGATTATTTAAAGCCAATAAATATTTTTAGATTGTAAGAATTTTTTTGAGATTTGATTTACTAATACAATTCCTACTGATTAACCCATAACTGGGGGGAGAAATGGGGATTCATACCTTTGTATGTAAGTGAATATGACAAACCCAACTAGAATTGGAACTTTGCTCTCTAATTCCCAATCCCTTATTGATTACACTACCTGCACATAGAAGCTTAAAACACTCAATATCCCCAAGTGGTCACCCATCTAGGTACTGAATATGCTTGATGTTTCTTGACTTCAGTGATTCTGTGATTATTTTTATATTGTTAATCGTGACAAAAACAAATTTTCTCTTTGGAGATGTTTCGTTGGAAGTCTTGCTAATTTTTTTCTACTAGTTGACTTTACCCAAAGCATTTACTCTGTTGACATACTTTTTGTTTCTCTTCCATTTTTTTTTATTTGCAGTAAGCACTCATATCCTAATCTTCCACATAGTATTTTTTTGTTTCTAAAGAAACAATCACTTTCAAAATGCTGCTCACCACAACTTTGGCAAGTATTAGGTATTCAGGGAGGAGGTTATCATAATTTTCTCCTGTTTCACTAGGAGTTGAAAAATGTCTTTTTTTTTTAAGATGGTCAAGCTACATATGAAATATCTCTCTCCTCAATCCTTGTGGTATCAAGTTTTAAAATCACCATAAACTGGCACTCTTCAGCTATTTTTTGGAGAGTTAATTTGGAATCTATTTCTAGTTTAGTTAGAATCCTGGATCTTATTTCCACGTCCTTAAAATATCAGACATAATGAGTTGCAATTTTATTTTTATATTGTAATCGTGACAAAAACAAATTCTCTCTTGGAGATGTTTTCTTTGAACTTGAAGCTTTGCTAATTTTTTCTTTCCGCTAGTCAACTTTACCTATTTATTTTGTTGACATACTTTTTGTTTCTCTTCCATTTTTTTGATCTGCAGCAAGCACTTTTATGTCTTAATCTTCCACATTGGTAGCATTTTTTTTCTAAATTGGAGTAGATAGACTAAACTATCGCCCGGTTCACACTCCACCCACGTCTATTGAACAGGTGAAGAGGCTCATCCCTTGTTCCCTGTTTAGGATGTGGTTTCCGGCTTTCTCTCTTCTAATCTTTTCACTCTTACGTAGCCCCCGGCACATCAGTGGCGTTACCGCCTTGCTCAGGGTGATATGATTAAAAAAAAAAAAAAACAATCACTTAAAAAGCTTACCACCACAACCATGGCAGGGGAGTGGTTATTGTATTTTTTTTTTTTTTTACTGTGTCACTAGGAGTTGAAAAATGTCTTTTTTTTTCCTTAGACGGTCAGACGCTATGTATTTAGATGTCTCTCCTCAATCCTCACGGTATCAAGTTTTCAATTCACCATACTGACACTTTTTGGCTATTTTTTGTAGAGTTAATTTTGAATCCATTTCCAGTTTAGTTAGAATCCTGAATCTTATTTCTGCATCCGTATTTGAAGTTAAGCCCTGAACAAACATCAGACATTTAAAGGAGTCAGAAGTTAACTCATTTTACTTAAACTTCTCACATTCTTGATTAACAACTCCTGCGTAAGTGACAAAATTGTCATTGACACACTTTACTTGGTTTAAAAAATTCCACCATGCATTAAATGAGGCTCTATCTCTGAAAATTTTTGATAATATACCTACAGTTTCCACAAAATTTATATATTTTTCATGTTCAGCAAGGGACAAATTTTCTCAATAATAGTCAAACTTTCTTTTCGTAATTCTGATGCAAACAATCCTCTTATAAGATCCCTTCACATCTTCTGTCATACGTTTGAAAAGTTATTTCTTCATCTGAATTGTATTCAAACTTGCTAATAATAGAATTCTCAATAACATCTGGATTGAATGAGTTAGCCATTTTTTCCCCTCAGTTGTTTTCTTAAACAACAATTAGAAAAACATTTGTTGTTGTTTTTGTAACTGAAATTGCCGTTCATGTTTTTTTTGTTGTTGTTCTAAATGTAGTTCTTGCTGTAAGAACGTTTGAAGCATAATTGGTTTCAGTCCGACCATTGTCCTTGAATTTTGTTGAATATTTCAAGTACTATGTGTAGGATACATGTTTTTTCACTGTAGTCCTTGTGAAAGTTCAGAATGAAATTTTTGTCACCACTTTTATGTTAGTTTTTCATAACATTATTCTGAAGGGAATTTGTGGTAACTCACAATTGTATTACAGAGTGATTTCGGTATGTTCGCGTAAAGTCAAACAATCAAGGCTAGAAAGTTCAAGCTCCCCTACTATTTTCCTATAGTTTGAAGGAGAAAAATTAATTTAAAACTTTTCTTTTTGAGATTGCTAATTTTATTTCTTGGGCTGTTAATCATTAATCTACAACAACAAAAACAATATAAAGAATGAGTTCAGTCATCTGAACAACACTTGAAATAAAAGTATATACACATCTTTGCCAAATGCCTGTTAGGTGGTGCTGTTTAAGGCTATAAAAAGACAAGCATTTTCTTCCTCTTTTATCTGTCTTTTGCTCTGTAGCAGATTGTAAATGAGAATATCCTCACAGGGACATGTTCATTCGCCTGGTTGACTGATGGTTGTACTCACACAAACACGGACATGTGCATAACACACACAATTACATTCATAATAGCTCAATTTTTAAAGTCCTTTCCTCTCTCTTCCACCGAGTACACATATATGACACTTCTTTGTGTTGATATCATAGTTTGTTTAAAATCCATGCTTTATTTCTTGTTTTTATCCAAACTCACATGAGACAATCAAATATTGTTTGCGAGAAAAATCTATAGGGTTACTTACATATCAGCAAAGATAGCCTTGTGTTCACAGGAATAAAAACATACAAAGAAACATGAAAAGCAGATTAAATTGTACATTAAAATCATAATTTTATCTATTTGTGTATGTGTGTGTGTGTGTGTGTGTTTAGTTATATTTTAAGGTTACATTTAATAGAGGAAGAAAGTCTCTTCAGTCTATAACAAGCAAGGTGCTGTGGAGAGAAAATGAACTTTCTCACACTTTGAAGGTCCATCCATAGCAAAGAGAGTGAGTTTGGCATTTTTAGGCACAAACATTTGTTTCTCAGGCAGGAAAGTTTTCCATTGCATGCTGGGTAATTTTTTTTATTATTTTAGCTGAAACAAAATTTTAATGCTATTTGTTTTATTTATTAATCTTATTATATATATATATTTTTTTTTTTAAACAAAAAAAAAAAAAAAAAAAAAAAAAAAAAAAAAAAAAAAAAAAAAAAAACAAAAAAAAACAAAAAAAAAACAACAACAACGACGACTTTGTTTTATACATATACATTGTGCCCAAGAATACTTCCTCCATGATGCCTATTCTGAAGTTATAGAAAGTTTTGGGCTTCCATATCAGGTGTTTTCTCTTATGGGAAAGCTGAGAGTGATCATTTCTTGACAAACATGGGCAATTTGACGTGGTGTAATAGTTAGCAAGATTGCCTTGCTAGATCAATTATGACTGAATAGTGAGTTCAAGCCTCACTGGGTGCCCCATACTTTCAGCCTTGTGCCACATCTAAGCTGTGCTTAGAAAATCCTTTGGGCACCTCAATGTGGTGTAATGGTTAGCAACTGTGACTGAGTAGTGAGTTCAATTCTCACTGGATGCCTCATACCTTCAACCTTGAGTCATATCTTAAGCTATGCTTAGAAAAACATCTTTCGACTGGCATTCTAGTTTCTAATTGATTGCAAGAAAACATAGGAAAGAGATTGAAGTGGTTTCCAAAGAAGCCATAACAATTTTCAAATATTAAATAGAAGGAAGCTGTTGAGAGCCATGATTGTTTACATCTGAAAGAGATTTATTGTAAAAAAAGAAAAAAAAAAAGTAAAAAAAAAAGTCCTAAAAACTTGGACATGAATGAATACAAATGATGGTTTCAAAATGTCAATATCAACCCAGGAACCAATTTTTAACTAAAGAATAAAGATGATTTTTTTCAAATAAACACTTGGTTACACTGAACTGTCAAATATTCAAATAAATAATCTCAATGCCAATAAATGATCTACATATTTAGATTTTTGAATGAGATAAAAATTAAGCCATTCATCGTTTTTCCAGTTATTTGATTCCTAAAATATTTTTTAAACTCTACTAAAGTTAAATAAAATAAGAAAATCATATTAAAAAAGGGAGATTAATTTTTAATTCAATTAAAGGAAAAAAAAAAATGAACAGAATTTTGTTTTCATTTCTGAAAATCATTTCCACAGAAGGAAATACCAATGTTACTCATGAATGTGACAAATGAAATATCAAGTAACTAATCGATCAAATCTATTTTTGATCACTGACCTTTTCCTCTTTTTTATAACACACCCAGAACAGTAACACTAAAAATTTTAAAAATTTGAAGAATTAAATCTGGTATGCGAATTTATCTTTATACACAACCTACGTTTTTTTTAGGATTTCTTTTCCGTGTGTGTGTGTGGGGGGGGGGAGTAGAGACATTGAACGCAGTTAAAAAAAAAAAACAAAAAAAACACATGAAATGAAATTAAAATAAAATAATTTTACTTCTATCAGTACTAAATAAAAGGTTCTAAAAAAAAAATAAAAAATAAAAAAAAAAATAAAGTAATTCAAATTATGCATTGGATTTTGGCAAAAGCTAAAAGAATTTTGGCACAAGCTAAAAAAACTGCTGAAGTCCTGTCAGCTTCTTCTATGTGCCCTGTCCCTTCAGGACGTAGGCGATCATGGTTCTCCACGTCTCCCTATCCATTGTGGCTCTTAATATGTTTGCTCCTGTTACTCCTGGCAACCCCTGTTCCGTCATCCACCTGATCAGGCCCTGCAAATATGTTATCCGCTGCCTTGTCTCTCTTTCCTTCTATCTGGCCAGTCAGTATCAGGTTCTCCAGCTCTCCTTCCTCATTGTGTATCCCAGGAACTTCAGTTGTCTCTTCCTGATGCTCAGTATTAAATTCCTTTTTGTTGCCATTCTTTCCAACACCTCATTGTTGCTTGCATGCTCAGTCCACGATATCCGCAGTATCCTTCCGTAGAACCACATTTCCGTTGCTTCCAGTTTTGTCCTCATTTTCGATGATATGTATTGAAGAACTGACATCACATAGCAATCCAGCACTCTTTTCTTTGTTTCTAGTGAAATTTTCCTGTGTGTTAGTACTTTACTCAGCTTTTGGAACGTGTCCTTTGCTATGCCAATTTGCCTTCGGATCTCTGTGTCGCACTTTCCATCTCCTGTTAGAACACTTCCTAGGTATTTAAATTTTTGTACTTGCTTGATTCTGGTATCCCCCACCTTTCTTCATTTGTATTGCGCTTTCGGAGAGCATCCGAATCATGAATATGGCGTTCCTTGTTCCAGTGTCTTTGACGAACCCGCACTGTTCCTGCCCTATCTCTGGCCTGATTCTGCTTCTCGCTCTATTCATCAGGATTCTGACAATCAGTTTTGTAATGTGACTCATTAAGCTGATAGTTCTGTGTAGTTCACACTTGTTTGCACCTGGTTTCTTTGGCAGTGCTATAAATATCGACTTGTATAGATCGTCTGGTATTATTCCACTGCTATAAATTTCGTTTATGTCGGTAATTTTTTCTATGCCATATTCTTCTAAGGCTGTCAGCAGCTCTATCACTATGCCCTCTGGACCAGCTGCTTTGTTTCTGTTCATTTTGGCCATTGCAGCTTCCACTTTAGATTTTAGTATTTCCGGTCCATCTACCTCCTTATGTATTCTCGGTTGTTCTCTCCTGTCACAAAAAAAGATCCTTTATATACTATTCCCATCGCTGGAGTATTTCCTCTTTCTCCAATATGATTGTTCCATCCTTGGATTTTATGCATCCTGTTGAGGAGCAGGTTTTTTTGTCCTGTCAGTTCTCTTATCTCTTTATGCATCTCTGCTTTATTGGTCCTGCTCAGTTTCTCTACTTCTGCGCATTTGTTATTGAGCCATTCCTCTTTGGCTTGTCTGCATTTGTTCCTTATCTCCCTGTGAAGTTTCTTGTACTCTGCTCCATGTCTTGGCGTTATTTTTTGTCTCCTTTGTATCATATGGAGAATCTCTTCGGTCATCCACTCGTTTTTTCTTCTGAGTGATTTCCTTTGGGGCTATGTTGTTCGCTGAGGTCACCATCACTTTCTTTAGTGAATCCCATTTTGAGTGCCCTTTTCCAATTTGTTCTTCATATTTCTTTCTCACGCTTTTATTGTATTCTTTCTATAGGGTGAGGTCATTCACAAGCGTGTCATATTGCAGCCTTGGTAATGTGCTGGGCTTCTTCAGTCTCCGGAGTTTCACCCTTAGTCTGCAGATGACTGGGACATGGTCACTTCCGCAGTTGGCATCTGGATATGTTTTGCATTGGACCACTGCGTTCCTGAATCTCTTGTTTAAACTTATATAGTCTATTTGGTTCTTCATGTCATGTCCTGGGCTTCTCCATGTCCATAGACGTCGTGGGTGTTCTTGAAACCAGGTGTTAGTAATTACCTGGTCATTGACTGAGCACCATTGGACCCATTTTTCTCCTCGTTCATTGCAATCCCTAGTCCAAAGTTGCTGGTCATGTCTCCTTCCCTGTCTTTACCTACCTTGGCATTCAAGTCCCCCATTATAATCCTAATTTCTTGGCTTTTGCACTGATCCTTGGCCTTGTCCAGTATTGAATAGAATGTTTCTATTTTGTCCTCCGAACTTTGAGTTGTCGGCGCATAAACTACTATAATAGCTATATTGAAGGGCCTTCCCCGCAGTTTAACCAAGAGGACTCTCTCTGAAAGATGCCAGTATCCAAGAACGCATTTCATTACTTCTTTGTTTAGCATTAAACCGACTCCTTTTTCGTAGTTTTTGCCTCCCGCATAAATTATCCTGTGGGTGTCGCTACTGAGATCTCCATTATCAAGCCATCTGGTTCTGCATATACATAGGATATTGATCTTCAGTCTGTCCATCTCCTGTTTGACATTCTCTAGTTGTCCACAGTTGAGTGTCCTGACGTTCCATGTTCCAAAAGTAAGTTTGTCTGATGCGCACAGTCGCAGGGTAATGGTCCAGAGACAACTGTTGCCCATGCCGGTCCTTACCGAGCGAGGAGTTGTTTCCTTGGGAAGCAACCCCCTTTACACTGTTGGCTTTAATACATTTTTTGTAAGTAACCATGATTGAGCGGGGGGTAGATAGTGGAGTGGTATCCCGTTGCCTTCTCCATGGTGATTTATTGAGACACCACCTTTAGTTAGCTGGCCGTTGACTCCTTGAGAGTTCTTCTGCCCTTTGTAGGTTTACATTTTTTTTTTTTTTTTTACCTACAGGAATGCTAACGTCCCAGTTTTATGAGGGGAAAAAAAAAAAAAAAAAAATTAGTACAATTGACTAGTCCTGAATACAAAAGTAAAGTCACTCTGAAGGAAAATATACGTCATAGAATTAATCCAACATTTACTTTAACTAGTCTAAACCTGTTAGCAGTGGATACGGTCAGCATCTTTACTAGTAGTCTGAAGAAATAAATTGTGATTTTTCAACTTTCTTGCAGAGACGTCTTTTGACTACTTTAGCAGATCTTTATACTGCCACTGTTCTGGATGGAATACGTGTGTTTTTTTTTTGGGGGGGGGAGGGTATACCGATTGGGAGGAGAACGGTATAACTTTTTTTTTAGCTTAAAGAAGGGCGAGATGGAAGAGAAAGAAAGAAAAATTCATTTTAAATTCAATGTTATCTTATTCTTATAGAAGATCGAGAGAAAAAAAAATACAAAAATAAAGTCACTCTGAAAGAAAATATATGTAATAGAGAATATACACAGCATGAATTAATCCAACATTTACTTTAACTAGTCTAAATTATAAGAACCTGTTAGCAGATCTTTATACTGCCACGGTTGTGGACGGAACACGTGTTTTTTTTGCGGGGGTGGGTATACCGATTGGGACGAGAATGGTATAACTTTTTTTTTAGCTTCAAGAAGGGAGAGATGGAAGAGAAAGAAAAATTCATTTTAAATTCAATGTTATCTTATTCTTATAGAAGATCGAGAAAAAAAGTACAAAAATAAAGTCACTCTGAAAGAAAATATAATGGATTTAATTCGTGTTGTGTATATTCTAACATTTACTTTTTAACTAGTCTAAATTATAAGAACTTGTTAGCAGTGGATACGGTCAGCATACTTTAATAGTAGTCTGAAGAAATAAATTGTGATTTTTCGACTTTCTTACAGAGACATCTTTTGACTACTTTAGCAGATCTTTATACTGCCACGGTTCTGGTCGGAACACGTGTTTTTTTTTCCCCTGTCGGCACATTCCCTTAAAACGCCTCAACCGTTGAGGATGAGACTGAGCCCCCTCCCAAAGGAAAGGTACTGCCCCCACTGGGCTTGAGCTAATTTGATCTTATTTTTTTACCAGCCGAAATGGCAGAAAGAAATTTATTGTTTAATGTTTATTTAAGCCCCCCCCCCCCCCGAATGTTTTTTTTTTTAAATACTTAACTTATCCGAGTATAACGACACCCAAAGGCTAAACAAAAAACGATTGGGGTGGAGAGATTGTATTTTTCGGTTACGTCAATGAAAAGAGTGAAGACCAACTTAAAATTATACAATACATTTAACATGTTTTTTGTTTTTTATCTGAACTCCAACGTGAGCCTCTAACATCAGTGAGAAATACCGTACATTTCAACCACGTGGGAGACTGACAAATAAATAAAAAAAAGTAAAACTTCTTTTTTTTTCCTGTGGCTCTTCGCTTGCACCCTTTCTTTCTGGATTTATTTGGTTATATATACCAGCCCTTTTAGTGCTGCTCATATTACGGTGTGCAAAATAAAGCCTCCTTAACACTAAACATGGATATTACCAAGTGCCAACTATGATATGGGTAGGTGACTTACTTTCTCTTACTCACCTCTTCCTAAAGACGAAAAAGAAAGCGTATCAGTTATCTTAAATTTGCGACAGATTTAGAATTAAAGACCAAAGACGCGCAGGAGACGTTCACTCGACCGACACGATAGGGTGTGAGTGTGAGAGAAGACCCTCTGAATAATAACTTCTTATAATCGAGGGTCACGGGGGGGGGGGGGGGTGCGTGAACACACGTGGCCTGTGCAAATTGTAATGAGTGAATGGGTCGTGATAGTGTTTACTGTTTAACTAGGTATGATAGTGAAGTTCAGTGAGTACCAACTTCTTCCCCTCCCCTTTTCGGCCTTGTGCCAAAATTCTGTATTTTTTACAGAATAAATAGTGTGAACATACGTGGCCCTAAAAGTGGAGCTTACTTTCTTTAAAGGTTGTTAGGGATTGTTTCCCAGCCCAGGTGTGAATAACGTATGGACATTAATGACAATAATTGACATTATTCGTCCCAGATACTCTTGATTACGGTTAAAAAAAAAAAAAAAAGTAACACTTTAAATGCAATGTTTGTACAATTTTTTTTTCTTTCAGCAGAGTAAAAAAAAAAATCACACGTGTTACTGTTATTATAACAGTAACTGTAACACGTGTGATTTTTTTTTTTTTAAATATAACAGTGTTAATTTTTAGAATTCAAATATGTCACAGAAATTCTGTTTTTTTTTTCCTTTTTTTTGGTTATCGATTTGTAGTATATGTTATTGTTACTACTCCAATGCAGACAAGTTTACTTATAATGACATTTTATTTTTCTGTTTCACGTTTTTCCTGTAAATTTCCCTCCCTATCCTTTTTTAATGCTACAGGTGTTTGACCTATTTTCCAGTTTTTTTTCTTTTTTAATTTGTCCCCTTTTTGGTTAAAGGAGCTTTATTTCAACATACAATGAAGGCAAAAACTAGTGATATCAATAAATCCCTTTTAAATTTTAATTTAAAAATTTCTAACTTCCACATCAGCTTTGGCCTTTTCTTAAAAATTGCATTTCACAACGGTGTTCAAACCAGATAAAAGTTAGAATTTCGATGACTGAAATTCAAGACAGACAGACAGACAGACACCCTCTTCAGTAGCTTGAGAGAGCTGGGAGGTTACACAATTTTCCTCTTCTCCTGGCCTTGTATGCCACGCTAAGAAATATTTGAAAATGGAAACAACGTCATAGGAAAAAGAAAGTTTCATTTTTAGTTTTAGTTAGAAATTAAGTTATTACTAATAAAATATTGATGACCGAAAAAATGATCATTTTTCAATTGATGACATAAAAAATGTTACAGTTTCAATATCCTCATGTAGAGGAACGCACAAGTTTTTATTTTGAATTTAGTTCAAAATCTTAAAAAAATAAAGAAAAATAAAAAATTGTTATTTTAATTTTGATGCTCTTTTAAGCAAGGGCCTTTCAGATGATTAATAAAGAGAAGTTTAGTTTGGGAGGTGTAAAAATTAACAAGCCATTTTTTGCCCCAGTTAACGGTGGACTTGGTTGTTTTGGTCATTGACTACCATTTTGACCTTGTCAGACTAATAAGCCTTACTATTGAGGCAAGAGTAAATAGTTGTGTCATCAGTGTAGATATAAAGTTGAAAGTTGATGCAATCAGGAAGGCTATTCGTGAGAATTAAAAACAGTAGGACCCAGGATGGAATTCTGGGGAATAACCATGTTAGTACGAAATGATCTAGACCAGTGGCTGTTCAGGATAACTTACATTTCACGATTTGATAGGAAAGACCGGATCAATTCAAAAAAGTGTCTGGAGACATAAAATAAATTTTCAGCTTGTGGAGAAGACCCGAATATGAGACCACATCAAAAGGTTTTGAGATGTTCAATGCTACAGTCCAGAGTTCATCGTTTTTATCTTGAGTATGATAGACTGCAATTATCATCAGTACATCAGCAGTTGTCCTGGAGAAATGAAACTCACATTGCTTGTCAGAGAAAAAGCCCTGCGATGGAAGTCTTTTTTTTTTCACAAATAGCAGTACCTGGCTCTTTGTGAAACAATGTTCATCGCGTTGAATATAATCAGCATTTGTAGAACATGGCTTTATATTGTTGGGGTTATATTGTCGGATTTCGTAATATTTGATTGCAGAGAAAATCCAAGTGTACACACACACTTTTTCATGAGTCAATAAAAAAAAGCACACACATTTATTTATTCATCAATAGAAAAGCTTATTTCATAAAACAATTGATTCACTGAATTTTACCATGTGCAGACGCCGATGAAAACAAAGCTGATATGATCTCTAATTTATTAACCAATCAGAAACAAGGAAAAAAAAGAAGTCTTAAAAGTTGACTGACTTGTTTTCCACAAACGTATAAATACACGTGATTTTTACCTTTCTCAGCAGAGGACCATGGGTTGTCCACTGGATACCAGGTCCAGGTGACCTGAATCTTCTTACTCTCCCATCTTTTTCATGTTGCATTCATTCTCTTACTTTCTCATGTACTGACAGCAAAAAACAAAAAAACAAAGAAAGAACATCACAAAATCATCTGATTAGCCACCAAGTCCAGACAACACGCATTTTCTCACTCTTTCACACTGCATTAATTGATTCCCTTCTTTTCTCATTTACTTGTCAGCAACAAAAAGAAAAGAGAAACAAGATGCCATTTTCACCTACTACAACTGTACACACAGCGAAACAGACTTGCTTTTTCTTCAGTAATCAATTTTGCCCGACTTTAAGAAAACTGAACTCTAAAATGCACATATTCAAGGAAAGCTTTAAGGATAACTTTCAAACAAACATTACTTTATAAATAACAAAAATTGATGTTAATTCATGTTAAATAAATCTTACACTTTATTAATAGGAACAAGATGCTTTTATCCTTCTTTTAATGTTTGTTCAACCTTCTAATTCTTTCAAATGTGGTGGGCTCAGTTATGTTAGGCACAAGGCCATTTCACAAACAGACACTCTACAATATGCAGGTAAATTCAGAGTGACTGTTGCTAATGAAACTTCCATACTACTTTTGCTTTTTTATTTTATTTTTAAGATAAGTATTAATGTGAAGCAAGTATAAAAATTTAAATACCTAGGAAGTGTTACTAACAGGAGATGGAAAGTGCGACACAGAGATCCGAAGGCAAATTGGCATAGCAAAGGACGCATTCCAGAAGCTGAGTAAAGTACTAATACACATGAAAATTTCACTAGAAACAAAGAAAAGAGTGCTGGATTGCTATGTGATGTCAGTTCTTCAATACATATCATCGAAAATGAGGACAAAACTGGAAGCAGCGGAAATGTGGTTCTACGGAAGGATACTGCGGATATCGTGGACTGAGCATGCAAGCAACAATGAGGTGTTGGAAAGAATGGCAACAAAAAGGAATTTAATACTGAGCATCAGGAAGAGACAACTAAAGTTCCTGGGATACGCAATGAGGAAGGAGAGCCTGGAGAACTTGATACTGACTAGCCAGATAGAAGGAAAGAGAGACAGAGGAAGGCAGTGGATAACATATTTGCAGGGCCTGATCAGGTGGATGACGGAACTGGGGGTTGCCAGAAGTAACAGGAGCAAACATACTAAGAGCCACAAGAGATAGTGAGATGTGGAGAACCATGATCGCCTACGTCCTGAAGGGACAGGGCACATAGAAGAAGAATTAATGTGCATTCTGCTTGTCAACTTTGGAGTTTCACAAGGTAATCATGTCGAGCCCACCATTTGTAGGAATCTTTCTACATATTAAAATTTGGAAACAATGACAGAACATATTGCTGCTAAACTGTTCATTTTGGTTATTTAGAATAATCCCACATCTTTCATTAAAAGGATAAAATCCAGTAGAGAAAAACAACATAGTATTAATAAATAACATTATTTTATATAGGTACCTTTGCTCATTTTCGATAACTAACTTTTAAACTGAATTTTTAAAAATAAAAATTTTTCTTGAAACGTTTATCTTAAATTTAATTGAAAGCTAAATGATTAAATTTACTATTTCTGGTAAGCAAAATACTCGTGTATTTTAAACAAAAATTATATCGATTGGAATCTAAAATTTTGAGATTTTTGTTTTTTTAATTTTTTTCAGCCATTCTTGAGTGATCAACACATTTGTAAACAAAAGTTAATTCTCAATTTTTAAAATCTTGCAAAAATAAAATATACATCTGTGACACATTGAATTTGCTTATTTTCTAAAAATAATGTTAAATTAATCTGATTTACACAAGTACTACTTATTTATAGCATGAAATTTAGAATAAAACTATTTCTTAAACACAGTATTGAGCATTCTGATTTTTCCCCATATTTAACATGTGATGACAGCTAGATAGATGTAAGATAAGATAAATGTTTGGCAACCAGAATTGACAAAATTGTCCAAATTTTTTTCCTGTAGTGGGAAAAACATGACTTCTTAATATACAGAAATAAGCATACAAAAAAAAATTATTTTAAAAATATGATGGCTTGATGATTTGTATTAAACTTTTCATTTTTTGATCAGTAAATATATTCTTCACTTAATAACCTAACCTCTGCAAGTCTTGGAAATATTAAAAATATTTTTGAAACTTTATAAATTATTATAATTAAAAAATGAAAAACATTTAAAATTTTATTAATCATTTTTTTTCTCAGACTATAATTTTCTTAATTTATATTATTTATTAAAGCAATTAAAACTTTATCTAATTAAATAATTAGATAGTTTTATTGCTTTTTTTTTTATTTTTTATTTTACTATTGGGAGAAAATTTTTAGAAAAAGGGCCAAATGGTTGAAAATAATAGATGATTTGTATTCCCCAATATGTCCTATGTTTTTAAAAAAAAAAAAAAAAAAAAAAAAAAAAAAAAACAGTTTTGCTTACATTTAATTTCATGAATTTACGTGGAGGGAGTGGGTAACAGATGTAAATAAAAATATTTTTACCAAGATTTTAAAAATAACAGATAATATTAAAAATAATTTCATTCATTTTTGAATAAGTCCTGAAAGTTTCATTAAAATCTGACAGTTATTTGATTTTTGCAAGAACTTCCAAATTAATGTATTTTTCACCAGAAAAAACGAGTTATGTAATATATTTTCCATTGTGAACTCCGTAATGGCTTGGCTACCAGGTTATTCCATGTCAATTCACCAGGGCATTACACTCACTGACACTGAATTACTTGAAATTTGGCACAAATGTTCCTCTTCATGAGTTAGGAAAGTGTGCCAAATTATTTTGTGCTAGACCTTATCATTCCAATTTTTTTGGGTGAGGGCGTATAATTTTCCTATTTTGTTTCTAAGGCTGTGCAGCATTGCAGATTCTCAGTGGTTTTGAAAATTATTTTAAGAAATACTTCCATACATTCATTAATTTTGAAATTTGGTATGTAGGATAAATAAAGACTAAGAATCCAAATATTAAATTATTTTAACCC
This sequence comes from Ascarosepion bandense, assembly GCA_037127315.1. Lineage (NCBI taxonomy): Eukaryota > Metazoa > Mollusca > Cephalopoda > Sepiida > Sepiidae > Ascarosepion > Ascarosepion bandense. The sequence goes on along the minus strand of JBBBDQ010000924.1, from coordinate 692,617 downwards.
TATACCTGATAGAAAATTTTCTTTTACTTACCCAAATGCGTGACTCCAACAAAAACAAAATCAGCAACATTTATGTAGCTTACGGTCAGTTTGTAGAAAATACAGACTCTTCAATTT